>JAKTWV010000006.1:0-357918 GCA_030582235.1 Ruyongia ponderosae | reverse complement strand
CGTATTAAAAAATTGGTGTTTGGGTTTCTTCAATTCAATTGTTGATTGAGGAAACTTTCAGCGTTCTGTTTGCCAATTGGGGTATAACTATTTGTTCATATTCTAGCATTTGAAGACGTCTCAACAGATTCAGAATAATCATGACAGCTTTAGAGAGCAATAGTTATGGTTGTGGGGGTTGCATATGCTTTTGTGGGCAGTTAACAGTGTGAAAAGGTTTGATTTAATGGGTTGAAATCATTGGTTCAAAATAAAAAAACTTTCAGTCTTGACAACATATGAGAATGGTAGAAGAACAGAAAGAAAAAAGAACAGTGTCATCCAGTATTGTGTTCCTCCAAGTTAAAAGTTCATTCAAAATACATAAGGACATATCTTTGAACTTAACTCATAAACAACAAAACGTGGAACAGTTGATTGCACTGAGTTTGAGGGGTTTGAAAAGCATGTTAGCTCACACAACTTAAAAGTTGTAACGACAAGAATATCATATTGCTTGGTTAGCTTGACACTCTTTATTGGTTATTGATAAATATATCAAATTGGTTGTTTAGTTAGGCCCTTTTTGTTTTTGTACAGGACATGGGTAGTTTATTCATATTGCTTGGTTAGCTTGACAAACTTCTTCGAAGAGGTCATATGAAAGCCTATCTTTAATTTAGATTAGAGAATATAGGGACTCTGTTAATTATATGGTAGTGAGATTATCAATATCAATAGTATCAGTAACCTAAAAGGTTAGTAAAAAAATCTGTCTGTGTCATTGCCTTGATTGGGATATGGCAATTTTTTGTAGTCATTATGGAAATCGGATTTCGAAAGAAGCAGGAGTTCGAACCTCCTTGGATTCACCAAGTTGGATACCAAGTTGGATACAGATGATATAGATGATAAGACAGGATGTATTATTGTTAGTTAGTCTATAAGTATACATATGATTCCCATGAGGAACACTAGATCTTATATAGTTGACATCTCCAGATGTGGGGATCCGGATAGAGGTCATTAGTCCTGAACATCTAAGTAGGTTATATACCTAAGTAGGTTACACACTGAGGCATATAAGAGTTCCCCACTAGTATATAATGGGTAGATACCTCTACTCAACTAAAAGTTAACTAAAAGTAGGAATAGTAATAATAGAATAATAATTATAATTTGCGATGCAGCAGATCGATCGGTGATATTTCAAATAACTGTTGATCTGTTGGTTAGTTTGATCTCAACGTTCAGCTAATTATATCTGATTGCAGTTCTGATGGTTCTGCCAATACTTTCATTGCAGTTGGTGGTTAATAGTTCTATATTATACATTGATGGGTACAAGCCGAGCATATGACACCAAATATTCCAATTTCCAGCCAATCACAGCTGCTGGGATCTGCTGCTTATGTTGACACACTTTGTTGTATTTGTTTTGTATTTGTGTATTTGGTTGGGTTGATCGATTTTTCGGTTTTTCGGTTTTTCGTGTTTTTCCTTTTTTTGCAAAATTTTATATTTTATATCAGAATATCAGAATATCCATTTTTTACAAATTCAGAAATCTCACAACAAACTTGATTTGTTTCTGTTTCTGTTTCTGTGTACGGTTTGGCTCATTCGTTTGTTGATTTCTCAATATCACTCACTCTTTGCAAATGTCTTCAGTCAATACCGCCGTGGCCTCAGGCTCAGCTTCAGGCTCAGAATCAGCTGCCACCTTGAAGCACCAAAACACTACAAAGTTATCTGACAATGTCGCCACCCTAGCTTCCCAGTCTGCTCCAAAGCAAGCCATCGACACCAACGGGAACGTCTTCACCGTCCCTGACTACACCATCAAGCAGATTTTAAACGCCATCCCAAAGCACTGCTACGAAAGAAGATTGTTGCAATCGTTTTCATATGTCATTAGAGATATAATCGCCATGCTTATTATTGGTTATATTGGTTTCAATTTCATCCCATTAATTCCATCAAAGACCTTAAGATTCTTTGCTTGGTCATTCCATTCTTATGCTCTTGGTTTATTTGGTTTTGGTTTATGGATCATGGCTCATGAATGTGGTCATCAAGCCTTTTCAGATTATAGAGCTGTTAATGATTTTGTTGGTTGGATTCTTCATTCTTATTTATTAGTTCCATATTTTTCATGGCAATATTCTCATAAAAAGCATCATGCTCATACTGCTTCCATTTCAAAAGATATGGTTTTTATTCCTTATACTACTCAAGAATTTGTTGAAACTAAACATAAATCTAAAATTAGTGAAGTTACTGAAGAAATGCCATTGGTTACTTTAGGTACTTTAATCTTCCAACAACTTGGTGGTTTACACTTTTATTTATTCACAAATGCTACTGGTCAACCTCAACCAGGTTGGTCTTGGTTTGGAAGATCTCATTTCAACCCAAATTCTCCAGTCTTTGATAAAAAGGATTATTGGGGTATTGTCTTATCTGATATTGGTATCATTTTACAATTAACTGCTGTCTATTATTGGGCTCAAATCTTTGGTGGTTGGTCAATGTTCATTAATTGGTTTATTCCTTTCTTATGGGTTAATCATTGGTTAGTCTTTGTTACTTTCTTACAACATACTGATCCAACCATGCCTCATTATTCGGATGAAGAATGGACTTTTGCTAAGGGTGCTGCTGGTACTATTGATAGAAACTTTGGTTTCATTGGTCAACATATCTTTCATGATATCATTGAAACTCATGTTTTACATCATTATGTTTCAAGAATCCCATTTTATAATGCTAGAGAAGCAAGTGCCGCTATTCAAAAAGTTATGGGTCAACATTATAGATATGATGGTGAAAATATGTGGAAAAGTTTATGGAAAGTTATGAGAAGATGTCAATTTGTTGAAGATAACAATGGTGTCATGATGTTTAGAAATGTTAATGGTATTGGTCCAAAGCCAGTTGATAAATAATCAACACATTTTATTTATTTATTTACTCAAGTACCTCATATTCATCAAGAAAACAAAAACATTTGATGATGATTTCAATGCTGGATCAATTTTCTTCATTCTAGTTGATGGATCTGAATTGAAGCCAAAAAAAATTACAAGAACAAAAAATAGAATTGATATCAGTAGAAGAATTTAAAGATGATATCTGCATTTGGTTAGCTTGTATTTGTATATTAGGTCATTATTACAGTTTAGAATTATTAAAATAATAAAAGTTGATACATTTGAAGATTATTGTGCCATATATATCTCGACGAGCTGTACTTTCTTTGAAATCTGAATCATCATCATAATTACCATCAAGAAGTTTACAAGCATATATAGTAATTATAAAATTACTAGTTGCGGTTTGATATTCATGAATTATCAAATTCACCATCATGATTATTAGTAGACTGCATTTCAATATTATTAATATTGCTTGAACTGGTAGTATATTTTTCAACCAAGTTCTTTTCATCAATGGCGACAATCCAATAAATGATTGCAAAGATGATCATTATGATACATTCTTCAAAGAAAGCCATAAAACAATAAATTTTCCAATCTCCAAAGAGGTAAGTGAATTTTGAATGACCATTTGAACCATCTAATATTGTGTTATAATTCTTGGAGTTGAATGCAGAACAAATGGAATAAACGATTCTAACAGTTAAGAATGGCATTATGATAAGAGCAAGGGAAATGATCAACTTCAGATGAGATTTATTCGAAGAGATTGTTTCATGAGTATCAGTCTCTGAATTTGAATATGAGAATTTTGATTGTGATATTTCATCAGATGAAGTAGAGTTCAGTTTAGTATGAAAGACAAGTAAAATAAATAAAATGATGAGACAAACCATGAAAAGAATTGAACCAGCCTCTGATAAAGATTTACCTGTAATAAAATCATCATTATTATTGATGATTGAACCTGATACAATTACCAAGATGATTGCAATGGATAATATGAATTCCACAAAGATTGCCCAAGAGATTGGATCTTTATAATCTTTAACTAACATGATAATAATTGTTGAAGGACGAGGACGACGATTATTTGATTTGAATCCACTCTTTGTAATTCTTTGAGGTAAAGGTTCCTCATGGTTACCATCTGAGATATGTTTGATGAATGGGTTATAACTTTCGACATATTTGTAAACAGCAGCTAATTGAGTTGATAAAAGACCTATTGAAATAGAAGACATTGTTAAAGCGCCAATAAGAAGTCCAATGTTATAATTTTTGTTTGTACTAGATGATGAATTGACTTGATTGATGAAAGCAATTGTTAAAGAACCAGCCACTATTTTAAAACAAAGAAATAAGTTGAATCTAATACAAAACCATTTGAATCTTGAATTCAATTTAAAGAGATTTATTGTTGGTCTGATTGCTGAGTTTAGGATAAGAGCAAAGACGACTATTTCGACAATAGCGATGATTTTCCAATCGTTGAACATGGTGACTGAAGATGGTGATTGAAGATTGAAGATGGTTAAAATAAAGAGATATAAGATAATCAATAGAATAAAGAAGAGCAGAATGTTCACCTTTTATAGACAGAAATATAAGAAATATTGGATAATTCTCCATCTCCATCATCATCTTCATCAAACAATTTTAGCCGTACCACCAATATCTTTCGGCCGAAGCGTCCCAAAGGGTAAAACCAATAATATTGTCAAATAATCGAACACAGCAACACCGCCATGAAGAATGATTACTCTGATCTAGCTTGTATTTGTAATTCTGTTTATGGATGGTATTTCGGATAGTACATATGCATAATAATTGTGATTTTGATTATTACGTGGCACAGTCAGTTTTAATTGTGACTTGAATGAAGCAATGAAGCAATAATCACTGAAGAATCATGATGAGATCTCAAATCATTTGAATTAAAACAGGAGGACTTACAATAACAATATGACTAACTAGATATAATTTGTGAAAAGGTTGATATCATGTACTGTTGATGTTGATTATAACCTCAAGTATATATAAGCAGTTTGAATTTCATATACATAGTCACCATAACCATATGCTAGGCGCTGGTTAACTGTATAAAAGAAACAGTACAAGTACTTCTAACTATCTCCAATTTATGATATGAATGATTATGATTGGTAATAAACTAGCACCACCTTCAATAGCAGCCATTACACCAAAACTTTTGCCAACACCTAAATTATCAAACATTGCAGTGAAATAAAAAGGACCAATAAAACCAAATAATTGTCTAATAAAAGTGATTGTTAAACTAATTTCAGTTGCATGAATATTATCTGAATCAATAGCATAAGTAATCATTGTTGTTGTTACTACTTGATTACCTATTGAAGTGATTGCCAAACCAATCATTGGAGTTACATTATAATGATTGATATTTTGAGTTTGAACACCAAATATGATCAACCCAATAATTGCCATAATGAAACCAAAATAAGAAATATAAAGTCTATCTTCAATTTTTTTATGAATTGCACCATCATCCTTTAGTGAAGTTCTCTTTTTAACAGCATAAGCCATTAAAAGATCACTAATTTTACCACCAATCAATTCTCCAATAAAGCAACCAATAAATACAGCAATATTTTGTAAACCAATTTGTTGAGCATTAAAGCCAAATTTTTCACCATAAACACTTGGTAATTCCACTGAACAAGCGACGTTTGAATAACCAAAGACATTACCATAAGCAATAGCAGGAATGACTACTTTATAGTTCTTTAATGAGACGATGAGTGGGGTTAAATAGACCATTGGAGATTTCAAGTTGACATTAGGTAAGTAGTCATGATGAGTGAATAATCTTTGTTTTGTTCTTTTCCATAGGGTGTTTGAAGTTGTTGGTGTTGATTGTAGTGAGTATTCTGGTTTGATGTTAAGTTGATTTGATGGAGTTAAAGAAGTTGAAGATGATGAAGTTAATGAAGATCTATTATAATAAGTTTCTTCACCAAATAAGACATAAAGAATAAATTGAATGAAATTCATTATGGCAAATACAACAAATGCATATTTCCAATGACCAGTATTATAAACAGTAAAACCAATAAAGAAAGGACCAGCAGGTGTTCCTAAAGTTACTAATAAAGTCCAAATTCCAGTTTTTGAAGCTCTTTCATGAGCAAAAGATAAATCTTTAACAATTCTACCACCCATTGAAATTCCTGAACAAATAAAGAAAGCCACCATTATTCTACAAGCCATTTGAGCTTGATAAGTTTTACAAAAGATACAACCAATATTAAAGCACATTGAACCAAAAGTACTTATTATAAAGATTTTAATATGACCATGTTTTAACATTATTGGAGTTAAAAATATGGGGAAAGTACCTAAGACAATGATTTGAGCAGAAGTGAAATAAGTAACATCATGAACTGTTTTACCATAAGCTAAAGCTAATTCTTGATAAGCAGAATTAACACCACTTGCAATAAAAGTTGTTGAAAATGCATGGAAAGCCACCATTAATAGTTGTAAATTCTTTCTCCAATTTGGCCAGTTTAATGGATCATTTAAATCCATTGAAGGGATTGGGTTTAAGTCAGCTCTTCCGTGTAGATTGATGAGGAACTGTTCATGTTCTTTTGATAGTTGTTGCTTTATGTAGGTTATTTCATGGTGGTTGTTTGGTATTTCAGTTAAAGATTCTGAGTCCAAGTGCTGAGTTGATGGTTTTTCGTCCATTGATGATGTTGTTGTTGTTGTAGTGGTAGTATTGTCATTGTGTTAAGTATGAGAGCTGAAGTGTTTAATATATAGTAGTAATAATAGTTATGATAATATTGAAGTGATATCAAAGTAAAAACAAGTGACAGGAATGGCAAAACATTTTCGCTGCTTCCCCGTTGAGTAATGAATGAGATGAAGATGAAGATGATGAGATGATGAGATGATGAAGTGGTGTTGATGTGTAAAGTATTAGCAGCAATAGCGATGTGGTAGGGTGGTGGTAGTATAAAGTAGTATAATGGATAGATCATATAATATAAAGAATAAGTGAATAAGTAAAAGGTATAATAGATCATATAGATAAATAGATTACATAAGTAATTACATAATAATTGATTATGTAATTGATTAGATAATGTAATATTACATAAGTGATTACATAATAAAGTGATTACATAAGTGATTACATAATCAGTGATTACATAATAAAATGATTACATAATAAATTGATTAGATAATCTTTACTATTACTATTACTTTATTCACTTATTAGATATTATTATTACTATTACTATTACTATTACTATACACTCATGTACTATGCTTATACTTGTTCACTCCTGAACTCACTGGTCCTCTGGGAATAACAGTCTCATCACTTAATCTAGTGTTATCACCATCATCATTAGAAGTACCAAGATCACCACCAACTTCCTGCTCAACATCCTCTCTCATCTCCAATACTTTGCCCATATAATACTTCAACGATGGAATACTCTGATCCTTATGATACTTCTCAGGTCCCATAACAACAACAACCAACGTATAAATAAATACTGCTCCGGTCATAATACTCATCACTTTAGCATAATCTTTAACTCCATCTTTAACATCTCCAATAGGCCATTTATTAGCTAATCTTGTCTCAATTGTAGAACTGGCTGAGGCTGCTAAATTACCTAATTGATATGCTAGACCTGCAACTGTTGTTCTGGCATTGTTTGGTGATAATTCATTCAAATGAACAGGAATAACTCCCCAAACTCCCATAACAAAGGCATATAAAAAGAACCCAGCACCCATTGAAGCACTCTCTGTATGTAACATATATGCTGGATAACAAAAGCATCCACCACAAACACAACAAATAACTAATACCAATCTTCTACCTAAAAAGTCACTAGCCATCCCAGCAACAATAGATCCAAAGCAACCACCAAGACAAACAACAACAATAGTAATAGTAATAGCATCTTCTGATAATCCATCTTGCTTTCTTAATGTTGTAACATGAATATCTTCAGATGAATGAGTTAAATAATTACATCCTGCTAATAATAAGATACAATAAATAAATACTAACCAATTTCTCTTTATCAATTGTTCCCAAATACCATTAATCTTACTCTTAATTGTTGGTTTAATATAAATACCTTTCTTTATTTCATCTTCTCTTTGTAACTTTCTTGCCTTTAATACATCTTGAAAATATTGTGTTTCTGGAAATGATAATCTCCAAATAATACATATAAATGGGAAACAACTTGAAAACCAAAATAATGCTTTCCAAGTATGTTTTGAATATTCAAATGCTCTCCAAAAGATTATGGCTAATAATAATCCTAAAATATAAGCACAAAAGAATAATCCTGATAAAAATGATCTTGCCTTTAATGGTGCATCTTCTAAAGCTGTATTAACTGATGGTCCATAAGTACCACCCATTGCAATACCTGAAATAGCTCTAACACCAAGAAATTGATGATCATTTGTACAAAATCCTGTACCAATTTGTAATCCAACAAACATAAAGCAACAAATAATATATGCCCATTTTCTTGAATAAACATCAGCAATATATCCAAAGAATAAAGCACCAATACTTCTAACCATTAATACAGCAGAAAGTCCCCATGTAATATCTGCTGTTGAAACATTTAATGATGCTGCAATCTTTGTACCTGCCACACTTGTACAAAAGAAATCAAATGATGCTGCCATCCATGCAACTAAACCCATAAAGAAATAATTCCAATTATTTAATGTCATTCCATTTAATGTAATAAATGGATTTAAATCATTAATTGAAATATCATGAACTTTAAACAATGTTGGTATTCTTGTCAATAAATAATTCTTTATGTTTTTTAAATTAATAACTGGTGCTTCTTCATTATCTTCAAATCCTCCTTCTTCTGTTCCCTTACCACCAATTGGGATCTTGGGTTCATGGTCGTCATATAAAGGTGTAGTAACCATCTATTCTGTAGTTCTATATTGTAAATCTATATCTTGATATACTTGATATACCCTTCAAAACAAGGACAAGGATAAATAAAAGGAATACCACCAAGTATTTATAGTCATATCAAGATATATAATAAAGCACATGATACATCACATAATCACATAACTAATATTCGTACTTTATAATGAGCTGATCACTGAATCTTATTTGATCAAAATGAATTTGAATAACTTGAATAATTTGACTGGGAAATAATAAACCCATTACTATTGAAATATTGAAAAATCGTGATTCAATTCAGATTTCAAATGCGACATACTCAAAAGAGAATAAATACCGTGATCACTCTATCTTAGTATCTTATACCCTATAACTAATATGGCTACATCTCACCATAATTCTACTCATAACTCAGAAAAGTGAAACTCAGAAAAGTGAAAAATTGTTTATGGGTCGGTATATGCTCAGTGCTTCAAACCAAAATTTCATTACTAAATACTCTTCTTGCTTTTACTTAAATACTATAAACAGTCCCATGGGTCAATCTGGGAAATTCAGGCATTAAAATATCAAATGTCATCTTGGGAACAATGTCCTTTGGAACAAAAGGGTTTTGGAGATTGGGTTATTGATGATGAAGATTTAATGATGAATGTTTTAATTTAAAAAAGGCTTATATGATTGTGGTATTAGAACTAATTTGATATTGCTGATCATATTTATAGTAATGGGAATTTAATTTAATATCAAAAGAGATAAAATTGTTATATTATCAAAAGTTTTCTTCCCTGTTAATGATTCATTAGGCTATGATATTTATAAAGTATTTAATCAAAAATCAAATTTAAGAATCAACTTCAATAATTAATAATTCAGGTCTTTCAAGAAAACATATCATTGATATTAATGCTGCTCAAAATAATTTTGTAAAAAGATTAGGTACTTATATTGATGTTTATCAAATTCATAGATCTGATCCAAATACTCCAATTAAGGATCAAACAATGAAAGCTTTAAATGATATTGTTGAAATGGGGTTAACAAGATATAATATTGGTGCCTCAACAATGCGTGCTGTTGAATTTGTTGATTATCAAAAGACTGCAGAATTTAATATATATATAATTGGCATACTTTTATTAATGTTCAAAGTTAATATTATAATTTAATTAAGTAATAGAGAAGATGAACAAGAATTAAATTTTTATGCTAAAAAATATGGAATTGGTATAACTCCTTGGTCTCCATTAGCTCGTGGTATATTAGCTCGTCCAGCTGTTCGTAAAGATGAATCAGAATTTAATACAATTAATCGTGAAACAATTACTGCTGGGAAATCTTGGAGATTTACAATTAATGATGATTCAAAAATTATGGAAATTGAAATCATTAATAGAATTGAAAAATTATCTAAAGGTAAAAGAATGTTTCAATGGCTTCAATTGCAATTGCTTGGAATATTTCAACAGGGAACAAATCCAATTGTTGGTTCTACAACAGAATCAAAAATTGATGATTTAGTTATTTGTGCAAATTTAAAATTAATATCAATTCAAGATATTGAATATTTAGATGAACCTTATCAATCAAGAGCAAGAGTGTTTAAATAATGTGTTTCTTCTTCTCTTTTTTGTTGTTGTTGTTGATGTTGAGTCAAGTATGCTGTGCTTTAAATCATTCTCTTATTTTTTCATCTATCTGGAGCTGTTAATTTGTAAAGTAATGCCAGTCTATCTTAGCAAAGTTGAAATCATCTCATTTCAGTCTGTTAGAGGGACAATAGTTCTAATTTTTCAACTCAAACACGAATAGTATATTATGACTTTTTATATTTGAATAATTGTAGTAACTTCTCTTCAAACCTTTTCAATGCCTTTCAATGACTGTAGTATTTTGAGTTGATGTAAATAGCTTTATTTCTGTATGTTTTATAATGAAGCTATTTTATGAATAGCTGGTATGAATATGTTCAGTATCAAAAGATATATATATCTCTTTTCATACAATTTCAGAGATGAGTTCAGATTGGCCATCCTGGTTGCTTTGAGATTCGCCCTCGACAGTGAATACTTGTCTGCACATGGGACAGAGGTTCTTTGAGGTTTCCACGTCCAACCACTTGACGATGCAGTGCATGTGGAATCTGTGTGTGCAACTCCCCACGACTGTCCAATTGATTTGCACTTTGTTAGTCTCAATTCTGGTGGTTTTGGATAAATATAAATATCAAGATAATTTTAAAGACTTACCAAGAGGACATTGATCTCCAGGAAATTTGCAGGAGGGACAGGTCCCATCAAAGGAGACTCTGCAAATACCACAGACCTCCTCCTTAGCGACATCCCATGCCCACACACCAACGGCCTTCCAGCTGTTCAATTTGACCTTCATAAATTTGTTGATTTTGTTAAAATTTGTTGGTGATTTTGACTGTTTACGTTTTTGAATATTTTGAATATTTTATTTCCTTCATTTTACCATTTTTATAGAAATTTATCAGATTTAGGAAATTTATGAAATTTACCTGGTATTTTAAGTTACTCTAGGCTATACTGTTATACTATTTGTATATCTAATATACGCAATTAGTGCTACATCTTGAAATAATCAATTTTCACCAACATGATATGACTTTTTAATTCTGGACTATCTTACAAATACTTACAACCATCAACAACAACAACTATAATGAAGCAACCTTCACCAATAACTGAGCACCCTTGTTGTCTGCTTCACTGGCTGCAGCCTTAATGGACTTCTTAATCTTGTTCAAGGCCTTCTTCAAACTGGAATTATCTTCAACAGATTCATATATAGAAACAACAATAAATGATGTATTCTTATTACTAATCCAAGATTCTAATTTATCATTAATCACTTCTTCATAAAACTTATTAGCAAATGATGATCCAATACCTGGAACTTCAATCTTCTTTAATGTCTTGGTCTTTGGATCCCATTTACCACCTTGAATTAATGATTTTAATAATCTAACTGAAAATGGTTTATTAATCAAATGTTCTTCATCATTAATATTACCTTGAAATGCTGTTATTAATGAAGAAATAGCTTTCTCTCTCTTTTCTTCTGAAATTGGAGCATTGTTTAAAAATACTTCAGTAATGAATTGAGATCCAACATTTTCCTTTAAAATTGTTGAAACATCTTCTGTTATACTCTTATAAAATAATGGTGCAAATTTATCTAATAATTCACTTCTTCTTTGTTCATTATCCTTCTTAGATGTATCCTTTGAATATTCAATATATTTATTCAATTCCCTTTTAACAGTTGGTGAAAAGAATCTACCATCTAATCCATTTATTAAATAAAGAAATGGTCTTCTTGCAAATTTATCAACAATTAATTCAGTCATAATTTCAGAATATTCAGAAACAAGTGCCTTAGAAACCATAACAGTATCATCAACTGTTAAAAATAATGTAATAACAACCAAATTACCATATTCATTCTTAATCAAACTACTTGCATGTTCCTTTAATGATTTAACAATTTGCTTTCTTTCCTTAGCATTGGCCTTAGCAACTAATGTACATGCAACTTCAGCACCTTCTGGTGTATGAATCAATTCAGCAAATTGATCTTGTAATAATTCAATAAATTCACGTGCTTCTTCATCATTAATAATTTTTGAATATTCTTTCATTGCTGCATGTAAAATTTGAAATCCTGTTGATCCCTTTTCAACTGATGCTGTAATAGTACCAATAAGATTCTTAGCAATAAGTGTTCTTCTTTCAAGACTTTCAGCACAAACTTCTTCAATGGTCTTACCTTGTCCACTCTCTTTAAAGACAGCATATTCAGCACCCCAAAATTCTCTAATAATTTGTTGCTTTTGTTCAGCTGTTGAATATAAAACGTATAAATCTTCAACAACATAAGCACCTTCCTTATGTCTCATCAATTTTCTAATCTTACCATGTAATTCATCAACAATTAAAGCTCTAGCATCTTTTGAACCATAATGTAATAATTTAACTAAAAGATATTTACCATATGAACTAGTAGCTAATTCATAAAAATGTGATTTTAAAGCAAATACAACAGCATCTCTTCTATCTTTTGAAGAATATTTGATCAAAGTTTGAACAACTCTTGAAGCATCATGCTTTAAAACTAAATCTCTAATAACATCTTTTGATAATTTCCATATTTCATCACATAATTTTTCACGAATTTCTTTTGGCATTGGTGGATTCTTTACTCTTAGACGTTCCCATAATGATTTGATTTGTTGAACTTCAATACCAGATTTTCTTTGCAATTTTCTTTCTGCTAACAATTTACGTTGTTCAGCATGTTGTTCTTTAGATGATTGCTTTGGATTCCCATTAGCATCTAACTTTGGTTCTCCATCATCTTCTTCATCATCATTGTCGTCTTCATCTTCTTGAGCACTACCTAATTTGATCTCATCTTGATCCAGCTCGTCATTGTCAGAATCCAAGTTATCTAACTCATCTTCACTTGAAGCATTCTTCTCTTCTTCTTCTTCTTCTTCTTCTTCAGCATCATCATCACTTGAAAAGTCCAATTCATCAGCACTATCTGATTCAGAGCCAGATTCACCTTCGCTTGAGCTTTGGGACTTGGCAGCCTTGGTGTTGGAGACCTTTGTCTTCTTGACGGCACTCTTGGAAACAGCAGCGGAACGCTTGACACCTCTAGCAACTGGAGCCATGATTATATCTACAGAATCTGTTGTGTTGGTTGGTTTTGTTGTTTTTATCTCAGTGTTTATACACTTTCTTGTTTAAAATGAAAAATTTATTTAGAAAACTTTTTTTGGGTCGGCCACGCAGCTCATCGCGCCCGTGGAAAACTCAGAAATCTGCCAAAAACAATAAGCTGAAATTGCAAGACTATGGACAATAAAAAGACAATTCTATAGTTGTTATTGATGACGATGATGCTGGGGGCAATGTGAATTATGTATACAGTAGGTATCAGTTCAGAAACGCAACTGGGGCGTGGATATTTCATGCAATGGTTTTATGAAGAGTGCTTTTCGGCTGTCATCTTCATCAGTAGTAGGAATGTCAAGGATTTCATTGATCAATTGATCAATCAACAACTCATTAGTAGGGTATATCGTCTGTAAGAATTGTATCACCCTGGTATATGAATCTGAACCCGAGTTCTTATGACAAATGATCTTCAAAAAACGAAGTAGATTGATCTTCACAACAAGGTCTGATTTATGCTTATCAAGCATTCTAAAAATTGTATTTATCACACTTTCATCTTTGAAAAACATTAGTCTAATATTATCTATCACTTCGGATTTCGTATATGAGTTCAATAGCTTGATCAACTTCTCCAGATATAACTCGAAATTCAAACTATCTTCAACAAGGAAACTCTTCACTAAATGATGGCCTTCATCTTCCAATAAAGTATTGGCAATCAAATCATTTCCAATCTTCTCATGAAGAGAAAGTAAAGATTCCAATGCATTCGCCTTCCAAACAGGATTAAGCAACAAGTTCAAATAATTATCAACAAAGATACTCTTGTTTTGCATTATGAATGGAATTAACGAAGTATTAAATGAAAGCTCAAGAAATATTGGAATGATATATTCCGTACATCTAAAATTCAATTTGATCAATCTATGAAAAGAGGGTATAATATCATATCTCACCAATTGCTCCTGTGTATCATGGTTCAAATGGCAATTAGTAAATATCAAAGACGCTAAAAGATCTAAAACTTCAGTGGTATTCCCCTTAACAACCTCCAGAGCAATAGTCTTCAATCTATTAACTAAAAACTTCAAAATATTTGTTGTTGTTGATAACTCATTGATATCCAATCCCTTCAAAAACTTCAAGATAAGTAATTGATTCTCCATAGATAAATCCTGATGAAACTTGTATAATGTGTTCAAAAACAGTGGCTTCAACAAGGAAACTGAAGAGTTCTGGAAATGGAGAATAATCCTAATAGAATCATTGATCTCACTAGTCAACTCAAGATGTACAAACTCCATCAAAAGTATAGATATCCAATCTAATGAGTTATTGTAATGCAGAATAGTGAACTTCAAGATATCTTCTGGTATGATTCTTTTCTGAAAGGATAAATAAATAAAGTTAATTGAAAACAATGGTAGTTTTGGCTCAACTTGGTATTGCTCTTGAAGTAACTTTAAAACAGGCTTTAAACCACCAGCATGATGAAATTGCCTTAAATGTTCATCATCCATATTGAAAATTTTGCTCAATAGCTCAATTACTTGACATCTCACAACAAGACTATTTTTATGACTGATTAGTCTAATGGCTATTGACAATCCACCACTATTGATGAATTGCTTAACACTTCCTTGTGAATTCTTGAAGCAATAAGATAATATCTTCAAATATTCTGAGCATAACTGCAAACTCGATGATTTCATGTCTATCCACTGTGTACAGTAAAGAACGACACTTTCAGTAACTAAAGGTGGCATGGAGCTGGGTCTTCTCTCCAATTCTTCCGTGAACTTGGAAATAGTACTAGATTCAAAAGGAGACTCGATTAGTTTTTCAAACAAAACTTCAATATGAGTCTTACTCACTCCTGGAGTTCCGTTTATAGGCTCAAATAAATTGTTATTGCCAGAATGGTTAGAGTTTCCATGAATAGTAGGAACTTTATCTATGCTCTCATTCAAGACAATCTCATCAAATTCGTCAACTAAGTTGATCATGTTTCTTTCTGTATGTTTGAAGGTATTATCTGCAAATGGTAAAAATCTGCTAGAATTAAATCTTTTGATGGAATTAAAATCTGCCTTACTGAATCTCAATGTCTGATGTATTGTTTCTCGTATCACCATTTCTCTTTCGCGTCCTGATGTATGTTCAGTTTTACTAAAGTGTTGGAACCCATCATGATGATTGGTAATAGAAGAGAGCCATTGATGATTTAACAACTCTTTAGCAGTAATACGCTGTGAAGGTTGCTTTTCAAAACATCTTAATAGGAAATCTCTGCAACTTTGTGATAAATACTGTGGTATAGGTGGGTAATCATCAGTCACAATTGCATGTAACGCAGCCATCTCATTCAAATTGGAGTAGGGAGGGCTTCCGGTCAATAGCTCAAAAACAGTAGCACCTAGAGACCAAATATCGGACGCTGTTGACGTTCCATCCATAGAGATTATCTCAGGAGCCATCCAATTTGGAGTTCCAGCGATGGAATAAGTCTTTATAGTACTTGTTGAAATTTTTGTAGAGACTCCAAAGTCTGTTAACTTGATCTTACCTTCTTTTGTAAGTAGTATATTAGCAGCTTTAACATCTCTATGAACAACTCCTTGCTCATGGAGATATATTAAACCACTCAAAATCTGTCTCATATAACTTATAACAGAATCTTCAGAGAGTGGGCCAAATTTTTTATAGTAAGTTCTTAATGAACCACCAGAGCAGTATTCCAAAAAGATCATTAGTTTTTTGTTGTTCCTTATAAATCCATGATACTTTACTATATTTTCATGTTTCAATACTTTCAAAAGATCAATTTCAGACATCAACTCTAAAACATCGTCCTCTTCTTCTATTGTGATTTCTTTTACTGCAACGTCTTCGTTGGTGACTTTGTTAACTGCTCTATAAACATTTGCAAATGCGCCCTTACCTATAGTCTCCCTGAATTCATATGACGATAGCACATCTTGCGATGATAGTTTACCTAATCTCTTTTCTGATCTTTGATATGGAGTGGATTGATTCTTATTCTTTGAAGTGTTAGAATCCGTCCTTGAGAGATCTGATTCTGTGGTATTGGTATATTGGATCTTGGTTGGGGCATTGAATTTTGTTGGAGATTTTGGCGCATGGTTGGATTGTTTCGAAGGAACATGGTGTTGTCTGATGAAGTTTTGGCTTGTGCTGTGCTTCAACTTTGTGGGTGTTTTCAACAAGATATTTGGGTTTTTATACTTCAGATTGGGTATCTTTTCGAATGGCGTATTCTCATTTGATTTGGTTGGTGATTTTGGACTTGTTCTTGAAGGGGAAGATTGCAGTCTCTTGAACTTTGGGGATTGCAGCAGCACGTTTTCCTCTATCCTTGACAGTTCTTCTATTTCATTGTCATCTTCCCTAAACTGGCTCAGATAGATGGTTTTTGTAGTAACAGAGTCCATGTTGTTTTATATCAGCGTTTCAAGACAGCGTTTCATGTCAATGGCATTTACCCAATACCAATGAAGAAAGGGATATTGATGTTCAGCAGTCCTTATGCTCTCACTTGATAATCCCACTCAACACTAATCAGCACTAATGCCAAATATCACGCTTTGATTATTCCTCTTAAATTGATGTTGGATCTTTTAGGAATTTCAAGAGCTTCTGAGAGCACCTTTCCTGGTTTACAAAAAAAAAAAATCAAAACATCAAAAAGTCAAAAAGTCACAGCCAAGTGCTTCGTAACCAAAGCACCAAAACTACTTACAAACTTGAATTCTGGATATATATTGTTTGATATGTCATGTTACGTAATAGATAAACCTCCCCGTCCACGTCCACGCCCTGTTGCTTGATCTTCACCTTTTATAGTACAATTGTTTTCATCCTTTTGTTGCTGCTTTCTTTATTGTTCCTTATTCCAACTCAACTTTGTCAAATCACCACTCTTACGTTTCACCACTAGATTTATAATGAGGAAAACAAGAAACAAGTTGAAACAAATACCACCAGCAATTACCCAGACAATACCCAAGAATGGATTTCTTCCTCCTACAACTGATCTTGTGGACAAAAAGATTGCCTTCTTCCCATTGAATTCAGTCACTGGCCAATGTAAACCAACATCTACCTGATATGTACCAGCAGCCATGGTATCATCGTCATTTCTCATCACCATCTTAATAAATGTTGATAGACCTGGTGTTTGCAACCAGTTTTGAAGTTCATGCCATGTGGAAAGATCTGGTAAGTTATCATCAGTGTACCCATCCGGGTACTTCTTGAGCCAATTTGGTGGTGGTACAACTTCACTAGCTGAATATTTAGTCTTTTTCATTCTGTGTTTATTTGTAGCCCATGAAATACCGGATGTTGACATGCTATATGAATCTGATGTACTATTGATAGCAGTTGGAGAAGTGAAAGTATCATTGAATAAGGCATTGGCAATCAATCCACATGGATAGATTTTTTTCCCGTCTCTTTCACTTAATGGATGACAATTTTCACCTTCAGTATCCCTTATATCACTCAAAGAGGCGGCTTCACCATTCAATTGGTCTTCACTATAAGATTTAGCATAACGACGATGATTAGCATAGAAATTATCAATCTTGTAATATAAAAACACTGCTGGTCCAATATCATCAGGTATTTCAAATTGTATTTCACAAATATTCTTTTCAATTGAATCTGTTTCAGTGTCATTATATGTCAATTTCCATTTTGGAGAAACAGACATCTTAGTATGAAAGTTGCTTTTATAGTATTCAACAGGGACATCAGAATAATAATCGGTACTTGCCAAACTTTCACATTCTTGGTATTCAATCATCAACTCTTCTACTTGATAAGAACCATAGAGCATACCAGCACCCAATGGGATAAGGAACATCGCCAGCCCAAAAAACAATGGAATGACATACTTTGGAGTGATGATTGGATGGACGGCCTTCAATCTTTGTTGAGTAAAGTTGTTTTCCTTTGGTCTTCTTGATTTCTCCTTCTTCACGATTGGGGATTCGTCTTCGCTGACAGAGTCCGTGTCGGGGTCTTCTTGCGGTTCAACAACCTTCTTGCTCCTGTGGAAGATGTTCCTAGCCATTTTGTGTTGTCAATGGATGGATATATGTGTTGAATGCGATGTGCTGTCTTCCTAATCACCATAGTTATCAAATTCATCTTGTGTTTTTGATTTTTTTTCTTTGGCCCTTTTTGGTGAATTTTGGTGAATTTTGGATTTCAAAATGACCAAATCAAATTGAGAATTGTGGTAGATTGAGTGGTCTTTAGAGATGTGTGTATTGGTATGTTATGTCATTATTGTGTGCATTGTATAGGTACTTACTAACTTGTGATGAGTTTCAAATAAAGGATCCACCAAGAGATATCAGAATCCTCTAACTATATAGAACCCCCAAAATCCGGGTAAAAATTAATGATCCGGACTGTAAATTACTTAGATTGTTTGTTCACAGCGTACTTTGTGGTCTGAGCTCTAAAAAAGTTTTACAGAAAAATTATTCCAAAACTGAGCGAGAAGAGCTATACAGTCTGTGTTAAAAGGACAAGCAATACTAGATCAAAGATGGATGCATCCGCTGAAGAAGCTCAAAAGAACATTGAAATATGGAAGATCAAAAAGTTGATCAAGTCCTTGGAGTTGGCCAGAGGTAACGGTACTTCCATGATCAGTTTGATTATTCCTCCAAAATCACAAATATCATTTTACCAAAAGTTATTGACGGATGAATATGGTACAGCCTCCAACATTAAATCAAGAGTCAACAGATTGTCTGTCTTGTCTGCCATCACATCTACTCAACAAAAACTGAAACTATACAACAAGGTTCCACCAAATGGGTTGGTTATCTACTGTGGTGATGTTATCACTGATGAAGGTAAAGAAAAGAAATTGAATATTGATTTCGAACCTTTCAAACCAATCAATACCAAGTTATACTTATGTGATAACAAATTCCATACTGAAGCATTGAGTGAATTGTTGGAAAGTGATGACAACTATGGTTTCATCGTTATGGATGGTAACGGAACTTTATATGGTACATTATCTGGTAATACAAGAACAGTCATTACCAAATTCACAGTTGATTTGCCAAAGAAGCATGGTAGAGGTGGTCAATCTGCCCTACGTTTTGCAAGATTAAGAGATGAAAAGAGACACAATTATATCCGTAAAGTTGCTGAAGTTGCTGTGCAATGTTTCATTACAAATGATAAAGTTAATGTTAATGGTTTAGTTTTGGCTGGTTCTGCTGATTTTAAAAACGAATTATCAAAATCAGAATTGTTTGATTTAAGATTACAAGCTAAGATTGTTAAGATTGTTGATGTGTCATATGGTGGTGAAAATGGTTTCAATCAAGCTATTGAATTATCCGCTGAAGCTTTAGCTAATGTTAAATTTATTCAAGAAAAGAAGTTGATTACAAAATACTTTGATGAAATTTCTCAAGATACAGGTAAATTCTGTTACGGTGTGGATGATACATTGAAGGCATTGGAAGCAGGTTCATGTGAAATTGTCATTGTTTATGAGAATTTGGAAATTTCTCGTAATGTATACAAAAACTCAGAAGGTAAAGAGGTTGTTGTATTTGTTACACCAAATCAAGAAGATAAAACTTATAATTTGGATAAAAATACAGGTGCTGAAATGGAATTAGTCTCTGAAAAGATTTTATTGGAATGGTTGGCAGAAAACTATCAAAACTACGGTGCCACTTTAGAATTTATCTCCGATAAGTCAAGTGAAGGTGCTCAATTCGTTAAAGGTTTTGGTGGCATTGGTGCTCTATTGCGTTATGCTTTGAACTTTGAGCAATTGGTTGAAGATTCAGATGATGAATACTATGATGATGATGAGGATGCTTTCATTTAAACGAATAATGACCCCCAATAAAATCTATGAAAGGGATTGGAAAAAATTAAAAAAAAATGAGAAAATGAAGGTCGGTGGTTTGGATTCTTAATGTGCACTAGTCATTTTCTCTCTCTTACTGTTTTTTTTTTGTTGTTGTTGTTGTTGTACTTAATTACCTAATGACAAGTAATATAGAAAGTTATATATATTCGGTTGCTTCAATCATTATAGTTGATTATTTTATGAATAATATAGATTACAAACGTTGTTCGATATTCAAACTTACAACTTGTATGAGATATAAATACTAGTTTATGTTGTATTGACTAGTGATTAGCGCTATGTATAAACTATATAGCTTAATCCTTCTTCGAAGGTTTCTTTTTCAATTGTTGAAGTGCATCAACTTTATCATGACCCAATATATTACCATGACCAACCCCTTTAACAATGGAATCAGCCAAATTAGATAACCCACCAGTTAAATAACTCTTTCTTAAATCTTTTCTAATGTTTTGACGCAACAATTGATTTAGCTCATATCTCTTTTTAGATATATCATTCTTCTCCAAAGTCTTGTTAACCTTTCTTGTACGATTCTTCTTCAAGAATTCATCTTCCTCCATATCACTCATATCAACACCTAATTCATCGGCAGCTTGCTTCATCCAGTTATCATCCTTACTCAAAGACTTTGCAGAGACTTCATTATCAGCTAATTCACCAGCAAGTGTTGATCTTTCTCGCAATTGACTCAATATGTCACTTTCAACTGGTAATCTTTGAACATCCTTAGTCCATTTTTTGGTGGATCTTCCTCTAAATTTGACCTTATCTGAAGATAATGCCTTACGAAGATTTCTTAATGGGCCACTAGCTTCTTGTGGTGAACAAATCATAACTGAAACACCTTCGTTACCGCTTCTAGCTGTTCTACCAGATCTATGAATATAAACATCAGCCGTTCTTGGTAAATGATAATGAATAACATGTTGAATACCAGAAATATCCAAACCTCTAGCAGCAACATCTGATGCAATCAAGACAATAGATTTATTTGAATCTTTGTTGTTCTTGGCAGCTTCTTTGAATTTCTCAATACTGGTCAAACGTTGCTTTTGAATCATTGAAGAGTGAATGGCAAATGTTGGAATGTTTAATCCATTTAGATATGGCACTAATCTTTTGACAGAATCAATAGCATTGGCAAATACTAAAGTAACACCTGGGTACATCAACAAAAAGTAGTATAAATATAAATCACGCTCAGCTGGTAGACATTCCACAAGAGTTTCTGTAACATCATCAGATATCTTGCTATTTGGATTTAAATCAATGAATGCAGGTTTCTTTCTAAATTGGATCTTTTCATGTAGTAAATGCATTATTTCTTTGTTTTCAGAATCATCATCACCAGCTTTACTCTTTGGACGATAACCAGTATTAGCTAATTTTGAAAACAAATCTCTAGCAAAAGTAGCAGAGAACACTAATGTTTGCCATTTGGTCTTTTTTGTTCTTGAAGTCTTTAAGATTTTTAAGATTTGTTCAAATTCATCAAAATGACCATCTTGTAATAATCTATCAGCTTCATCTAATACCACTATTTCAACATCACCAAATCTTGTAGCTAACTGTTGATTCTTTTGGATCATTTCCAAGAATCTACCAGGGGTTGCCACAATAATTTGACCTGAACCTGAATATTTCAATAATCTCTCTTGCTTTTGAATAGATAACCCACCAGTTAAACTGATGATGGAAGCTTGGCTAAATGGGAAATATTTTGACATGTTGTTCAAATGTTCAACAACTTGATGTGATAATTCTCTTGTTGGAGTAAAGATGATACCAGCTGGTGTCTTTGAGTTCAAATCAGTAACTAATTTTTCCAATATTGGTATACCATATGCCAATGTCTTACCAGAACCTGTTGAAGCTTTACCGATAATATCTGTTCCTTCCAAACTGATTGGAATACATGTCTTTTGGATTGGTGTTGGTGATTTGAAGTCTAAGGCTCTTAAACCTTGCAAAGTGTAATTAGACAACTTTATTGAACTCCATTCTGGTAACTCAACATCATCATCTGGTAACTCAACATCTTTGAAGTTCAAAGTGTTTGATATTGAGCTTTCTTGTAATTCTTTATCTGATTCTTGTTTCTTTTGTTGTCTTTTAATCTCCTTCTTTTCAAGCTTTGTTGTTGGTGCAACCTTCTCCTTCTTTGCAATCTTCTTGACTTTCTTTTCAACATCAGTAGTAGAAGGTTCAGCATCTTTCATTTCTTGATCGTTATTTTCAGTGTCAACATCACCATTGTCATCCATTTTTACATCTTCAGCGATTTCATCATTGTTATTGTCATTCTCATTATCACTGGATGATGTTATTTCTCTTGATGAATCCTTAACGACAAAATGAGCTTTACCATCAACGTATTTGACATCAACACCATCAATTTCTTCCAATCCATAAAGCCCACCAAAATCATCTAAGGTATCAGGGATCTCTACAGTTTGCCAGTTCAAGTTGTCAACACCCACTATTTTACCCTCAGATAACTTGGTCTTCTTGTTGTTGTTCAAAGTTGGTGATTTTGATTTCTTTATAGTCTTTGGTTTGCTGACCTTTGAGCCAGTCGAAGACTTGTTTTGGCTTGTCTTTGCCTTTCTCTGTTGAATGAGACTCTTCTTCAACCTCTGTTTATCGGATGATACAACCATTGTCCTGTGATATCTCTTTAGCTTACAATAATTGATGAGGTATAAAAGAATTTATTCAAAAAGTTTTGAGCTCATCTTATAAATTTTTCATCTGGTACGCGCCACATTATCCCCCAAAGAACGGGCAATGGGACCACCGAAGAGGTGCTAGTTTGCCCATAGGTGACTGTATACCTTGTGTACTAACATTTATCCATAAATCAACAACTACCACTATCAAATCCCCATCCAAAACAGCCCAATTCTCGCCATTTGTGCTCCCTTAACTATGGTGTGTCCTGAACCGAAAAAAATTTTGGTTGAAAAATCGTCGAAATTTTGATTTGGAACCACCAACAAAGAACCAAGTTGAAGAACCAAGATCACCAAATGTACAGACTATCTTGTCGCTCGCTGCACACGTTCAGACCGCTGAGTCTACAGGTGTCATCCCCTGTGGCTGCTGCTGCTCCAAAGCAGACCAAGGCGAAGAAGGCGTTTGTTCCTAGATTTAAAAGCGCAGAAACCGTCGAGATAGTTGACTTTGAAGATGATGTTTCTGTCCCAATTGAAGAAGATGCTGTCACTGAAACATCAACCTCTACTGCTATTATTGATGAGAAAGTTGCTTCAATCAAACCTTTGACTTTCAAAGATAGATATGACTTCAAAAACGGGAATATTTCTCCAGAAGTTGAAGCTATAATGAGATATGCTCTTACTCCAAAACCTTTAAGAAGACTTGTTTACTCCAAAAATCGTTCAAAAATCTTGGGTAAAGTCATTGATCCATTGACAGGAAGTCCATATGTGCAAAAGGGTTACATAACACCTCTTTCCTCAGAAGCTTCAGATGAATATTATAATGATGTCCATTACCCAAATGATGTTCTAGTCAAATTCACAGTATTTATGGATATTGGTAAAGCTTATTTAAAGGGTATTCATTCAACAGCATTAGATATACTATTCCAAAAATCATTACAATTTGGTATAATAGATCAATTTACCTCAAAACTAATAAAGCAAAGAGAATTCTTTAAAGAAAATTCAAACATATTTTTAGTTCGTCATTTAAATTATTATGCTTCTTCAATTTATTTAAATGATAATTTAAAACTCTCAAAAAAGCTTGATAAAATCAATTATTTTGTTAAGAAGATGGAAATTGTTAGAAATGAAAGTCAAGAAGCAGCAACTAAATATATTGCAATTGCCTCTGTTATGAAAGATTCAAGAATTAATGGAACTCCAAAGAACACTAATTTAATAGAGAAACTAGCATATGATTTAAGATCATCAAAGAAAACAATGACTTTTGATTTCGAGTTGAATAAGGAGACTTTTAACACCAGATTTATTGATTATATTGGTGTTAAACCAATTGCCATTGAATTGGATACATTAGGACTTAAAGAAGAGTTTTATGCTCCAGAAATTAGATCTTATTTAGAAAATGAACCAATCACATATGATCAAGAAATTCAAAATATCAAGAAATGGGTGCAACAATATGAAGCTTTTGAAGTTGAAATTAATGGTTCAAACAAACATTGGGAAGATCATGTGAAAAATGTTCAAGCTGTTAATGAAAAATTAAAACTCAAAGCTGAACTAAAAAAGAAACTTGGACAAGAAGGTGCAGTTAAACAAGAAGAAGAATCGAAAGTATGAATTATTTGGAGCACATTCAATTATAATAAAACGTAATTGGTTAGAGAAGAAGAAGAAGAAAAGAGAATTTAAATACTGTACATACATACAATTTGAAAATATAGAATACTTTTCTACTTAAAAATTATTGATTAATTTACTCACCAGTATGCAGTATTATTCATTTTAATTGTATATGAATTATAGTTTGGGATATTTACAACGATATCGTCATCATAACGTCACTTTATCTCTTCAAATAACCTGATCTATTAGGCTTTTGATTGAATGAGTTCCCACTACTTCTTCTAGATGATGATGATCCATAACTGTTGTCATTGTTTCTATATCCACTGTTATAACTGTTGTTGTGACTGTTATTGTTATTGTAACTGCTATTGTTATTGTAACTGCTATTGTCATTGTAACTTTTGTTTCTGTTGAACTCATAAACAGAATTACTACTGTTATTGTTATTATTACTCTTATACTGAGATCTTGGACCAGTAGGAATTATTTGGCCGGATCTTGATGGATTCAAAGATGAAGCAGAAGAGTTGTTATTGCTTTTACTGCTGTCATTTTTCCACTTCATCTTCTTCAATGGGTCTTTAAAAGTACTCTTTAGTCTCTCCCATTGTTGCATTCTTGATTTTTTGCTTATGACACTTGATTCGTCATTATCTCTATTATTATTATTGCTGCTTCTATATTCATCATTTGATCTGGAACTATATGTACTATAGTTATCATCATAACTCGTACTCTGACTATCTTCCAACATTCTAAAATATTTACTTCTTAAATCTTTTGGTAAATTATCACCAGCAAATGCACTACCATCATAATTCGGCACCCTCGACGTTCTCCCCTCTTGACAGTCATCTCCATAATGTCCCTTTGTAGCACAGTTGTAACAATAGATATTCCAAGGTAATCCACCAGCTACTTTTCTCTTCTTGTTGTTGTTGTTGTTGGAGTCAGTTGAATTGGAGTCAATGGTTAGGTAAGATCTCCAAATACCAGGACATTTATCTGTAGGATGGTCGCTACTTGAGCAACTTTGGCAGTATAGTCTTCTCTTCTTTTCAGTACATTTAGATCTGAAATGACCCTTGGCACCACAGTTAGAACAAATCATAGATTTTGGGCATTGTTGACTATAATGATCATCAACAACACCACACAAATGGCAAACAACGGTCTTGCAATGAGCAGCAATGTGGCCCTTAAGATGGCACTTGTTACATATGATACCAGCATCCGAGTCCTTGCCATCGTCTCCTCCAAAATATCTTCCTTTCCCTCTCATTTCGATCAACTCATCAGCGTTATCATTCACCTGGTCTATTGAAGGCGCTACCACCGTTCCTCTGTTGTTGAACCCGCTGTGAGGCTGTACTCTTTCCTCTGCCTCTATGACTTCCATGGCGTTACTTTTTGAGATGTATATCGTTTCCTCTTCTATAGCACAGCACTCCAGATCTAGAAACAGAAGACTTTGTCAGGAAACCTCATCGACCAAGTTCATCTTGTAACAAAATTTGAAGTTTTTGAGAAGGAAAAAAAAAAATCAAAATCTGGTCTAGTCCGTAAATGTCACGTGCACAATGGTCTAAAAAGTCCCCAAATTTAGACTAGTCTTTTAGTCTCCTAGTCTCCAAAAGAATTCAAAAATTCAAAAAATTGAACAACAAACTCGATCCCAAACAAAACAACAAACAACAAACAACAAACAGCACATCAAAAAGACTCAATGTCGTTCTATCAACCTACCACTCAGCCTTCAGGAAACCTGAACTTTTACCAGCAGCAACAACAACAACAACAGCAGCAACAGCCTTTCCAACAGGTTCCAATACAGTACAATGGTATGCTAAGTGCCAATCCAATGCTTCAAGGTGCCATGGATTCAACATATGGTAACAATGGCAACGGTATAGCTGGTTCAATGGGAGATGACACATTATCCAAGGGCTTTTTAGCTGCTTTTTCCACATCTGGTTATGCCAATGAACCACCACTATTGGAAGAAGTTGGGATAAATTTCAATCATATCAAGTTAAAAACACAAGCAGTTTTACATCCAAGAAGAGGAAGAATCACTCCTGATATAATGACTGATTCTGATTTAGCTGGTCCAATTCTATTTTGTTTGATCTTTGCGACATGTTTGCTTTTGGCTGGTAAAGTACATTTTGGTTATATATATGGTGTTGCCCTTTTTGGTACGCTGGCATTACATTATTTCTTTAAACTTATGAGTGATGATGTTAATTCTATTGATTTTATAAGAACAGCAAGCGTTATAGGATATTGTCTCTTACCATTAGTGCCTACCAGTTTTGCAGGTATCTTCTTTGATCTAAACAATGTCTTTGGTTATATATTGTCTGTCTTTTCAGTCTTTTGGTGTACATACTCTGCCTCTGGGTTCTTTGTGGCAGTTTTGAAGTTGGACAATGTCAGAACATTGATTGCCTACCCAATCAGCATGTTTTACAGCATTTTTGTCTTGATGGCCATCTTTGTTGAGAAGTCCTCTATAAACTAAGCCTTTAATGAATGTGAATCAACATCTAACATCTGAACTGAACAACGTAGTCCCATCAAATCATCAAATCTGTTAAATTCGTTGATCTGATGATTTGATGTTAAACTGAAAAATAAAAATTTGACCGTCGAAACGAATAACCACCAAAACATCAAAATATTCTCCAAAATAAAGCCATGATGGCCTCACTAGGGAGAAAAGGAGGTTATCTGCTCTTTAGAAGACTGGCCTCTACCTCAGCTGGCAAGAAATCCTACTACATCACAACACCAATCTTCTATCCAAATGCTGCTCCTCATCTGGGACATTTGTACTCGATGCTGCTATGTGATGTTAGAGTCAGATGGGAGAAACTGCGCAGAGGTGACTCCAAGACTGCCACATACTTCACCACTGGTACAGACGAGCATGGCCTCAAGATTCAGATTGCTGCCCAGGAGAAGAATCTGCCTCCAAAGCAGTTTGTGGACCAGCTGGCTGACAAGTTTAAATCGCTGGCCAATCTTTCAAATGTCGACTACAACAGATTCATAAGGACCACCGATGAGGACCATATAGAGGCTGTACGTCATCTATGGGGAGTACTGTTGGAGAAGGGTTACATCTATAAGGGCGAGCACAGTGGTTGGTATTGTGTTTCTGATGAAACTTTCTATCCTGAAGCTCAAATTTATGTCAAAGATGGTAAACATTATTCTTCAGAAACAAATAAAGAGGTCACATATACGACTGAAGAAAATTACTTCTTCAAACTATCTGCATTCAAAGATAAGGTTATCAAACACATTGAATCAAACCCAGACTTCATTATTCCTGCAAATAGACATGAACAAGTTTTGGAGGAAATCAAAAATTCAGATTCTTCAGATTTAAGTATATCAAGACCATCCTCAAGATTATCATGGGGTATCAAAGTACCAAATGATGATTCTCAAACAATCTACGTTTGGATTGACGCTTTAACTAATTATATAACAGCTGCTGGTTATCCAAATCTAGATTATAACAAATGGCCAGCTGTTCATCTTATCGGTAAAGACATTACAAGGTTTCACTGTTATTATTGGCCTGCCCTACTGATGGCTGCTGACATTGAACTTCCTCAACAAATTGTTGTTCATGGACACTGGTTGTCAAATGGAGTTAAAATGAGTAAAAGTCTCGGTAATGTTGTGGATCCTGTTGAGATTTGCGATTATTATGGGGTTGATCCTGTAAGACTATTTCTCTGTGAACGTTCAACACTTCACACTGATAACAATTATACAGAGGAAGAAATGTTTGCCTCTAGATCATCGATATTGAATAAATTAGCTAATTTAGCTGTTAGATCTTGTGGTAAAAAATTCAATGCAGAGAGAGCAATTGGTAAATTTGATAAATTAGATGAGATTATTGAGACTATTGAAGAGAAAGAGATAAGAGATTCTTTCAAACAATTGATAGAAGAAATAAATAATCTTGAACCAAGAGTAACTCTACTGATGAATGAATTCAAGATATATACTGCAATTTTAGAAATATGGAAAGTTGTTAACCAAGCTAACTCTCTATTCAGTCTTGTGGAACCATGGAAAAAGGGGGAAGATGTACAAGACATAACTGTTTTAATGGCTTTAGAAACAGCCAGAGTTTCTTCTATATTGTTTTCACCAATAATGCCAGACCTCTGTGCCAAGCTTTTGAAGAGAATAGGTGCCGCCAATAGCTCGATAGAGTTTGCAAAACTAGGTAAGGAACCACCATATGGACATGGTATAAATAGAAGTGGTGATTTTCCAATCCTACCGATTTACAAAGTACGTGAAACTACTGAATGATCGCTAGTGGGTTTGTACATATAGGCTATTAGTTGAATTAAGTAGTTGGTTGCACCAAAAATTATATATAAAAGTACTGTAATTGTTGAAATAAAATTCATGAACTTATGGATCCTTTGAGTAACGTAATTACCTTCATGTCGCTTAAGCTTCAATTGAGACAAGTTCTGTTTCTAATGTCTCTGTATCCAATATAACAAATTGACCAGTAGTGCTGAAAGTTGGCACCGCAATTAGTTTAACAACCATTCCACGTTCAAGTTCCAATAGCTTCTCTTCAAATCTTGGTTGATTTCCCACAAAATATACATGAGGAGTCTCTTTTAATGTGAAAGGATCTTCTTCTGAGTATGGATAACACCATAGAGTATCAGGAGCAGTAGGGATTATATTTTGCCAGATGATGGTTGCTGCCAACATATCAATTCTATTGTCCTTTATTTCGTCAGGCACAATGTATTTATAAATATCACTAATATTTTCACCACTAGTTCCTAATAACCTCAATTCATCATATTGAATCCATGATGGGTTTGTCAGAGTTCTAAAGTTTTTTGTTCCTAAATAACTCTTTGACTTCTGAAAAAACGCTCTGTGTAAAGGTTGTTGTGGTAAACTTGTTTCTGCTGGGTCTGATTTCCCTGGCATTATATCCACTGGGATTGTCTTCAATAAATCTGATAACAGTTCATCTAGTTGGTTGATAGCTTCAGAATTATAATTTGATCTATGTTTGGCACCATAATCTTCATCACCACCATCTCCAATCTTTTCATCCACTTTGATGGATCCACCAGCAATTAACACTCTTGAAATCTCTTTGGCTTCATCTATAACTAATTCACCAGTAAGATATTCTTTCAACAACTCGTATTTTATATCATCATTCCCATTAAAGCCTAACCCTGAAACTAAAGCGATTTTTGAACTTGCTGATCTGTTGGCCTTTTGAGATCCCAAAAATGGATATACTATATCAACTATCTGGAAAATTCCTGGTTTTGTTTCCATTCCCAATACCCCAGCCACTGTACCAGTAACGAGAATTGTGTCCTTCAATAAATCACCTTCCAACATGACCCTTCCAGATTCATCTTCCAGCATTATTTGGTCCAAATCAGGATCCGTGTATGTCTTCACTACTCCTTCAGCACCATTGATACCCTTGGCCACTTCATCCAATACATTTGGCTTATATTTCATTTCACAATAAATGGTACCAATGATCCAAGATGGTTCATCGCTCTTGATATCCAACACTTTCTCCTTCTTGACGACTTTCTTACCGTTGATTGCCTCATTCCCCCACTTCTTGCTGGCATTGTGGCTAACTCTTTGTCTCAACTGGTTCAAACGGTTGAAGTAAATCGAAGCATATTGGTTGCCATATGGTCGCTCTTTGAAGCTTAGGTTGTAGGCATCTTCATTCTTGTACTCGTTCGGTATGCTGATGGTGTCTCTCGAGACGAGTTCCGCAGATGTCTCCTTGTTGAAGTCTGTCAAATAGTCCAATACCATTGGGGAAACGCTGGGCATAATCAAGACTCGCTGTTTTGTTTAATTCAACTTTCTTGTTTGTTGGTATAGTAGTCAAATTTATTCATTAATATCGCGAACAAACGCGAAAACTCGGATCAAACAACCCGGACACCACAAAGTCGTCTTTTTAGCTTCTACAAATCATATCATAGCATCATAGCGATTTATAATGATTAAATTAGAGGTTGGAATGGTCTATATAGTAGATGTCATTGTCGTTGTGTAGTATAGTCGTATGGCTCAGCTTCAGCTCATCAAAATATTGACGGCCCATTCAACACTCAAGGTCCGCAAGTCGGTGTATGTTTGGCCAACACCAACAAATAGAATCGGGATGTTTGTAGCATATACCATATTCACCATGGTACCAATCAAATCACCCACTGTATCACATTTACTGATGATGAAGAAATCAAGAGTACGTCCAGCACCAAATGCATTGTTGAAATTCTTGGCCTGTTGGACAGAATCTGTACCAACCAATGCTTCACCAACCATAATGATCTTGTTTGGATTCGCAGCTTTAGCAAATGAAGCTAATGGAGCCATCAATCTTGCATCATTATGTCTTCTACCAGCAGTATCCATCAACACAATATCGAATTGATTCTTCTTAGCATAATCAATGGCATTTTTGGCAATTTTGGCAACAAGATCAGAACCACCATATCCACCTTGAAATAATTCAATTCGATCCTCTGTATCAGCAGCCTTCTTCAAGTTGTTAACATGAACTCTCAATTGTTCAACAGCACCAGATCTGAAAGTATCACAAGCCACAATCAACACTTTGAGATCATTTTGTAATAACCAAAAGGCTAATTTGGATAAATTAGTAGATTTACCAACACCATTAACACCAACAACTGAAATAACATAAGGTTTAGAATTGGCTCGTATATCCTCTAAAAGATTGACTGATGTACCAGGTGTCAAGATTTTTGTCAATGCTTTAGCTAAAGCTTCTTTGGCAGTGGCTTGAATACTTGTCCAATTTTTAGTCTTAGAACCAACCAAGGCCTTTTCAACATTAGAAGTTAAATGAGTAGCCACTTCTGGAGCAACATTTTTCTTTATCAAATGGTTTTGTAAGTCAGATATAGTTGATTTAATATCTTCTGTTGTTATTGTCTTACCACCAGTATATTTCTTGAAAAAGGCAAATGGTTCCTTTTTTTCTTCCTTCTTTTTAGAATTGTTTAATATTTCATCAATTTCATCGTTAAGGTCCTTGACAAGAAATCTACCCCTTTTATCTTTATTACCATAATTTTCTGTATCTATATTATCAATAATGTCTTGTTGTATGACATCTTTAGAATTATCTGAACTTGTACCATTTGTGAAATCAAGAGGTGTACTTGAATCGTAATCAATAGCAGAACCATCTTCACCCCATTTACGTAATTTTTTAGAGTTTGGTGTACTTTTGTTTGATTTAGATGATTCTTTTATCTTCTCTAATTTATCTGATGATGATATTGATGATATTGATGATGATTGTATCGTGGATTGATCAGAATCCAAAGTGTTTGAATGTTCAAACTCGTCTAATTTGACTTTGAAATATTTGTCAAACTTTTCAGTCTCTTCTTGCAAGTCAGTCAATAGATAAGCTTCAGTATCAATATTTATCAACAGTTGATCTGCAAACAACTCTTTGAACAAGGTTGCACTGATATCAACCAAAGGTTCAGAGTACTTCAAGGGCGTCAAAGAAGAGTATATAGCCACAACTATTAGACTTGGGTTATTGATTCTCTTGTACTTCAAGGTATAGCTGTTGACATTGTATGATTCGATCCCATCTTCGTTATTGTTCAGACTCTTTGAGTTGTCAGAGATGAACACGTCTGAGATCAACGAGTTGACTATGGCATCTGAGATTTTTCTTGGAGCGTATTTGTAGAGCACTATACCGGATAGCGACAGGACAAGGAACTGATCGATCATTGCGAGTTAGCTATATCGATTGTAATATTGTGAATAAGAAGTTGAAGTTGAAGTTGAAGTTGAATCAAATCAGAAATCAAATTTCGACGAGAAAAAGCGCATCTGCCATTTTCCAAATTTCTGTGCTGTCCGTGTCACTAAGCGGGCCGCCCAGTTTTGAAGTAAAATCTAAAAACTTGACAGATCGTCTTTGTTGCGATGGCAAACTGGCAATTTTAGGATGAAGATCATACCCAAGCGGATCAAGCGCATCAGAAAGGTGAAGAGCTTGTCTGCATTTAAGGTAGATGTCATTGAAGTATGTCCAGCCCCCTTTTTTCCCCTGTTTTGCTCGCAATTCTAACAGATTCATCGTTTCAAGGCCAAAGACTTGATTGTTAAAAATGGCACAAAGAACTCAAAGAACTTAAAGTCATACCATCTAGTAAGTACCAAACTAGTTCACATCCTCAACAATTACAATTACATTTAATTCATCATTACTGACCAACTCTTTCATAAAAAAGACAGCTGATTTGGCATTCAACAATCAATCAAAATCATTATCAAGGGTCAAGCAGGCGGAGAATCCTCAATGGAACCAATCGGTTGAATTCAAGTTGGAAAGCAACAGCTCTAGCATGATCATCCCCATTATGATCATTAAAATATATGATAAGCATAGAAAATACTCAATCTACATGGGTGAACTGAGAATATCAATCTTGGATCTCTTCAATTTTGATGATCATGATCATAATGATCCAAATCATATAGCTTTAAAATTGGCTCCTTCCTGGTATAGATTACATTCTGCTAAATCAGAGAATGCTTTTGTCACAGGGTCAATAAAATTGGGATTTGAATTGAAGGCATTGTCAAAAAATATCGATGTGGTGGAAGATTTTCAAACTTGGAAGGCTAACTCAATGCCTCAAAACGATATCAATAAATATATCAAAGTCGATGATCAATACTTTTATTCTGATGATGACGATGGAACAGATCTGGAGTCAATGATTGCTGAGGATGATGAAAATTATAATGGTGCCTCTGGGACCGTAAAAACAATCCCTGTTTCAGATTTGTCACAATTAAGCATAAGCAATGCCAATGGGAAGAGCCCCTCTAGGCCAATGTTTCTTGCTCCTCCATCAACAGCAGATAGTAGTTGCTACACAAGTGCTAGTGATTTTAGTGATTCACAAATGAACAGTTCAAACAGTTTCTTATTGAGTGGTAGAAGACCACTTACACCAAGAGAGAATAAAACCATTGGCGTTCTCTTTTTGGATATAATATCTGCCACAGGCTTACCTCCTCTAAAAAGTTTCATTCCTAAAGGTTTTGATATGGATCCATTTGTTGTCATTTCTTTTGGTAAAAAATCATTCAGAACATCTTATAGAAGAAAGACTTTGTCTCCTATATTCAATCAAAAGCTAGCCTTTGAAGTAATGACTAACGAACAAAATTTTGATTTGATACTCAACATTTATGATAAGGACCATATATCGTTTAACGATCAAATTGCTGTGGGTTCAATCCCTATAACAGATGTCTTCAAATATCAAGCTGCTACAAATGGTGTTGATATGGGATGTGACGAAGACGGCTTCAAGAGTTATAATTTGACATTAAAGTTGAATAAAGGTGACAGTAACCTATACAAACCTATTTTGAAGTTCAAAATCAAATTCCAATCATATGAGACTTTGCAGAATGATCTTTGGATGACAATAGTCAAACAATATGGTAATTCATTAGATATTGTTCAATTGGAGCTGTTGCTAGAAAATTTGAATATCTCAGAATCATTGTCATTCTTCTATGAACATGCAAATAAAACAATGGTTGATCTATTGTCGTTAGATGAGATTGTCAATGTCTTGAGATTATTGTATCAAAGTGATAGTCATAAAAGCCAATATTCAGCTTTAGAACGCTGTCCTTTATGTGGTAAGAAAAGGATAAGATGCAATAATGGTGATATGAATGTACATGTGGCTATTTGTTCTGCCAAAGTCAACAAATTGAAAAGTTTCGAAACTGCTGGATTTGCAACCAAGAGGTGGTATTCAAAAGTATTGATTAAGGTAGCATATGGTAAATATGCATTGGGTAAGAACAATGCCAATATTTTAGTCCAAGATAGGTTAACTGGATTTATTTTAGAAGAAAAGATGGCATTATATGTTAGACTAGGTATACGACTGCTTTACAAAGGAAAAGGAGCGGATAGTAAGAGGATAAAAGCCCTTTTGAAAAATATGTCTATAAAGCAGGGTATAAGATTTGACTCGCCTCTTTCTGTTAAAGATATTGAATCATTTATAAGATTTCATAGATTAGATATGAGCGAATATGAGGAGCGACAGTTTACTAGTTTCAACGATTTCTTTTATAGGAAATTGAAACCAAATATGCGTCTACCTGAGTCATCGAATCCCAATGTTGTTCTTTCACCTGCGGATTCTAGGTGTACTACTTTCAATGATATTTCAACTGCTACAAAAATTTGGATAAAGGGAAAACAATTTTCTATCAAAAAGTTGGTTGGTTTTGATGAAGATATTCCAGAAGCAGCTGTAGACATTGCAACAAAGCTTAACAACTGCTCTATCGGAATATTCAGATTGGCACCACAGGATTATCATAGGTTCCATTCTCCAGTTGATGGGATAATTGGCCAGCCCAAATATATTCAGGGTGAATACTATACAGTCAATCCCATGGCAATAAGGTCTGATTTGGATGTTTTTGGAGATAACGTTCGTGTGGTTATTCCTATAGATACAAAAGAGTTTGGTACAATATTTGTGATCCCTGTGGGGGCAATGATGGTTGGATCAATAGTGCTATCTGTCAAAGTTGGAGATAAAATTAATCGATCCGATGAGTTAGGTTATTTCAAATTTGGAGGTTCAACAGTCTTGATCATATTTCAAGAAGGTGCTATGGAATTTGATAATGATTTGGTTCATAATTCCAATGACTCAATTGAGACCTTAGTAAGGGTAGGTATGTCTGTTGGACATTCACCAACTGTTGAGGAAGTCGAAAGGAAAAAGGTTAACTTTACTGATAAGTCTGATGAATCTAAATTAAAAATCATCAGAACTATTACAGGAGGAGGAGATGCAAATGATGTTAGATCATGGGAATTGCTGAACCTAAACTATGAATCTGATCAGGACGATTACGTAAACGTTATTGATGACGATGATGAATATGAAGATGAAGATGAAGATGAATATGAAGATGAAGATGATGACGATGACGATGAATATGATGGTAAATAGAGGAATCTGCTGTTGGAATGCTTTATAGAAAGGGATTATGAGCCCTGTGCTTCCCGGTACCCTTGATCATGTAAGCACAATTTGCAGCACTTTGAATAACAGATAAATCGTCGAGCAGATTCTTTGAATCTTTGTAAGATTTGAATAGGTGGTTACTCAGATCTTTGTGTATCTTCTAAGTTCTCTGTTTTGCATGGTTTGACAAGCGTAGCTGCTGGTTATGACAGCTTTGTCATTACCGATATCTCAATCTGTTTATTTGTTTATACGTGCTCAATTTTTTAGCGAAATATTTGAAAAATCTCAAATCCTAGTAAATCAATCATCAACCCAGTCACTACAACAGCTGTCATAGTTTTTGTATCAATTGCTGCCCTCATTCTTTGACGTCCATCTACTATCAATATATATGGGGTCCAAGAGACTCAGCAGGAGAAGGTCTCCTCTACGATACAAGACATTAATATCTGCCATACTAATCCTGCTTTCCATAATATACTACTCAGCGTCCACATTGATCCACTTCTTGAAGACAGAGCAGCAGAACAAAGCCAGTCATAGGAACTATGCATTCACCAACAACTGTCGCTTGTATTTCAATGATTTCCTGGAGAATTCAAACAACACTGCAACGACTTATGAACATAAAGATTCTCTAGATATGTCTCTTCAAGATTTCCTGGAAAGGAAGACATCATATTCCTTGAATAGCCATACTGAAGATCAATACTCACAGTGGCTGAAAGATTATGATCTATACATCCAAGAGGCAGCAGATTGGAAAAGTGCTCTTATTCAACAGACAATGAATACCAGAATATTTGGACATTGTTATACGAAGCCCTTAAGACTGATCAGTGGTGGATCAAGATGCTCTTCTGTTCAAAAAATGTTGTTTCCTTGGGTATCTGACAAACCACCTAAGTATTACACCATGGATGGATCAGGCCTTTTTCCCTATTGGGACGAAGGTGAGAGAGATACATGCTTATTTCAAAATTTTTATCAACATTCAGAAGGTAAGGGAATCGTCATTGTGGCCACAGAAGTCCAATATACGTATATCAGTACATTGATCATGATGCTGAGATTTATAAACAATCAATTACCTATTCAAATAGTTTATAAGGGAGGCCTGTCAGAAGAATTTATTAATGATCTTGAAAGAATTGCTCGATTGAATGTTGTTTCATTAATAAGGTCCAATTCTGAATTCAGAAATCACTTCATCTTTAGTGATAACTTTGATCCTTTGGAATATTCTGGCTTCCCAGTTCAAGATATTGGCTTCATTAACGTGGATCCAGTTATTTCCAGTCGTTATAAGACCCTCTTAGGAACTCCATTTGCTATGAAATTTTTAGCATTGACATTTTCAACATTCAAGGAAGTTATATTAATGGATGCTGATGTGGTACCCTTTATCAATCTTAACAGTTACTTCAACATGAAGGAATATAAGTCTACTGGTTTGATGATTTTCAGGGATCGAGAATTACCTTATAAATCGTCAAAATCTGATAGACAATTCTTTGAAGACTTATTGCCAACAGATTTTGAAAGGCAAAAGTTTCTAATCACTGGTGGTAAGAGATTTAATGCTGCTAATAATAGATATTTCAAAGGATTTTCAAGTTTAGCAGATTCCAGTGTTGTTATATTCGACAAGGAAACACATTTTACGGGTTTATTACAAGCTTTAAATTTATATCTTTGGAAAGCTGTTAATAAGAAAATTTCAGGTGATAAGGATCTATTTTGGATGGCACAATCTATTTCTGGTAATGATAATTATAACTTTAGTCCAAATCCAGCTGGTTCGATTGGAAAAATATCACAAATGGTTGATTATAAGAATGGGGTCGAAGTTTGCTCAAATAAAAATGCTCATGTTTATGATCAGAATTTGATTCATATGAATTCTGGATTTAAATATTGCAACTATCCAAGTTCATTAGAAAAAGATATGAATAGTAAAGATGTGGAGAGTCATCCAAATCTAAAGCTAGGATTTGAAAATTTTGGAGATGCAATAACTATTGAAGCAGTGATTTTACCACCAAATATTGATGATTATTATGTCGAACAATTTGATGAAACTAATAATGGTGAACTTGTTCAAGCATTCCAACAGACAAATGTTTGTCAGTATAGTTTATTTTGTGCATCTTCTCAAGTCAAGGTAGGTTCGAAGTTGGCAAAGGGAGAGGTGATTAAGTTTAATAGATTACAAAGAGATATTTATGATTATATGGGAACCTTATGGATAAATGTTGAGAGAACTGTGTCTAAGAATGATTATTTGAATCATCAAGATTTGAGTGAGTTCAGTAATATGAAGCTGTATTGATTTCACCTAAAGGGGAATTTCCCAATTGGGATTTGTTTGGTCTCAAAACGGACATAATTTCGATTCAGTGACACATAAATTCTTGAGAGCCTCTTCTTCACTTCTTCATATCATTAATTAACAGTTGGAACTTGTGGGTTAAGAACACCATTGGTGCAGATACTATCATAACTACAAGTCTTTCAAAATGCATATCAAAACATTGAAATTTATTCCACAACCAACCAGAATTCAAGCTGCAAAGAACTTAAACAAATTTCTTATGAAACCACTACAAAGTACAGCAAGGTTCAACCCCTTCAAATTCACCAACTTATCCAAATTCTCTTGTTCAGATGAGGTCTACAAAATGATAGTGCATGATATCATCTCACCAACAACATTTGATCAACACATTTTCCATTTAGCGGGTTTTCCTTCCAATTACGCCCACTTGCACAGATATTATTTCGGTTTGGCTTCCAAAATCAAATACCAAAACAAATCAATGCTCTATCCTAAACCGTATACAGGTAGATTGGGTCTTTTATCTAGCACTAAATCATCCTCAGCAAAAATAAATGCAGTGGCAGATCTTCTACCAATTTTGATTGTTGACAAGGGTATTAAAAAAATGGATATCAAGCAATTGACCATAGATTTGGACAAGAGAATTAGTGACAAACAAGAGAACGCATTGAACAAATTTTTGATAAGTGACAAATCGGATGAAGTGATCTCATCTGCAATTTGGTTACAACCGTGCTTCTCTGAGCTTAGAGCTTGTTTATTTTCATTTTATGATTATGACAATTTAGACAGAACTTTATCACATGAAGACAATGAAACTACCCATACAGAAACCATTAACTTCGCTCTTATCAATCCATTAAAGAAGTACTTAAATGCAGTACTAGCAAGAGAAGGAGAGGGGCCGAATGATGTCATTAGAATAACCTCTCAAAGTACTATAGCTACCTTCAGTCCTGAGAAAATATTGAGAAACAATGGCAACAACATGGTGGACAGAAATGCTGAATTTGAAAACATCAAGGGAAAAAATCTCAAAATGGATTCCTTAATTAAAACGAGGAATGGTATGGTGGTAAGAGAGGATAAACGAATCACAATATTGGAAAGATATTTTGGTCGATTGAAAAACGCCAACCATGGCAAGAACTTTGGAAGGTGGATGAGCCAACTGTTGTCATATATGTTCGGTATAAAATCAAATCAAATGATTTTGTCAGATAACCTACACTATGTTTATATCAAATTTAATGGATTGGATGAAGGTGAACTCCAATACCATTCTCCTGATAGTCTTCCTCTGGGAACAAAAATCAAAGAGTTGAACGGTTCTGATCTTGAATATCTCATAGCCGACCACAGCTTAACAGCCAAGGACGCTATTACGCCTCAACTTTTATATGCATTGATTGCAAATCAAGACAAAGACTCCAATGATATCAAAAAGAGAGCTGTGCAAAGAATTATAAATATATTCAAAGAGTCTAGAAAAAACTCAGAGGTTATTCTAAGACAGAATGAGATGCCTGAAGCTTCTAATAGCATTTGCCTACAAGCTACCTTGAACAGATTGGACGATTATGAGGTGGAAATCTCTAGAAGCTATAAAGTCATGGTGAGAGTGTCAAGTGATAAGTTCATCCATGATTTCAAGATAGAAGATTATGAGTTGAAAGAGAAGATCATGAAGTATGATTCTTTACTCTTGAAGATCGTTGATAAAAGAGTGGTAATTGACTCATTCTATGACTTAGTGATGGGACCAGATGAGAAATCAAAAGAGAAAGATGATGTGGGTAATCTTCGTCTGTTTTCACAAGTGAAAAATTACGGTGGTGATTTGGAAGAGTTTTACGCTACACTAATGGATGAGTATTACTCTGAAGCTGCAGTGTTGAAGAATATTGGTCAATTTAACTCCAAAATCACAGAACTTAACAGAACAGATGATATTGATGATATTACTGATTCTCAAGAGATCATTAATACTCCTGAATTGATTGAATCTGTTTATATTCAACTAAGGAGTGACGGCGACATTAGCAGAATACCATTTATGGTATCTGGAATGTGTCATATATTTGGAGAGTTGCCATTTGCAAAGAACAAACCTACCTCTGAGAAAGATTTTGAAAGTGGTTGCGTTCAACTCAAGCTGCTGAGTGACTGTAACATTTCATACTATGGGTTTCATATTGATAATTTTGCTATTGATCCATCCAATGATAAGTTTTACATTTCCAATTTCGAGGATTGCATGGAAGCAAAAGATGATTCAATGAAGGAGTATTTGGATAATAGATTATTGCTTGAGGAAACTAAAACTCTGAAAAAAGTGATGAGATTGGCGTAGCTGATTGTTGTCTGATATTGTTCATCACTTCGTGTTTGAATAACCAGGGAGATGATCATGAGCTGGTCTTGTATTTCTATATTGAGTCATGAACATGCATTTTGAATTATTATACCATGATGATATACACTTGCAAATCATATAGTACAATCCAATAATTTATATCAGAAATTGTATAATAGATGATGATGATGATGATTGGTATTCTTATTGTTTAGAATTATTCAGTTTCTGTAAGATTTGAGATTTGTTTTCTTCAAATGATGTATTCATAACACTTAATTTCTCTTCCATTAAACTTAAAGAATCTTCCCAATTTTTCAAATCATTATTAATTTTGACAATATCTTGATCCATTGAATTAGTAAATTGAATTGTATTTGCTAAATTTGTATGCAGCTCATTTAATGATTCTAATCTTTTTATTATTAAAGGTATTTCAAGTTCAAATTTTTCTAAAGCTTTAAATCTGTTGAATATTTCATCAACTTTATATTCTTGACTATTCTTAGTTATGATGTTTGTATTATTATTATTATTATTATTATTTGTTATTATTTGATGATGGTTATTAGAGTTTTGAATTTTCCTTTTATTTAATTCATAATTTGTATTGATTTCTTGAATCAATGTATTGATTGAGGATAGAGAGTTTGAATCATTAGTGAGTAGTTTAACCTTTCTATAAAGATCATTTACTGATGATTGTATGGATCTTTGATGGATAAAATCCAAAGAAGAACTTAAGAGATCTATACCAATCAACTTCTCCAATTTTGATAAACGAGATTCAATTTCCTTTATTTGATTTGGGTTTAGATAGTGGTGGTCATTTTTATTTGTGACCTTGTTTTCTTCAGTTGCTTCTATTTCTTTATCTTGTTGTTCTTGCTCTTGTTGATGATGATTTAAATGTAAGTTGTGTAAAGGTTTTATTTTGTTCTTTGAGTTCAATTTATCCAAAATATTTGTTAAACTTTGGACTTGATCCAATGAATGTAGGTCGCCATCTTCCTTTATTTCAATTTGCAAATCATTTAATTCATTCCTTATTCTATTCAATTTGTTTTGTATTGTTTCTTTGACTGATGATGTTTGATAACTGTTCTTCTCTATTCTATCGATTCTATCACTAAAGTCTGTTGTGGCTGCTGTGACGTATTTCTTTTCAAAGATGGACCTGCTGTATTCTATATCAACTGTTAAAGAAGAGATCGTCGAGTCCCTTCTGTTGCTGTTGTCTAATGTTGGCGATGAAGGCAAGTTATCAGACTCCACATCGCTTGTTGTTTCGTAGACCTCTTTTGAGCTCAGATCCTTTTGATAGTGTTTGGGTGTTGTGTTAGTACAATTGGCGGTAGTGATAAGTTTATGCATGCACTTACAATATCATCCAAATCTGAATACTTTGACATGATTTCTTTGGAGTGTTTGTTTTGTTTGTTTGTTTGTTTTGGCGTTTGGTGATTTTTGATTTTTGATTTTGGTGATTTTTAACAAACGCTTTGATATTTTGATATTTTGATATTTTGATATATTTTGATCTTTTGAGGTTTGTAGAAGAGACAGGATGAAGAGGGTGTAGCAAGAGTAGTAGCTGTTGTAGTAGACTGTAATGACAATAAGATAACTAAAATTCAAAAAGTAAAATAAAAATAAAAAAATAAAAAGAAAAGCACTCACGCTGGGGGTCGAACCCAGAATCTTCTGATTAGAAGTCAGACGCGTTGCCATTACGCCACGCAAGCTTCGATTGTTGAAATTTATTTTTACCGTTTTGCCATACCCTGCAGTGATTATGTAATAGCTTACGTAATTTATGATTACGTAATATTGAAAAATTTATATAAGCGATGAGATCTTCCTTCATTCTATATTCTATATCGAGATTCACAATCACTATCATCATTATCACTGACAAATGGGAGAAAAGAAGAAGGAGTTGACACTCAAGGAGATCGAGAGGCAGCAGAAAAAGATACAGAAGGACATCAGAAGAAAGAAATACAACGATCTTGTTGTCCAGGGAACTAATGACTTTTCAATAGTATCAAAGAGGTCTGTTGAAAATCTATACACATCATTCCTTAACAACAATGATAATAATGACCAAGATCCCTTACCAACTTACTTCAGCCACTTTGTGAAGAAACCAATAAGACGTTCTCCAGTCATTAACAGAGGTTATTGGACAAGAATGGAAGCAATAAAGCAAAGCACTGCAAACATCATTAAGAGAGCCGTCCAAAATGGTAAAAAGGCTGTCATAATTAATCTTGGAGCAGGTTATGATCCATTAGCATTCCAATTTTTAGATCCATTAAATAAAGAAAATGAAGCTTATTCTGGTAAATTATCGTTTATTGATGTCGATTATCCAGATTTACAAAAGAATAAAATTGAAATGATTAATAGTTCAATCGAATTACAAAAAATCATTGGCCCTCAAATTGATTCAAACTTCATTGGTGTGGATTTAAAAACTGAGAATTATACTGCTTTATCTTGTAACTTGAAAGATATTGATCTGTTCTTGAAACAATTGAAATTTTTAAATCTTGAAAGTGATGATATTGTAAAAATTTATATTGCTGAAGTATCAATTGCTTACATGTTACCTGAATTTGCTGATCCTGTTATTAATGCAACTTCAAGATTCCCTTCATCACATTTCATATTATTGGAACAAATCATGCCTGCTGGTCAATATCAACCTTTTGCAAGACAAATGCTTTATCATTTTAATAGACTTCTTTCACCATTGAACACTGTCAAGACATATCCAACAATTAATGATCAAATTAATAGATTTAAAAATTCTGGTTTCAAATTAGTAGAAGGTCAAGATTTGTTTGGATTTTGGAATTCATTAGATCATCATTTACGTGAAAAAATTGCTGCCATTGAAGCATTTGATGAATGGGAAGAATATATACATTTTTGTCAACATTATATCATTCTACATGCTTCTAATGATGATCAATCAAAACTATTTGAAAAGCAGCAACAAAATATAAATGATGATTATGCTACTATTGATTTGAATTCAATGCTAAATATGAATATGAAATTACAAACAAGAACATCAGATTTAGAAAGAAAATTCCTTGCAGGTATAGTATTCAATGATGATAACGATATTATATTGACTGGTGGTCTATCTACAATAAGGTTGAATTCTTCACTCTTATCAACTTCAAATGATGATGAAAAATCTACCTTTAACATCAAAACATATGATTTTCAACCAAGAATGTCACATTCTTTAACTTCTTTGAACTCTTCATTGGCTTTATTAGCTGGTGGAAGAAACTCTCCTGTTAAACAATTAACTGATTGTTGGTTACTCTCGAAAATTGGTTTGGATTCCAATTCTTATTATGAATGGATAAAGACAGATTCATTACCATCGCCAAGAATAAGGCATTCTGCTTCTAATATTGGGAATAATGAAGTATTAATATATGGTGGTAATTATTCAAATGATTCAATCTTTATCAAATATTCAAAAGATAACAAATGGGAAAATAATTTAAAACATATTGGATCAGATAACTTATCAAGTAAGAAATCATCAGCTATGGCATATAACATCAATTCACAATATGGTATAATCATTGGTGGGATGGATATTGATGAAAATATTACTGACACATTGCATATCTTCAAATTGAATGACAATGACAAAAACGAACAAGTTATAACAACAGAACTCTCTTTTTCTCATCCATTGTTCAAAAGATATGGTGGTAAAGTGGAATTCATAAATGATAATGAAGTTCTCCTAGTGGGTGGTGTCACTAACATTGGTTCCTTCAATCAATATACTTCTATTGTTAAGGTTAATATCGAAAAGAAAACAGTTATTCCAATCATCATTCCAAATCAAGTTTGGGAATCTTTCCCATTATTGGCTGGGTTTGAACTATTAAGGTATAATAACAGTATTATTTGCATTGGTGGTGGTGCTGTATGTTATGCATTTGGTTCAGTTTTCAATGATATTCTCATTATTGGTGATGATGAACTAGAGTTGCAGCCATTCAAGAAGGAAAGCATTGAAAAGAAAAAATTTGAAGAATCCTTGAAGGATTTAAGTATTACTAGTTGAATTATCGATAGTAGTAAAAACCAAGCCCATTACTCAATACCATATTACTTACAATTAACTGCCAACATTTGTAATTTAACCATTTACATTAAAAAATTAATTAATACATAACATCCAATTGAAATACCAGCAATCAATCCTTAAATAATATACAAATCCAAATCATAAAAAACACCATTGACTTTTCAGACAAATTTGGAAAATAGATTATCCCTTGATGTGATTGTTATTTCACCAAATAATTCAGTTTGTTGCAATTCAACAGCATCAGAAGTACCTAATACTAGTAACTCAAAAAAGACTCTAGTAGCTTCACTCTTTGGAGACTTAGATAATGGTTTAGATGATTCAAGATCCTTTTCCACCAACTGAGAGAATGTGGTTTCATACTTAACATTCAAGATATCTTTTAACTCGTGTGAGATCTGTATTGTTGATTCTGAAATACCATCTTTTGAATTTGAGTTTGATTCAGAAAGGAAAACCTCATCTTCATTACCCAAGTCCTCCTCTATTGGGTTATCAAGTCTCTGAGAATCATCATATTGTTCAAGAGATGGAATAATATCAGTGTCCATTCTATGATCATCATTATTATAAAAGTCATCACCAAAATCAAGGTTACCAATTGTATCATTACCAATTAAATCAATAGATTGTTCTGGAGATAGGGCAGGAGATGGTGGTGAAAGCTTTTGGCGCTTTGTTGGACGTAGAATATCTAGAGCAAATTCATCACCCAAGTCAATAGTGCTACTCAAGAATGAAGCAAGAGCTGCCTTTTTAGAATCAATATCTAATTTCCCATTTCTTTCTCTTGAAATACTAACAGAGTTGGAGATTGTCTTGAAAGAATCACTAAAATTTTTGATTGGAACTTCAAGATCAGTATCTTCAGTAATTTTACGATGATTGAAAATTTGTCTCTTCTTTCTACCTCCCGATGGTGGTGGGGTGATAGGACGCTCAGTATCACTGTTTCCAGGGGTTTTATTATTGTCATCATTTTCTTCATCTTGTTCATGAATGGCTTCTAATGGTTCATCGAAAAAATCGTTACCTCCATTGAAGTCAAAATCCAAACGTTCATCAAAACCATCATCTAAAGCAGATAAATTATCGGCAGAAGCACCAGCTCTACCAGTTTCAATTGATTGATCATGTTCTGCAATAGAATCAAATTCCAAATTGAAATTGTTGTTATTATCGTTTGCATCTTCATTATGTTCTTCTAACTCAAAATTCAAGTCCAAGTCTAAATCATCATCACCTTGTAATTCATCTAGTTCATCAATTCTTCTTGGTATTTCAATGGAATCATCAAAGTCTTGATTGGTAATGACTGCTTGACTTTGACCAAAAAAGTTATGAGGGTTTTCATCAACAGCATCATCAAAAGTCAAAGGTTCTTGATACAATAAATCAGTTTGAGTGATAGTATCTTGTAAAATTAACTGATTAACAGATGAAACAATTGTAGCATTTGGAGGTAAAGTAACGGTATTGGTATTTGATCTGAAAGCTGATTTCAACTTCAACAGAATATCTGAAACATCATCCAATAGATATTTGGCCTTTCTTGAATATATTCTAACGACACCATAAAGCAATTGTCCAGATAATCTCAATGCTAAAGCCTCGGACTCGTCATTTTGGGAAGTAGCAGTGGCAATGGCCTTTGTTGATTGTATAATATTTGACTGAAGGAACTGGTTTTTGGATAATCTCTTTTCGAGATTTGCAGCTAACCACACTTGAGCCAATGGGCCTTCTTTAGCTAATAAATTCTCTGAGTAGAACATTATTATAGGTCTCTCTTTTATGATACTTTTGTTTTGGTTGTTTTGGTTGTTTTGTTTCTGCTTTGTTTGTGTTTTTTTTTGAAAGTTTTAGTAACAGAAAAGAAGTCAAATGAGAATAGAAGTTTAGCGTGTAAAGAAAGAAGTAATAGAAATGCAAGATTGTTGGGATAGCAAGTTAGTTAATAGCTAGGGTCTCTCCTTGTCTTCAGGTGAATCTTCCTCTTGGGTATTAAACAAAGGAAACTAAACTTCTGCTCAAAAGGGGGTTTCGCAAGAGAAAAAATAAAAATCAAAAAAATTCAAATTCGATCGAAAAAGCGCGACGCGTTAGTGACACGTGAAATTCGGAAAATTCTGCCAAGTGTATACCGATTCTGAATTTAATGCTCAATTTCATCAATTTCTCTTTCTCAGTCTTAAAATCGTCATCAGTTTCTTGCTTATACCAATCGTAACATCACAGGTGAGTCGAGACACGACTCGCAGCTCAATAGTAATTACTAATATTAATTTGCATCATGATACAAGACTAATCTCATCAGCCATCAAAAGACGCTACTCTTTTACAAATAATCCAAATATTAATTACAAATGTTAATGAAGTTTATTTTGAATATTAAACAGCGCACAGAATTGGCATCTCAATCAAATTCGAATTCAATAGATTGAGAGTGAAAATATATATGATCTGGAAAAAAAGAATAAGACACAGAATTGAAGGGTTTGGTTTGGTTTGGTTTGGGTGGTGGTTAGGAGACAATTTATTTCTTGCAACAAGAAGCAGCTGTGTTGGAGAAGGCTAATCTGGATGTGTGATCTAATTTAGAAACAATTTCCTTACCCTTATTGCTCTTGAAACCAGAAGTGGTCATGGCATATGATGGTGGAACATCAAGGGCTGGGTTAGATGTGAAGAAATGTCTTGGTCTCATCAATAGAGTGATTGGTTCAGCTGGCATCAATGGGAAATCTTCTGGAGCAGGTGTGTGTGAGATACCAAAAGTATGGAAGACAATGACATCAGTGTTTTCAACGTTATCAGTACCATCACCAACCCATTCCTTCATACCAAACATACCATCACCAGATGATTGAGGAACATGAACACCAGATGGGTATAATCTATCTTCTTCATATTTGACAACACTGATGGTGTTTCTAGCCCATGGAGCTCTCTTAGCTGGGATAGAGTTTTCCTTAGCCAACATTGGAGGACATTGAGTGGAAACAATCTTATAAGAGGCTGGAGCACCAGAGTATTTGTTAATCTTAGATGGGTTAAAGATATCCCAAGTTCTTGAAGTTTCAGCCTTGGCTTGAGATTTTAAGGAATCAGCAACAGTCTTGAAAGGAGTTCTTTGACCATACCAACCATTACCATACATGTTTTCTCTTGAACCTAATGGATGTGGAGAAGAGACGACATCGGCAGCAGCAACAGTGTTGTTATCACCATCAATTCTTGGATCAAGACGTAATGAGAATAAATGTTGATGGTTATGAGCATTGACCTTTGGATAAACCTTTGTACCATATGGAGCACAAACTTCATCATCACTGGCGGAATAAGTGTTTAATATACCGGTTAATTTGATATCTAATCTGATTGAACCATCTTGTAAGAAATTCCAATAGATACAATATTCATAATTAGCAGCAGTAAAGATTTGAGAAATAATTAATCTTCTTGCTCTTGTAACAATTGTTGTACCGAAATCATCTCTGAAATCTGAATGCTTTTGTAATAAACCATCATCTTCTTCATGAATACAAACGGCATTCTTGACAGTTAATGGATCACCAGCTCTATCAGCGAAATGAGCATCCAAATAGTGAATAACACCTTTACAATCACAACCTAAGGCCAATGGGTTAGTCATATAACCAGCACCATATTCACCAATATCTAAGGCATGCTTTCTGAAATGTCTGAAATCTGGGTTACCATATGGAACAATCATTTCACAAAGAGACATTCTATGGAAGATTGGTCTAACATTACCATGATCATTGTATGTGATATCAGATAAGACAATACCTTCTCTGTAATTGAAACCAACATGGAATTTAAAGTTTGACCATTCCATAATGTTACCAGTCATCTTGAAGGAAACACCTTCTGGTTGAGTAACATTAATTGGTGTAATATCAGTTCTCCAACCGTATTTCTTTGAGGCATCTGAAGGATAAAAGTTTGTATGTGGTAAATCAGATAATGGTTTTCTAACATCTGGGATATCAATAAAGATAACTTCATCAGTTTCAGTATCAATGATTGGAATGAAATCTAATGGATGACAATATTGAGAATCATCTTCAGTTTGTCTATAGTACATCATAGCTTGTTGTAAACGTCTAGAGTTACCCCATCTTTCATCGTAACCAATGGTCCATGGATCACAATAAACCTTGTGCATATCAGTAGCTGGGATACCAGAAAGAACACATTGTTCAATAACCTTTGGATCCTTTCTAATGACAGTTTCAGTCTTTTGTAAATCTTCAACAGTCAAGATTGGTTGAGCACCTTCAACATGTTTCAAGTTGATTGTTGTCATGTTATCAATATCAACAACAACTTCTTGAACACCAGTGACACCAGCTTCTAAAAGAACGACAAATGCAAATCTTGGAGGAACAGCACCATTCTTTTCTTTCCAGTTTAAGAATGATCTCTTTGTTGGTTCCTTGACGGTAACGGTGTTGAAAGAGATTTTTCTCGAACCATACTTTTGTCTAATGACAGAGACAACGGCCTTGATTTCAGCAACGGATAGGGGATCCAATGGATGAGCTGGGGCAGGAGGTGGAGCCAATGAGGCGGTAGCTTGAGAAGCGATTTGTTGTAAACGTTCCATGATGATATGATTCGTTTAGATGATGATGGGAGTGAAAGTAGTAAATCAATTTGAGTATCAGGAAAGGACATTGCTTCCTCTTTATATAATTTTGCCATCCTGTTGATTTTCATTTTGTATTTTGTAAATCAGCCAGATAGACATATCAGAAATTTAAATCAGATTGAAGGGGAAAGTTAAGCTGAGGAGAAGCGGACTGAGCTGCCCAATGAGGAAGTTGGGTGCGCGGGCTGGCATCCCATTATGGCGGGGATTTTACGGTGTTAAATAGCTCTTAATTACTGTTATGAATATCCCGTTTATGCAGGGATTCTCCCAATGAGGAAACATAGTCCAGGGAATTCCGTGGGCAAAAGAGAGGCCTGGTTAATTCACTGGCTTTTCAGCTTCAATGGCAGCAGTGGTGAGTGGTGAAGAGTGAAGAGTTAGGGCTATAGACTTGTAGTCTTGTAGTGGTGGTAGTAGTCAATAAACAGCAGTGGGATCTCACAGCAGCACAGCGAGGAATTGTGTGCTCGTTGATTGGTGCTGGATCCATCACGATTCACAGGGTCAAGAAATCAAGAGATCAAATTGTAATTCACTGAACACAAAGGTTAACGGTGATACAGAATACAGTACATACTGCCTACCGTATAGGCTACTCAAAGGACAATAAGGAATCGACCCTCTTCGAGCAAGTTAATTAACTATAGTCTCTAGATCAGACGGTTTAACGTCAAAAAGGTACAACAATAAAAGATATTGCTTTCCCAAAGAGATCACAGATTCACAGGTAAGTGCACAGCTACATAGTAAACAGATGAGAGCATCAATTGTGAATATAGAGTCTGAGTCTTTTTCAAATGTTGTACTGTCCTTACTGTCTTTACTGTCTTTTTCTCTGATTGGCTCCTTCTCCAGACTTTTTGGCACGATCGGTATTTCTCAGTGTCCCAACATGATAATAATCACTATGTAGGGCCTTTTGATATTATTGACTTCTGAGTCCTGATTCAACCAAACTCAAGCTACTCAACTCAATTGAACATATAAACCAGCAACGAGCTTTCAATAGTACTCCGGACAGATGTGTCATGTATCATGTAACATGTTACCTGTTCATTCGCTTCGCTATTTCCACAATGGAGTATGAATAAATAGACCGCATCTACCTCAAATCCCCCTGGGAATTGCGTCTCTCACTATTCAAATTACAATATTACAATATTACATTTCCTACTAAACATCAATCAACTAGCCTCTCTCATTCCTCAATAAACCAGCTTTTCAAACAAATAATCGGAAACCTCTTCAAAAGGCCCTTGTATTACTCGATGAGTTTGATTTGATTGCTTGATGAGTGATGAGGAGGATATCCTCAAGCTGATCACCTTGCGCGCGTCGACAAATTTAAATTAAATTAAAATCCGTTCCTCTACTCTTTCAACTATGAAAAATCCATCAACCATCTCAATTGCAAAAAAATTCGAGCACTACAACTTGTAGTGTCTTCACATTCAGTTATGCCATTGGTTAGTGTCATAATGTCATTGTATTATTTGAGGTTTGACCTCCTAAAAGCTGTGTTGAAAATATTTGTAATTCTCTAACTTCCTTAACTTTCTGACACAAAAATTTCTGGCCCTGCGTATAAACTTTCCTTTTCCGGACCTAGGCAGAACTTCTTCTTGAGCTCATGGGGTCATGAGGAAGCTAGGCAAAAGCTAGGCAGAAGCCCCCGCCTAGAGGAAATACTCCTTGGAAGGAAATGAAAAAAAATCCCCCAAGCGCCTGCCTAGCTAATTTAAGTTAGCTGGCCGTTAACGGTAGAATGATCAAAATAGAGCTCTTTAATACCTAAAGTAAGTTGAAAAGATTTGTCTTATACACTCATGCATTAAAAAACCGCAAATTTTCTATTTATCATAATAATAGGGCAATTTAAAAGAAATTAAAAAATATTAGCAAATAAAGAGTGAAACAGGTAGTACTGTGGAATTTCGAATATCGTTATTATTTGATGAGTTATTTGAATTTATGTAATTTAACTTTTTTCTCCTAATTCTTCTATATTTACCTTTTAAGTTACATTTATGATGCCTTTGGTCACTTTATTCTTAAATTAAACTTCTTTTAAGGCCATTTTCCAAGATATTTTATGTTTGATCACGTGACTAGCAAAGTATGGACATGTGCAGACAGAGGTTTCTATTTTTATGAATTCGCCATTGTAGTATAGTGGTTAGTACAGATCGTTGTGGCCGATCAAACCCAGGTTCGATTCCAGGCAATGGCACTTTCCGAATTTTTTTTAGACGTTATGCTAACGATTGTGATACATTTTCACCTAATACGTTACCGATTATGAGTATCTTAAAGCATTGATTAGCTTTTAAAAGTGGGTTTATTGACTCACCTTTTTAATTTTTTGAGTTATTTGGAAAAAACAAACAGTACACAGCGACCTACCTCCCAGATAATTGTATAAACAAAACTCTAATAATTTTTGAATCTTCCAGCTCATGATGCATTGATTCACACATTGACCACATTGATCATATAATTATTGATTACCGCTAATAAATTGTAAGTTTAGAACTCAAAATTGAATTCGATATTATCTATTTTACAATTTACTAGCTACAAACAGGCATTGATAAATATTTCCAGTAAATTCGTAAAAAATAGAATATCTCTTTATATTTCTTGTTCTATTGTATGGTTCTGTTATGTTTCTAACGTTATTATATTCATAATTATAGTAATAACAATAATAATAATAATAAACTTTGGGAAGGGTTATAAATTCATTAAAGTGGAAGAATAAATGGTTCATTGGGATAAGAGTTCCCTCTTTATTTTGATTCTTTATTGTTGATTTTGGGTTGAGGAGGATTTTTCTGTAATTTTTGAATACTTTGATGGGAATGATTTGTTGAATTGAAAGTTGAGGAATTTGAATTGAATAGATATCATTGACGATGAATTGATTTGGTTTTTATATATTTTTTTCTTCAAACCAAACAAAAATTATAAGTCAATCTATTTAGCAACAGCTTGTAAAGCTTCCAAAACTTCAATTTGAATGGCAGCTGTAGCAGCGACTTGTTCATCACTGCTGGAAGAGTTCTTTTGAGCTTCAGCTAATTGTTGCTTGATTGATTCCAAGGAAAAGGCGGTTGGTTCAAAGGCTTCAATGGCATTGATGGATAATAATGAGCCTGGTTGAACAGTGGCGATACCACCAGAGACAAAGATTTGTTTTGAGACACCTGACTTGTCAACAATTTCGATTAAACCTGGTCTTAATTGCTCAACGATTGGAACGTGATTGGCTAAGATACCGACATCACCAGAGACGGCTGGGACATTAACTTGGGTGACTTCTTCGGCAGCGTATAGGGTTTCGTATGGAAGGGCAAAGGTCAACTTTAGAACGTCTGGGTTGGAGGCGGCTTCGGCGTAACCTCTTCTGGCAACCCATTGGGCTTGACGGGCAGCGGATCTTAAGTTTGTTAGTCTGAACATTGTGAGATTGTGGTAAGTTTTAAGGTCTTTGGTTGTCCTTTTTATTATAGAAGGGGTTTTTTTGAATTTTTTTTGTCGATTTTTGATTTTTTTGTTTTTTTTTGAGATTTCGAGATTTTTAAATTTTTAATTGGGTGGCATAAGTGTCGTGTCGTTATTTTGTTGTTGGTGTGGTGGTTATGCTGAGAGTTTTTGGTATACGTAGATTATTTTGAGAGAAGGTTTGTCTATTTGCCATCAAGAACAACACAGGAATAACAGAGCCAGCAGACATGTCCACACAGATAGACAACTTGGCCAATTCGTTCAATGTACGTATACCAGATGCTTTTATTTACATACTATATGGTCTTATGAGTGCTAACAGCTTTTCTGCTATTAGGAGATTCTGTTCTCGCTGGGTTCAGTCTTGGATCAGCTATCCATCCAGAAGGCGTCCAATCTCATCACGCCCAACAACTCTTCATCGTCAACAGCACAGTCTAACATCAACAGACTGGATTCGAGCATCAAACAGTTTGACAATAACTTGAATGAGCTGCTTATCCAACTCAACGATGTTTCTGTCTTCCAAACAAAACTGAGATTGAAACAAGAGAGAGACTCCAAACCAGTATCAATCCAACAAACTTTACAAGAATTACAAGTACCGAATAGCAATGACAATCAATCCAATAATAATGGAAATAATAACAATACTAATAGTAACCAATCCCCCATATCAAACCATTTATCAAATACCCCACAGTTTCAACAATCAATACCCGATTTCTCAACTTCAAATGATGATAACATATTGAACGATATAAATGATTTTCTTTCAACAGTGCCAGATTCTGCAGATTTAAATATGGGTTTATCTACAAACGATTTCAATGACGATATAAACGACTTGCTTATGGAAAGCGCCACTGGTGATAACAACAATACCAATATTGACAATAGTAATAATAATAATAATAATAACAACAACAATAACAACAACAACAATTATGGGTTTGCTGGAAACAATATCAACATGAATATGGGAAACTTGGGTATGGGGAACAATATGGCAAATTTGGATACCAATAATGGTAATAACACTGATAACAACAACAACAACAATAATAATAACAATAACAACAACAATAATAATAATAATGGATTGTTGAGTGATGAGATAGGTATGGAGTTTGATAAAAACATCTTTGATGAGATTGATTCCATGCTTAATTTATAATAGATGATAAAAAGCTATAAGCAGTATAATTAATGTGCTAATCAGGTAAATAGTTTGCTATAGAAGTACCAATTGCGTTTATCTACAATCATCTTTATTTGCTATTAACCCTTGGTAAATCATTAGTTTGATTAAGATGTAGAATGTAGAATAGTACTGGAAAGAGATATGATATGAAACCTAGCAATTGATATATATTTACCTTTCTGCTTGCCACCTTGCAAGTCACTTCAAATAAACAACCATAACAGTTATATTGTCCGTTGTCGTCTGTTCCATAGCATGATTCACCAATGTTTGGGCTGCTAATTTTGGATCTTGCATTCCCTTAATCAGCTCACAAGCTTGCTGATCTGTGGTGACATCCCATAATCCATCACATGCAATTATTAAAAACTTATCAGTATTCGAATCCAATTGAACGCTGGTGGTATATGGGTTACCAAAAACCAAATCTTTAAAAAATTTATCACCTAAAGATCTTGTCACTGCCAACATACCACTTACTCTGGATTTCATAATTATACCTCCGCTCTTTTCAATCCTCTTAATTTCATGCTCATCAGAGCCCTTATGATCATAAGTTAACCTTATGGCTTTATGGTTTCTAAATAAAACAATTCTTGTATCCCCAACATTCGCTGTATATAGCATTCTTTTATGACCTGTTAGATCTGCACTTCCAGTACGGTTATTGTTATTGATATTGTTAATAGAGCTAGTGGCTTTACCAGTATTTGATTTCACCTCATCTTCAGGAAGTTCCCATCTAATAACAGCTACAGCAGCCGTACATCCACTAGAACCTTCACACTGCGAAGCGATTTCATCATCAGCTTCCAAAAAGCTTTCATTTAGTATATTTCTAATATCTTCATGTTCATTTTGTATTATTCTTCTTTCCACCATGCTATGCAAGTTTTGTCCACACCATTTAGCAGCTTCTTTACCAGCATGCCCATCAAAAATAGCAAAATAACCCCAATCTAATCTTTCAACAAAATTCTCCACATATGTATGCACATCCTCCATAGTCTTTCTATACTTGCCATTCTTATTCTCTGCCACTCCTACTGAGTACGACAACTTATAAGGCTGACTTGTTTGATCAATTGGTTGATGGCTCATTTTTCTTCAAATTGTAAGAATTGATATTTAATAGATGCACTTGCACAATTCAAAGTTTGTGAGTTATGAGCTATAAGTTTAAAAGTAAAATAACTTAGCGATGCACTATGTATGTGTCCGTTTTTGAATTTGGGATACCTTGTGAGATTGATGTGTCAAATAGAAATTTGAAACGAGTATGCGTTCAATGGCAAAAATGAATTCAAATGTTCAAAACGTGTTGATAGGCTTGCTTATGATTCAATGTATTCCAGCAAATTACCCTGATTGACTTTGATAACTGTTATGAAGAGCTATAAAGGCCTTTCACGTTGAATTGTTTATGTGTTTATGTGTTTATGTTTTGGCGTAAAGTCTTCTTGCTTTTCATTTCTCCTTTTGATTTTTTTTTTTGGTTTCAACCCAGCTGCTTTTAAAAAGTGGACACACGCACTACAGCACAAAAATACAAAAATAATACAAAGGCAGTAGGAGAACTTACGAGAGAGATGGGAAAATTCTTATGCTTTATAATGTACATTAAAGTGGCATATCATAGGTACAAACCTTCTAAGGATTCGTCAACCTTGGTCTTCATAACGCTTTCTTTAGCCTTCACAAAATCAGTATTTGTAACTTGCATTCTTCTTTCTCTCAATGCTAAAAGACCAGCTTCAGTAGTAATAGCTTTGACTTCAGCACCAGATAACTCATCCTTGGCGCTAATGATATTATCAACATCAATGTCTCCTGATAGTGTCATCTTCTTGGTATGGATTTCAAAGATTTTCTTCAAGTTTTCAGAGTCTGGAGGAGGGAAATGAATCTTTCTATCTATACGACCTGGTCTAATCAAAGCTGGATCCAATGATTCAATGGCATTGGTAGCCATAATAACTTTAATATCACCTCTGTCATCAAAACCATCCAATTGATTCAATAGTTCCAACATTGTACGTTGAATTTCCTTTTCCCCTGATGAGTTTGAGTCATATCTCTTAGTACCAACAGCATCAATTTCATCGATAAACACAATAGATGGTGAATTATCAGCAGCAACCTTGAACAATTGTCTCACCAACTTTGGACCTTCACCAGCGTATTTTTGAATCAATTCAGACCCAACCATTCTGATAAATGTAGCAGAAGTTGAATTTGCCACTGCCTTAGCCAACAATGTTTTACCAGTACCTGGTGCACCATATAATATAACACCCTTTGGAGGTTGTATACCCATCTCACTGTATAGTTCTGGATGTGTCAATGGTAGCTCAACAGCTTCTTTGACCTCTTTGATTTGAGATTCTAAACCACCAATATCAGCATAAGTTTCACTTGGTGCCACAGCAACCTTCATTGTGTTCACCAATGGATCAGCATCATCATCCAAAACACCTACGATAGATACTGTTTTGTTGTGTAACAAGACTGAACAACCAGGCTCTAGTAATTCTTTATCAACAAATGAAAGGATTGAAACATAGTATTCTGGACCAGAACTTGAACTAACAATGGCATGATCATCATCAATGATTTCCTCCAATGTACCAACGGTCATTGGCGTACCTCTTATTTCATCCACTTTCTCTCTTTCTTCGTTCTGTTTCTTTTCAAATGGCTTCAAATTTTCAATACTGGAGACATATTCTTGTTCAATCAACAAGTGATCATGAATACGTTGAGTCTTTAACAATTTCAATTTGGAACGGTTTCTTGGGAAAACATCTGGTAACTTCTCAGAAGTGGATGGACCACCTTTTCTCTTCTTTCTACCAATCTTGGTCTTTGCAGGTGGTTCATATTTTGGCTTCTTTGTTTTATCTTTCTTTTGTTTGTCGCCACCAGGCATTGAAGCTCCTTGACCCTATAAATGAATTAATCATATGGTTAGTAGAGAACAAGATTTGGCAATCACGCCTGCTAAAAATATCTGCAAGCAATTACCCCATGTATAGCTTAGTAAACTTACCATGATGCTTTAATTCTATCTGATGTTGATGTTTGTGTAGGAAACAGTTATTGGGATCTCGATGGCAAATTCAGTCCTCAACTGCTTTTTTGGATTTTCAACAAAAACAAAAAATCTAAAAGTTGGTCAGGGGACACACCATAGTTAACTTTGAAAGACTTCTATGGTTCTTACAAAATGCATTAAACATGGCACTAATTGGGAAATCTTGCTTATTACTCTATCACTATACAGAAATTATTCATAGCAGGCCCATCATGCAGCTTTTTCTTCAAGAATTTGGGACTCTTTTGAGGTTTACCGTTCCACTGGAAGGCCATATAAACAACCTTCTTTGCCTCATGATACTCTATTAAATCAAAACCCAGTGCCCTCAATATCTTCATGAAAAGGTCCTTGTCGCAATATCTTGAGTTATTGATACAGCTTAATGGAAGGGTTATGAACACAAATGCTGCAGTTTCCAGTATCAAGAAAGATTGGAATCTTTTGAGCATTTCCCCACGATCCTTTGGAGTTGTAACAAAGTTCAAAACCAGCGAACAAGAGATGAGATTGAATTTATCTTCATTACCTGAGGGAATAGGTCTTTTCATAAAATCTTGTTTCAAAATCCCAGGTTCGTTAGAATTCAAGTCAATCCTTGTTGTGATACAGTGCTTCGATATTATGTTTTTTGTGGATAATGATCCTATTTCTAAAGCTTTCAATTTTGGAACAGCATCACCTTTCAATTCTTTGACGTTGTCAAACAACCACTTAGATGAATCACTGCCTCTATTAGACTCTTGACCATGTAATGAAGCAATTTGGTATTTGGCTAATCCTCCACTCTCCACGATCTCAAACTCAATCTTTCTCAGTACCTTATAAAGATCAGAGACTGAAGACTCATTAGCAACGCCCAATAGTTCAAGATCTGATGGCTTTGTACTCTGTTTAGGAGCATTTTTGATGTAATCTCCTATACTATCCTCATTGATGTCTTGGTTCAATATAGTGGATAGCCTTTGATATGCTATGTTTTTCTTATTTATCAAAAGATGGTATCTTCTAATGATTTTCCTTGTATTCTGTGGTTTGATTGATGGTTTTGTGTACAACTTCCCAGTGATAGACTTTGATTTACTCAAGAACGACCTCTTTTGTGGCCCAGCCATGATACCTATTCTCTCAAAACGAACGATCGAATGAATCAAACCAATAGATGCTCTTTAAAAGACCTCATCGAATAAATTTACCAAAAAAAGCTAACATCCAGACACCAAATAAATTCACTTTTTTTTCGTCCAAAAAAACTTCAAAAAATCGAAAAAGCTGGAAGAGGTTACCTATGGAAACCAGGCTCTGATCTGTTGAAATTGAATTTGAAAATCACGCTCGAGGTTGCTTTACAAGTCATCATTACTCCTTGAAATCTATAAGAACTCTACTGTCCATCAACTTATTGACAGAAGACCATACCTTATTGGTGAACCAGAACTCTTCCAAAAATCAAAAACAGACACATACATTTTAGATCAAACTCCAAGATCACATTTATTTCTTCATATGTCAGCATTAACTCAAATTTATTACAGAGCGCCAAGATCAACAGGGTTGATACAAGCGACACCGGTATATGGTGACGTACAGGACTTTGTCATACCTACAGAAGATGTTCGTGCGTCTACTTACTCTCCAAATGGCCAATATTTTGCGTTCACCCAACCTGCATTTGTTACAATTGTAAATCCTGATGATGGATCAATTGTTCAAAAAATTGAACTAAAAGATGTCTTTGATATAAGCTTCAGTCCTAATGGCTCATACTTATCAACTTGGGAAAAGCCAATCAAATTAGAAAGTGGGAATTTCCATAATAACGTTAAGATTCATAATGTTACAACTGGTCAAGTCTTGGCTGAATATGCATCCAGTACTCAAAGTGGTTGGAAACCTGATTTTACAGCTGATGAAAATGTTATTGCTAGAATCTTCAAGAATGAAATCAAATTCTATGAAGTTTCATCCTTAAATTTCAATAAGCACTGGTCAAGTCTTAAAGTTGAAGGTGTTCAAAACTTCAAATTAAGTCCAGGTAGAAACCCAGCTATTGCTGTGTTTGTTCCTGAAAAGGGTGGTAAACCTGCTTCAGTAGCAGTCTACAATATTACTGCCAAGATTGGTACTCCAGTCTGCTCAAAAACATTTTTCAAAGCTGAGAGATGTACATTGAATTGGAATTGTTTAGGTACTGCGTTATTAGCATTAGCTTCCACTGATGTCGACGCTTCAAACAAGTCATACTACGGTGAAACCACATTATACTTATTGGGTATTGCAGGTTCATATGATTCAAGAATCACTTTGGAAAAGGAAGGTCCAATTCATGATATTACTTGGTCACCATCTGCCAGAGAATTTGGTGTTGTCTATGGTTATATGCCAGCTCAAACCACTTTTTTTGATGCAAGAGGTAATCCAATTTATTCATTACCACCTGCTCCAAGAAATACTATTTTATTTTCACCTCATGCTAGATATGTGTTGGTTGCTGGGTTTGGTAATTTACAAGGTAATGTTGATATCTATGATCGTCAACAAAAATTTGCTAAAGTATGCTCATTCCAAGCTCCAAATACTTCTGTATGTCAATGGTCTCCAGATGGTCGTTATATTTTAACTGCTACTACTTCTCCAAGATTAAGAGTTGATAATGGAGTTAAGATATGGTATGCTACTGGTAAGTTGATCTATAATAGAGATTTCAAAGAAGTTTTCAATGTTGATTGGAGGCCAAGAGCATTAGAGTTGTTTCCTGCATTAAAGAAATTAGATGATGATCCTGCTCCTCATGCTTCTGCTATAGAATATGAAACAAAGCATCCAAAGGTTCACGATAATGGTTCATCAAAGCCAAAGGGTGCTTACAGACCTCCACATGCTAGAAATAATGCTGCTCCAGTTGCCACTCAATCATTATATCAAAAGGAAATTCAACAATCCTTTAGCTCTGCAAGAATTCCAAGACAAAGAGTAATTCCTGGAGCTCCAAAGCCAGAGGAAAAGGAAACCAAAGCTGCTGCCAAGAATCGTAAGAAGAGAGAAAACAAGAGAGGAAATGATAGTGAAGAATCTACACCAACTCCACAAACTTCAGAATCTAACAATCAAGTGACTGAATCTCTAATTGCTGGTGGTATTCAATCTATTGAAGAGAAGAAGATTAGAAGTTTATTAAAGAAGTTGAGAGCTATTGAAGCATTAAAGATGAAACAAGCTAATAATGAACCATTAGAAGATACACAATTATTAAAAATCAAAACTGAAGATAAAATCAGAGGTGAATTAGAATCTTTAGGTTGGAAAGAATGATTGTTTCATATTTCTGTTTTTTTCATTTGTTATGTCATAGTAACAGAATTTAAATAAATTTGCATAATATATAGATAGGATCAGACGTACTTATATACAATGATAACGAATGAATGAATTTATGCATATATGTATGTGTGTATGTATGTATAAATTGTTAATTTCTATCATGTTAACGAGATTAACGCAGATCCTTTATATCAAATAATAAACCTATCATGTTAACGATTAGCGCAAATCCTTTATATCAAATGGTAAACCAGATTTGCTAACGACATGACCATGAGAGTTAAATTTATCACAACTTCTATAAATATCTTTTTCATTATGAGGATGGAACCCATTTCTTTTACAATTTGTAACAATTCCAATACCTGGAGGATCTGTTAATCTAAAGATACCAAATTTATTATTGATAAATTTTGGATTTGGTGAACAAACTAAAGCTATTGCTTCTGGTAACATTATTTGATAAGAATTTTGAGTATGTAAATCAATTGAACTTAAGAAACAAGATTGCGTTGGATGAGTATGAATCCAACCAAGAACAAATAAGTCATTTGAATCAATGAATTCAAATAAAGATTCTTCATCTGTTGTTTGACAAGTATCAGAAGTTGATTCTTGCTTTGGAATAACCAAAGTTGTTATAAAAAAGGCATTTAAAGATAATTTCCCACATAGAATACCACAAGTTTCTAATTTTTTGTTTGTGTTTTGAGAAGCAATATGTAAGAAAGTATTTTCAAGTTGATCTGGTAAATATATTGTCTTTAAAGATTTCCCACCTTCCGTAGTAGCTATTGTTTTATGTTCAATTGATGGTTTTGCTTTGTTAGTTTCTAAGTTAGTCAAGAAGTGATCATCAAATTGATTGTTTATGTTATTGATGTTGTTATGTTTTGAAGGTATTTGAGGAGCAAGGGTATAATTTGTAGGTGATGTTGATGTTGATGAAGATGGAGAAGAGTGGTATTCAAAAGGTTTTGGGATGGATGGATATGAGGAAGAGGAAGACTTATCATGACTCAGTTGTTGATGTTTTCTCTCTTTATGGATTGTGTAATGGTTTGTAATGTTATTGCTGGGTGTTGAGGACATTGCTCTATCCATGAGATGTTCGAATGCCTCAGGGTCTATATCATCAAGTTGTTGGTATTTGTGCCGCTGTTGTTGTTGTTGGTGGTGGCGTTCCTGTCTTATTGATTCCTCTATTGATTTTTGTTGATCAATCTGTTGCTGTAGCTGATGGACCAGGGTTCTTTCTGTGGCCTTGATGTTTGACTCGAGGATGCTCTTGAGGTTCTCTGCCTGGATGAAGGCCATGGGCACGTATTCCTTCATGAGGTTGGTAAAAGTTTTGTGTAGCTGTGGGTCTCTTTTAAGCTGAGGGTTTGCTGATATCTTATCGGTGAGGAGGTCGAGGAAGCGCAGGTAGAGGACGTAGGCAGTTTCGTAGTCGCCGCCAGAGAGGAAGAGGTCAGCCTGGCAGAATGTGTTGACGTTGTTAGTGAAAGTTCAAAGTTCAAAGGTTGGATATTTAGCAAGGAAGGGAACGTACGTGTTTGTATAGCTGGTCTGCCGTCCTCAGGTATATCTTGAGGGGGACGCTGGCAGAGTACTCGTAGTGGGCTGCCTCAGTGGCGAGGTCCTTGATGGCTCTGGGCCTGGACAGGATGAGAGGCATGGCTGTTTAACTTGTTTGTTTGTTTGTTTGTTTGTTTGTTTGTTTAAGTCTTTGAATCCTTAAATCAGTTTGGTGATGATTCAGTAATTCTGTTTCTGTTTCTGTTTCTGTTTATCGTGTATCTTGATTTTCATTTTCCTTTTCTCGAATCTCTCCATCTCAAAATTATAAACTGCTTCACCGCTAAAACCAACTGGCAAGCAAACAGATGAGACTCAAGGTGGTAAGGGGACAGTCCAACAAGGTGCTGGACATCGACGACAATGCCTCTGTGGCACACCTGCTCGAATCTCTCGTCTCAAGCACTCTTGTCTCGAGCAGTACAGACCAGATAACAATAAGAACAGGATTTCCTCCAAAACAACTCAACCTCACAAACACAACAACTCTTCTATCTTCTCTAGGTGTAAGATCTGGTGACAGGCTGATCGTGGAAGTCAACACATCCAACTCTGCCACTGCCAAACCATTGCCCAAACAATTCACTGCTTTTGCTTCTACTCCTGCTGCTCCAATCTCCAAGATCCCATTTGTCGCCACCGAAGATGGTTACTGTGTCCTGAGAAGAGTCCCTGATGATAACTCATGCCTCTTCAGATCCATATCATTGGCATACTATGGTGATATTGACCATGCAAGAGACTTGCGTTCCACAGTGGCCAAAACCATCTCTGAAAACAAAAATCATGATTATAATGCTGCCATTCTGGGGAAAGATAGTATCAATGATTACGTACAATGGATCTTAAAGGATACAAGTTGGGGTGGAGCTATAGAACTCAATATATTAAGTCAATATTTAAACATCTCTATCAAAACAATAGATGTGGAAAACAATAATATTTATGATTTCAATGCTAGTGAAAGTGCAGTACCAGATCATCAATATCATACTACATTCATCATCTTATTATATACTGGTATTCATTATGATACAGTTGCATTCACCCCAATTTTAGACCTTGATGATAATTCTCTTGATACTTTCCAATTTGATACAAATATTAAACTGGGTAAAGATTTCATTAATGGTTGTTTAAAACTGGCTCAATCATTAAACAACAAAAACTATGTTACAAATACAAATACTTTCAAAATCAAATGTAAGGTTTGTGGAGAAATTATAAAGGGTGAAAAGAAAGTGGCAGAACATGCTGCAAAGACAGGACATACAGACTTTGGAGAAGTGTAATTATAATATATTTTAGAATTATGTATTAGTATTAACATCATTAATTAATGTATTTACAACCAATTCAAAACCAAAAATATGTAAAGACACAAATATACTAGTATTCATTATAAAAATACAAAACACAAACCTCTCCCCGATCATAATTATATATATAAAACAACATAAATATCCCTAATATATAATATAATATGATATGATATAATATTGTAAACCCCAATTAATTGATTGATTGAAATAAATCATTTAATAAAAAATGTAATGCAAAGTTTTTAAATTCTTCTCCCTGTTTTAATATAAATTTAATCATGAATCAGTCATTTCAACTTCTCCTTCAGGTAATTCTCCTTCTTCTGTAACTGGTGCTAATCCATCTTCTCCAATTCCAAGAGATTTTGGATGATCTGTCTTTACTAATGCTTCAATCTCATCTTTATGTAATCTTTCATATTCAATTCTTTGTTTATGTCTTTCCACACTATTTAAAAATCTTTCAACATCTGATCCAACACCTGCTTCAGCCTCCATGTTTGTATATGGTCTCACACTTAAATCTTTAACTCTTCTTTTATGAATCTTTGATTTATAATGGGCTTGAATTGAGTGATCATCTTCAAAATATTTAGCACAATGTATACAATAGAATTGACCTAATCCAATCTTTGTGTCATCTATTGGTGTATCTTTAAGTCTTAAAATGGATTCTTTGGATGCTAAATCATTGTAAATAAGATCTAAATCTCTTGTTCTTCTCTTTGTCTTATATCTTTTGACTGAATATCTACCCATGTTGTTCTATGTTGGTTGTTATATGCTTTGCCTTTTAAGTTTGTTTATATCAAAAAATCTCATATGAGATGATGAGCTTCTAAAAATTTTCAGAAACCGTACAGCTGAAATCCTAGACTTCCTAATCTGGAAATGATTTAGTTTAGATACTTGCATCATTTCATCCAGACACCAACATGTGGCCCAGACCAGAACGACAGTCACAAAATATGTATTTTCTGCCAAACATCCCAACATTCCAATTCTGTCTTTTTTTTCAAGTTTTCACGGGTTTTTGGGACTTGTCTGGCATTTTTTTTTGATTTCTAATCCCAAACAAAAATTTAATTGAAAAGTTGAATTCTTCCTTTTTGCCTTTCAAAACCATATCTAACTAAACAACTAAAATCATTCAAAATGGCTCGTCGTCCAGCTAGATGTTACAGATACCAAAAGAACAAACCGTTCCCAAAAACCAGATATAACAGATCTGTCCCAGACTCTAAAATCAGAATCTACGATTTAGGTAGAAAGAAGGCCTCTGTCGATGATTTCCCATTATGTATCCATTTAGTCTCAAACGAATTGGAACAATTATCATCAGAAGCTTTAGAAGCTGCCCGTATCTGTGCTAACAAGTACATTACCAAGGTCTCTGGTAGAGAATCATTCCACTTGAGAGTTCGTGTCCATCCATTCCACGTTTTAAGAATCAACAAGATGTTGTCATGTGCCGGTGCCGATAGATTGCAACAAGGTATGAGAGGTGCTTGGGGTAAACCACATGGTTTAGCTGCCCGTGTCAGCATTGGTCAAATTATCTTCTCTGTTAGAACCAAGGATTCAAACAAGGAAGTTGCCATTGAAGGTTTAAGAAGAGCCAGATACAAATTCCCAGGTCAACAAAAGATCATTATTTCAAAGAAGTGGGGTTTCACCAACTTGAACAGAGATGAATACGTTGTCAAGAAGAATGCTGGTGAAGTTAAAGATGATGGTGCCTACGTTAAGTTCTTATCAAGAAAGGGTCCATTAGAACAAAACTTGAAGGCTTTCCCAGATTTCCAATACGAAGCCACTGCTTAAATTCCTTTAAACAAGATTTTAAAACAGGAAAATTGATTTGTAAATGAATGGTTTTGATGTATTGTACTAGTTTGAATATGAATTTGAAAGAGTGTGATATAACTGAACTATCAGTTGGAAAAGAACTTATATATGGGGATTACAAATATATATATCTTTGGTATCTAAAAGCTTGCAAGAATTGTAGTCAACTTCTCTATTTGTTTGTGTTTAGAAGAAAGATAAGTGTTTGATAAGTAAAGGGATTACAATTTATAGGCCTACTAGCCAAGATTCAAGAAACGTACCTGTCCAGTGTCGGTGTTATAAATTTAAGATTGGCAGAAACTTTCAAGAATTTTTGATTTTTTAGATTTTTTTGAGAAAAAGGAAAAAAGTCAAAAATTGGGCAAAAACTATTTCTGATACACGTAAACACGTTCATTAAAAGCAAAACAACAAACATATAATGTCATTCACACACAAGGAAAAGCCAGACACTTTAGTCTTATTCGATGTCGATGGGACCTTAACCCCAGCCAGATTAGAAATTTCACCAGAAATGAAGCAATTATTAGCTGATTTAAGAAAGAAGGTTGTTATTGGATTTGTTGGTGGTTCAGATTTACAAAAGCAAGTTGAACAATTAGGTGCCACTGTTTTACAAGATTTTGATTATTGTTTCAGTGAAAATGGGTTAACTGCTTACAAATTAGGTAACCAATTAGCTTCTCAATCATTTATTGGTTGGATTGGTGAAGAAAAATACAATGAATTAGTTAAATTCATTTTAGGTTACTTGGCTAATATTGAATTACCAAAGAGAAGAGGTACCTTTATTGAATTTAGAAATGGTATGATTAATGTTTCTCCAATTGGTAGAAATGCTTCTACTGAAGAAAGAAATGAATATGAAAAGTTTGATAAAGAAAATAAGATTAGAGAAACTTTTGTTAGTGCATTAAAGGAAAAGTTTTCAGATTTAGCTTTAACTTATTCAATTGGTGGTCAAATTTCATTTGATGTTTTCCCAACTGGTTGGGATAAGACTTATGCCTTACAACATGTTGCTGATGAGCAATTCAAGGAGATTCATTTCTTTGGTGATAAATCATATGAAGGTGGTAATGATTATGAAATTTACAATGATTCAAGAACTATTGGTCATGCTGTCAATAGTCCTGATGATACCATGAGAATCTTGAAGGAATTATTTTTTTGAATCTAAGGACAAGTTGTTGATTTTTCATTCTAATTTATGAATTTTGTTGAGTTATATAAACATATGCTACTACTACGTATATGGTTATTAACCGCTATTTTTCAAACATCATAACCGTCATTATTCTTATCCATTTGCTTCAATATTATATAGGAGAATTTACAATAGACATAAACATAAATAAATTCTTTTGTATATGGCGTACCTTGTATCAAAATAAGAAATAAATACACTAAACCATTGATTGAAGAAAGATATGATATATCAACTTGAACTAGTTTCAGCTAAACTTAAAATCAATTTATAATGAATGCAAAATCAAGTAGTAATCAAGCAAGTAGTCTGACATAAGCTAATACTAGAGCGAATGTACCTGTACAAACCCCAATCAACCATTGCATCACTTGAGTCTTTACCAAATCTATTTGCATTTTCATATTTGATACTTCTTGATCAATTCTTGTATCAATTTCTTTGATTTGCAATTCATGTTGAGAACCTTCTTCTCTAATTCTACCCTTTTCTAATGATAAATCTAATTTAACACCAGCATTTGCCTTTGTAATTTCTTCTCTTAATTTTGTTTTTAATTTCTCCAAATCATTCTTTAATCGTTCATTTTCATTTTGGATGTTTGTGAATTCAGACTTGTCCAAATTGATTAGTTCTGATCTGAGTTTAGCAAAATCTACTTTTTGCTGATATGTGACGTTAGCCAATGTCTGTTTCTTGACTAATGATATACCAAATGATGAGATACCATCATTGATTGCATTTGACACGATTCTAACAATGCCATTTGCCTGTTGCAACGAGAATCCCTCTCTTTGCAGATCCATGACGAGTCTTCTGGTGTCGAAGGGTGACTCCTGGAAGAGTGTTCTTGCTGTGGAGAAGGTCCTTATGCCCAGTCTGTTGAAGATCATTGCCTGTGAGTTTGTCTGTTTGAATATACTAATACTAATGAATTGAAAAAGATGTTTTTTTTGGAGGGCAAATAAATTCTTTAAATTCTTTAAATTCTTTAAATTCTTTAAATTCTTCAAGCTTCAGTTTTTATCCAATTTGACTGTATTGAACGATGCTGCTGAGACTGGGGCTGGTAAAGTTTGGCAGTAGAATGCTGCTGAGGCCATCCACACTGTCAGTGTCTGGCTCGCGTTTGCTGCACTGCTCTGGCTTTGTTTTGAAGAAGAAGATGTCGATGCTGGACGAGTTTGACGAAAAGACCAAGATCAAGCACAGGAAAGAGGCTGTTGACGAGATCAACTACTGGGCTGAACACGCTGTGGATGCTGAGGACACGTCCAGCGAGGAGATGCGGAAGGTGAACGACAAGGTGGAGACGATGAAATACATTTTGGTGTGTGCTGCTGGGCTCGCTGCTTTGATTGCATCTTATGGTGTTTATTTGAAGAGGGCTGCCATCAAGAGTTGGTGGCTAAGTGTCCCTGAAGACTTTGATTTCGAGCCTCCAAAGCCAAAGAAGAAACAGTTCCAATTGCCTGTCGTTTCAAACCCAAACGATAGCTCGGTGCCAGGTGTCTATTTATGGGGTACAAATGAAGATTATATTGTTAGTTCAAACAAGAAGGAAGCTGATGTAAGATTCCCAAGAAGACATGCTTGGTTTGATCATATGATACTGAAAGATATCTATCTTGGAGAACATAGTGCTGTGGCTATTGATTCAAATGGTGATTTGATTCAATGGGGTAAAGCTTTCAACAATAATTCTATTCCTCAAATTACCATAAAGGGTGAAAAATTAATCTCTGCTAAAATATCCAATGGTGCCATTTATGCTATGAATAATAAAAATCAATTGTTAGTAATCCCTGAAAATTTAAAAGAACAAACAAAACTTGAAGGTATAAAATATAGAGGTTGGGATTTAAAGACTTATTATAAACATTTTATTAAATTAGATTCTTCAAAATTATTCAAGAAAGGTGAAAAAATTATTGATTATAAAGTTGGTAAAGTACATTTAATCTTATTAACTAACAAGGATAGAGTATTTTCATGTGCTACAGGTTTTAAATTAAAGGATAACAAAACAAAAGGTCAATTTGGATCTCTTGAATATTCTCATTTATCAAAAAAATTCCCAGAATTAAATAAATTAATGGATATTGAATTATTAAATAATGAAATTGAAAAAAATACAAGATCTGGTAAGATTGAAAGTATTACTCCAAGATCCATCAAACAAATTGCGGTTGGTGATTATCATACATTGGCTCGTGATTCAAATGGTTATGTATATACATTTGGTCAAAATACTTATGGACAATTAGGTCAACCTGTTAGTTATGATACTGAACTTGTTTCATTTCCAAAAAAAATCTATTTATTAAACAAACACGTTAGAAGAGATGATTTCCCTAAAGTTTTAGATATTCAAGCTGGTGGTGATACTAGTTTCTGTACTGTTTGTCCATTAGAAATGAGAAAAATGATCAAGGATAATAATAATAACATCAAAAACAACAACAACAACAACAACAACAACAACAAGAAGAATAACACAAATGAAGATTTAAATAAAGATGAAGTATTTGTTGTTGCATTTGGTAATAATTTAAAGGGTCAGGCTGGTAATGGTCATTATTTCCATGCTCAATTTGATCCAACAAAGGTTAAAAAATTAGAAACTTTTGAAGATTTTGATGAAGTTACTAATCAATTAAAGAAGGTTGGAATTGCTGAATGGTCTTGTGGTACAGAACATTATTTTGTTACTTTAGAAAATTCTGATGTATTATATTGGGGTGGTAATGATAGCGCTCAGTTAGGTAATGGTAAGAAGAATAGAATTCCAGAACCATCACCACCAGCAAGAATTATTGAACCAAATTACACTTTGGAAACATATAAAGATCCAACCTTCCCAAATAGACTACAATTGAGAAACAATCAACGTATCGTGGCTGGTGAAAACACCACTGCAATTATTTATACTTCAAAGAAATAGAAATAGAAGATATGATCTCTTCAAATGATATATGAGGACTCCCCTTTTTGTATACTTATGTAAATATTTGAATTTGGTATATGAATATTTGACAGATACGTAGTTATAGTTTAATGATTTGAGTAAAACACAACCTTAGATCATTTTTTTAACGTCCGATATTGATTATAAAACACAACCCTAGATTCAACGGCCAAACCATTTGATCAAATAATAAAAGGTAATAAACATGATTATAGCTGCACCATAAAATATCCATTTATCTTTAAAGGCTCTTTTATCAATAATTCGTATAGTTTCTTGAGAAAGACCTAATGTCGTTAAAGAATTTGTAACTTTCAATTCAAAATTTTTGATGATTTCATTTGTAGTGACTAATTCATCAAATGCCTCTCTACCCATTTCCAGTATATCATCTAATTGTTGATTACCTCTTGCTAATGAAGTACGTTCTTTATAGAGACCTTGAGAATAATTCATCCCACTTGATCTATTTGAATTATCTTCCATAACATATGGATTATCCTGTACTTGGTTGATGTTGTTGTTGTTATTATTATTATTACTATTTTGACCCACTTTACGGTTTAGCAATTCTGATTTGTTTGATTCCTGTAAGATGTCATCTCTCTTTCTCTTTAAATCTGAGAATTTGGACCTTGTCTCTTTCAGATCATTTTTGAAATTGTCTAGTCTAACCTTGGCCTTTTGCTTCTTTTCATCATTTGATTCGTTTTTGGACAATGATTCATATTCATCTAATGTCTTTGACAATGTTGTGAGGTTTGCAGCAATGGAGCCCTGTAGTGATAATGGAGCAGTACTGATGTTGGATTCGAACTGTGCCATGTCCTTCCTCAAAGAGCTGAATTGTTTGACAGCATGGTTATAAACGGAGTTCTTGTGAGATGAATGTTAGAAATGGAAGCTCAAAGAATATCTTGAGGAAGGTAACTAAATGTATACATACCATCCTGCTTGTTTGGTTATTTGAATATTTGGTAGTATTTGGTAGTACTTTGGTAGTATTTGATTGTTGATTGTTGTTAAAAAAAGAAAATCAGAAAGTTGAAAATTTTATTTCTTTGTTGACACTTTTGAACTTTTGAAGGTTGTGATAGTATTCTCATATTCTCAGCATTGACACAAGCCATGGGTGAAGAGGACGAGTTGTATGTACACAGATGAGTCTTTATAACTGACAGGAGAAGGAGTATACTAACGCACTCGAGAATAGACAACTTTCAGCCGATGCTTTAGCTGCTCTAATGGAGTTCCAGCGTGAGCAGCAGCAACATGAAGAGCGCTTTACTAAATTATACCTAGCAGCTGAAGAAGAACACAAGGAGGTGGAAGAGGTCAAGAAGCAAGGTATGGAACTGTTCAAAGAAGACTGGCAACTGTCTCAGTTCTGGGTACGTATTTCCAGCAGCTTATGGTATACCCATATCTCTATAACTTGATGAGTTAGTACTAACATGGAACTATCTTCTAAACAACAGTACACTGAAAAGACTTCTCAGATACTAGCAGAATCACTTTTGGAAGGTGCTGATGAGGACACTGTCATTTGTATCATCAGTGCCCCTACTGCGTATTCTGCTATCAAGAAGATGGATGAAGACTCATTACCAACAAAAAACATTTATATCTTTGAATATGATGAGAGATTCAAGCTGCTTGCTGGTGATAAATTTGTCCAATACGATTACAATGACCCATTAAACGTACCAGAACACTTGAAGGGGAAAGTTGATCGTATATTAATTGATCCACCATTTCTACAAGAACGCTGTCAAACTGCATTTTCTGAAACTGCCAGAATATTGCTCAAAAGTGAAAAGAATACCCAACCAAAGTTGGTTATATCCACTGGTGAGAGAATGAGACACATCTTGGCCAAATTGTATCCTGAAATAAAGATGACTGATTTCTTCCCAGAGCATATTGGGCTATCAAATGAATTTGCATGTTATGCTAACTTTGAATGTCAGCAATGGAAGTATTTGAAGGAGGAACAAGATATTTAATGGATCAGCACTTTAAGGGAATCAGCTGTTGATTCACGCATATATATCTCTCTACCTTGTCGTATATAGAGACATATAGAGACATATAGAGAAGACATAGATATTTAACTAGTACCAAAGTAGTATCTTCAAAAACTCGTAGGCAGAGCCAGACTGGTAATTACGCACCTGTAGTGCGGTGGTCAGACTCAGATTTACGCTACCCTTATGTTTCTGGCAGAAATAAAAAAAATATTCATTTTGGAAAACATCAAATCACATCTCGAACTCGAATACTTTTGTGCAATACATTGCGAAGTTCAAACACAATCAACAATGCCTGCCAATAGAAGCTCCCTTCATAGAGGCCAAGGTCATGACCACTTGGCAAGTCCATATTCTAGAACCCCAAACAGACACAAAAGCTCCGAAGAAGCTGATTTAAAAGTAAGTTTCCATGTTGTTTAGCTCGTTAAGAAGCAGCTTATAATGTTGATGGAAGATAAATATCAAATTGCTAACAACTTTACAATAGACACCAAGTAGTATTTTCAAAAGAGTGACTAGAATGTTTTCTCCAGTAACATGGCTACGAGAAGACTTACCACAAAGTCCAAACGTTTCAGATTTGGACTCTGCTGATAGTACTTCATTGTTATCAGAGGGAAATACCAGCATTAGAATCAACAATTCTCCCTTGGGACATACTCCTTCCAACCCTATGGATGAGTTCAAGAGAATCCAATATAATCAATCGTTTTTAACTGACTCTCCAAATGCTAGATTGGCTAAATTCTTTGCTGAAAAGGGCGATCAACCATTATCTGAAATCGAGTTAGAAGGTGTTAAATCACTATTAAAGAAATCACAATCCATTCCATCGACTCCAATATCTACATCACCTACGGAGCACAAGGTGATCCTGAAGACAGAGTCAAGTTCCATCTCAAAATCAAGCATAGAGCCTCCTGCATTTGTTCCAACCTATAAAAAGACACCAGTTGCTTCTGATCACAAACAGTCTGCATCATTACTATCCACCACAGTCAAGAGAAGAGTGTTCGATTATTCTGGATTTCCATCTCCATACAGAACTACTAGACTCAAAAATAACATTTTCAGTGCTTCAGAAGTGCCACAAAAGGAAGAGACTGATAATCAAAAGCAGGAAGATATAAGTAATGAGAATGCTGAACAAAAGAAGAAGAAGTTAAGCAATACAGCCTCTGCATTATTATCATTTATTGAAAACTCTCCGGATAAGGAGAAACCAGTGTCTATTGAAAAGGAAGTTATAGACTATACAAATCCATATCTACCACAGAAGAAAACAAAAAAGCATTCAATCACCACGACATCTACATCAAGCACACAAAGTGCTCTTGAAATACTTGAGGAGTCTTTGAAGACAACGGAGCCAAAGAATAAAACCAGCACAAGCACAATTACTTCAATCACACGCCCAAATACAGTTGACGCCACATTGAACAAATATCAACCTCAGATTTCATCACATTTACGTGAACCAGTTACATTAACAGATGATGAAATCAGTAAAGATGATATATCGATGACTGAGGAAGACAGCAAACCGGAACCAGCTCCATTATTTCAGTTTGGAGCCAAAAAAATCATACCAAAACTGAAATCATCATCAGACTCCAGCGTGTTACAAAATGATAAAGTCAAAGCTAATGGAAGCACCCCAGCTGCCAAATCGACCATTCAATTCTCCCAAGGAGCTTCAAAGCCAGTTACTACCAGTCCATCATTTTCATTTTCATTGCCACAATCATCATCATTATCATCATTGTCCAACAAAGAGACATTCATCAATAAAAGTAATGGGTTTAAGAAAACAGAGGTTGTTTCGGATCCTGTTGATAACAATAATTCTTCTGATATTTGTTTAAATGTTCAGTTTGTGTTTCCTGATGCGGAAAAACTGAGTTTAGATATAGCTGATGTTGATGAATCTAAAGTTTCCGAGTTTAAGGCTTTGTTTGAGTTTTGAGAAGTTATAATGATAGTGCATTGGAATAATGTTGGGTTATTTAATCAATATGATAAAGCTTAGATTGTCTTATTTGAAATTAATAGTATATTTTAGTTTTTGATATTAGATATAGTTGAAATTTGAATTACAATTACAATTACAATTACAATTACAATTACAATTACAATTACAAGCATGGTAGATTTAGTAGATCAAATAATTTTTATTGATATTGTTGAGATGTTAATACCGATCTGCAACACGGTTACACATATACCAAACATGCTAACTAGAGCTTACCTGCAAATTGATAATGAAGATAGCAGTTGGCAATTTGATAATTCCAGTCTTAATTGTAGACAATTCCACCATCAACGATGTAAGATTGGCCAGTGATATAATCAGACTTGGAGTCAGCCAAGAAACTAACCAAATTAGCGACATCTTGTGGTTCTGATCCTCTACCTAATGCGATACCTTCAATATACTTCTTGACTGTTTCACCCTTCTTGGCACCACTAATTTCACCCATCTTCTCATCAATGAGATCCCACATTGGAGTTAAAACAATACCTGGACAATAACCATTGACTGTGATTTTGTATCTAGCCAATTCTTTAGCGGCAGCTTGAGTCAAACCTCTGACTGCAAACTTTGTTGATGAGTAGACGCCTAATAATTCCATACCATTGTGACCAGCAATTGAACAAGCATTAATGATTTTACCTGGTTGATTCAATGATCTAAACATTTTAGTAGCAGCTTGAATACCATATAAGACACCACCAATGTTGACAGCCATGATTTTATCAAAATCTTGTTCAGAATGATCTTCAACTGTACCAATTTGAGCAATCCCAGCATTATTAACAATAACATTGAATGAACCTAATTGTTTATAAGTTTGTTCAACAGCATCAAAGACATCTTGCTTTTTACCAGTATCAATACCAATAAAGATTGCCTTTTGACCAGTTGTCTGTTCAATTTCCTTAACAGTCTTCAAGCCTTCAGATTTTTGAGATGGCAAATCTGCCACTGCAATTTGATAACCATCCTTGGCTAATTGTAAGGCAATTGCCTTACCAATACCTCTGGCTGAACCTGTAACTAAAGCTGATCTTTGTGACATGGTAAGATAAAATTGATTATGTGATTTGACTAATTAAGAAAGTGTGATTACTATTTCTTAGAACTTAATGTGGATAGTGAATCAAGATTTATAAATTGAATGTAAACAAGAGGGATGATTATCAACTTATATATATACTCCTGATGATATTTGAGTTGATGTTCCAGTATTGAGCCATTTTGAAGATGATCATTGATTGCTCAATGATTGATTGATGATAATTTTTAGGTATATATTTTGCCCTCTTCATTATAACAATATATCCAAGGAATAAATTATTAACTAGTATGACCAATATGATCATGATGATGTTGAAAGTGGAGCTGTCTTTATATAAGTTTTGAGCAAATATATATGGTTGCGATATTGAGCCATATATGTTGATAGATTTCCTTGTATATTCTACTAGAATAAGTTGTAGTACCAGCTGTCAGATTCACCCAAATCACAATGCATTCAGCAATAAATATTATAATAGCGCTAATGATTAATAGTTAAGAGGTTCTCCAAGTTTACACCATGTGACCTAGTGGATATGCCTTACAATGGAGAATGGTGTATCGTGTATCGTGTATCATGTCTGCTAATTAATTGAGGGAATTGGGATAATGTCACACTTGTTTGGATGATTATGTAATATAAGATTTGAAACCGGAAGTGCCAACATTGGGACATCCGAGGGTGCTCAGCCATAGTAGTATAGCACTCTACAAGTTTACATTGTACAAGTTACAACTCATGGTCTATAGACTATGGGTGACCACTGACCAGTACTCATGATTCATGGACCATGGTGCTCATCTACTCATCACGAGTGCACCTACACTGGCGATACATCCAGACTGCACAGCGAACGGTAGCAATTTGCAGATCAATAGTAGTTACGAGTTAAGCGAATATTCATCATATCATCATGAGAGTTTGATTAATAGCATCTTCTCATACTGAACTCATATATCTATTAGTGTTAGAAGTATATTCATTGATATATATGTTATTATATAGATAATAGTATACAGCAGTACTACAAGAAGTTTGCTGTACTGATTTGTAATTCGATGCAATGTCCTATCCCCTTACAACGAACAATAATACTAATAGACTTTAGCTTAAATATAACTTAAGTAACTAGCTGAATCAAGATGATATCTTGTGGCGTATATGTAACACTTGACATGCAAACGCTCTGTCCTGCTATATATCTACAATTGTGACAAGCTCTTTGTTTCTTTCATGTTTTGAATCTTGAATTTTGATCCTTGGACCTTGAAAGTTGAAATTTGAAACACCGAGACTTGTTTTGACTGTTGGGACCTGTCAAACAGCGCTGCTACAGGAATTGCTTCGGTCTGGAGAAAGGAGACAGTACCAGTAGTCCCAGCTCTATCCCAGTACATTACTAGCCCATCATCTGATATCTGATAGTACGTACGGAAGTTGTAACGCTTTGCCTTCAGCATGTTCAGTATTCACCGGAAGGAGTTCTATTTATAGGCGCGTGCCAAATCTGACACGAACAAAAAAAAAAAAAAAAAACACGACAAGGAAGTTTGAAAATCTGAAAATCTGAGTTGAAATCGAAATCGGCCCTTCTTCAATATTTTATTTACTTCTCTCTCTTTCTTCCCTCTTTTCAAAACCCTTCTTCAGACTTACTCAGAGTTATCAAGTTAGGTGCAGAGACATTCATAACAGGTTTGCTTCCCAATACTCACTCACTCACTGCAAGCAAACTATCCTATTAGTTGTTCTCCCTTTGGTGCCATTTAGTTGTCCCCTTGTTTTGATTTTGATTTTGATTTGATTTGTTTTGATTCGATTCGATTTACTTTGATCTGATCTTCATATTCATCTCAAGCCAGAAATTAACAAGCTAGTAAACGGCTCAAGTACCCTTCATATATCTTTGAAGAAAAAGGAATACACTCACTCCATCAAAGCCAAACATTCCTCCAATTCCAAATTTTATCAAATAATCAACTTCAAATTCTCTCTAGGTACATTTATTACTAGATATTGTTCGTTGAAAAACTTCTCACTACATTAGGAAGACAAGTCATCTATTGAAATCCAATTTCACACAGAAGCTCTCACAAATCAAATCTTCTTTTACACTCTACTCTCCCTCCTGTCATCTTCTTTTTCGTTTAGCTCAAATCAAGACCCGGTAACCTTTAACAAGTTACTTTAATTGCAAATTATTCGTTAGAAAAGGTAAGTCTACTAACCATTTGATTCCACATTGAACCCATAAGATATCCCATACTCAACTATTCATCCCATTGACTTGAAGCGCTTCCCATTATTCGCCACCCAAACTCCAAACTGCCGTCATCTGCCATTTACGGTTTTTTTTTTATTTTTTTATTTTTTTTTTTTTGATTTTCAGTATGAAATTTTTTTATTTTTTTTGGCGTTTGTTTTTGATTTTTTTGAATCTGATCTAGATCAAAAAAGAAAACGGGAAAAAATTTCAGTGCTTTTTGGAAAGGTTGGAAAAGTTTTAAAGAGAAAAAAAAAAAACCAAAACCAAAAGTTTAATTCATTTACCATTCATTTCTTTTACAAATCAGTCAATCAAGGGGTCTCTTTTGGGTTCATCATCATCATCTTTCTATTTAATTCATACTAACAGTTAGTGATTTTTGTTCCTAGATGTCCTACAACGACAACCAACAACACTACTACGACCAGAATCAGCAAGGTCAGTATGATCAGCAAGGTCACGATGATCAGGCTGCTTACGATCAACAAGGTCAACATTATGACCAAGCTGCATACAATCAACAATACGATGATCCAAACGTTCAAGATCAATACTACAATGACGGTTACGCTTCACAAGAAGGTTTAAACAACAATGCCGGTGAATATTATGATCCACAAAATGACGCTTCTTATTATTCTCAAAATTATGATGGTCAAAGTTATCCTCAAGAGGGTTATTATGATCAACCAAGAGGTGTTGCTAATGATCACGGCGAAGCTTTCAGCGATTTTAGCTATGGTGGTCCAAACGTCCCAGGTACTCCGGGTTATGATTCTTATGGTGCCCAATATACCCCTTCTCAAATGAGTTATGGACCAAGATCATCTGGTGCTTCAACTCCAATCTATGGCTCTCAAGGTGCATTTGATCCTTCACAAGTTGCTGTTGCTTTACCAAATGAACCATATCCTGCTTGGACTGCTGATCAACAAGCTCCAGTTTCAATCGAACATATTGAAGATGTCTTTATTGATTTAACTAATAGATTTGGTTTCCAAAGAGATTCCATGAGAAATATGTTTGATCATTTCATGACTTTATTGGATTCTAGATCATCAAGAATGTCTCCAGCTCAAGCTTTATTATCTTTACATGCCGATTATATTGGTGGTGAAAATGCCAATTATAAAAAATGGTATTTTGCTGCTCAATTAGATCTTGATGATGATATTGGATTCAGAAATATGAACTTGGGTAAATTGTCAAGAAAGGCAAGAAAGGCTAAAAAGAAGGCCAAGAAGGCTGTTAAAGAAGCTGGTGGATCTGAAAACACCGAAGAAACACTAAATGCTCTTGAAGGTGATAACTCATTAGAAGCTGCTGAATATAGATGGAAAGCTAAAATGAACAACATGACACCAATTGATCGTGTTCGTCAAATTGCTTTATATTTATTATGTTGGGGTGAAGCCAATCAAGTCAGATTTACCTCTGAATGTTTATGTTTCATTTACAAGTGTGCTTCTGATTATTTAGAATCTCCAGCATGCCAACAAAGAGTTGAACCAGTTCCAGAAGGTGATTATTTAAACAGAGTCATCACACCAATATATCGTTTTATCAGATCTCAAGTATATGAGGTTGTTGATGGCCGTTATGTTAAGCGTGAACGTGATCATAACAAAATCATTGGTTATGATGATGTTAATCAATTGTTTTGGTATCCAGAAGGTTTGGCCAAAATTGTCTTTGAAGATGGTTCAAGATTAGTTGATTTATCACCAGAAGAACGTTACGTTAGATTAGGTGAAGTCTCTTGGGATTTAGTCTTCTTCAAAACTTATAAAGAAATCAGAACATGGTTCCATATGGTTACAAATTTCAACCGTATCTGGGTTATTCATGGTTCTTTCTTCTGGATGTATTTCGCATACAATTCTCCAATACTGTACACCCACAACTATCAACAATTAGTCAACAATCAACCTCTAGCTGCCTATAGATGGGCTTCAGCTGCCTTAGGTGGTACTTTGGCTTCATTTATCCAACTTCTTGCTACTGTTTGTGAATGGTTCTTCGTTCCAAGAAAATGGGCCGGTGCTCAACATTTATCACGTCGTTTCTGGTTTTTGATGATTATATTTGGTATCAATTTGGGTCCAATAATCTTTGTTTTTGCTTATGATCCTGTTAATATCTACTCCAAGGCTGCTTTGGTTGTTTCTATCATCATGTTCTTTGTTGCTGTTGTTACCGTTTTATTCTTTTCAGTGATGCCATTAGGTGGATTATTTACTTCATACATGAAAGGTAGAACTAGAAAGTATGTTGCTTCTCAAACTTTCACTGCATCTTTTGCCCCATTAAAGGGTTTGGATATGTGGATGTCATACTTACTTTGGGTTACTGTCTTTGCTGCTAAGACCTCTGAATCTTATTTCTTCTTGGTTTTATCATTAAGAGATCCAATCAGAAATTTGGCTGGTATGACTATGAGATGTACTGGTGAATACTGGTGGGGTAATGTCTTATGTAGACAACAAGCCCGTATCACTCTTGGTTTGATGTATGCTACTGATTTGATTTTATTCTTCTTGGATACTTTCATGTGGTATATTGTCTGTAACTGTGTCTTCTCAGTTGGTCGTTCATTCTATTTGGGTATTTCTATTTTGACTCCATGGAGAAATATCTTTACCAGATTACCAAAGAGAATCTACTCTAAGATCTTAGCTACTACTGATATGGAAATCAAGTACAAACCAAAGGTTTTAATCTCACAAGTTTGGAATGCTATTGTTATTTCCATGTACAGAGAACATCTGTTGGCTATTGATCATGTTCAAAAGTTGTTATATCACCAAGTTCCATCTGAAGTTGAAGGAAAGAGAACCTTAAGAGCTCCTACTTTCTTCGTTTCTCAAGATGATAACAACTTTGAAACTGAATTCTTCCCAAGAGACTCTGAAGCTGAACGTCGTATTTCCTTCTTTGCCCAATCCTTAGCCACCCCAATGCCAGAGCCTCTACCAGTTGATAACATGCCAACTTTCACTGTTTTAACTCCTCATTATTCTGAAAAGATCTTATTGTCATTGAGAGAAATCATCAGAGAAGATGATCAATTCTCACGTGTCACATTATTAGAATATTTGAAACAATTGCACCCAGTTGAATGGGATTGTTTTGTTAAGGATACTAAAATTTTGGCTGAAGAAACTGCTGCTTATGAAAATAATGGTGATGAAGATAAAGAAGATGGATTGAAATCAAAGATCGATGATTTGCCATTCTACTGTATTGGTTTCAAGTCTGCTGCTCCAGAATATACTCTAAGAACTCGTATTTGGGCCTCATTAAGATCCCAAACCTTGTACCGTACTGTTTCAGGTTTCATGAATTATGCTAGAGCTATCAAATTGTTATACAGAGTTGAAAACCCTGAAATTGTTCAAATGTTTGGTGGTAATACTGAAGGTTTAGAAAGAGAATTAGAAAAAATGGCAAGAAGAAAATTCAAATTCATTATTTCTATGCAAAGATTAACTAAATTCAAACCTGAAGAATTAGAGAACGCAGAATTCTTGTTAAGAGCCTACCCTGATTTACAAATCGCATACTTAGATGAAGAACCTCCGTTGAACGAAGGTGATGAACCAAGAATCTATTCCTCTTTAATCGATGGTCATTCTGAAATTTTGGCCAACGGTCGTCGTCGTCCAAAGTTCAGAGTTCAATTATCTGGTAACCCAATTTTAGGTGATGGTAAATCTGATAATCAAAATCATGCTTTAATTTTCTACCGTGGTGAGTATATTCAATTGATTGATGCTAATCAAGATAACTACTTGGAAGAATGTTTGAAGATTAGATCTGTCTTAGCCGAATTTGAAGAAATGAATGTTGAACAAGTTAACCCATACTCTCCTGGTTTGAAATATGAAGAAGAAGAAAAGTCTTACCCAGTTGCCATTGTTGGTGCCAGAGAATATATTTTCTCCGAAAATTCTGGTGTTTTAGGTGATGTTGCTGCTGGTAAAGAACAGACATTCGGTACATTATTTGCAAGAACCTTATCTCAAATTGGTGGTAAGTTACATTATGGTCATCCTGATTTTGTTAATGCTACTTATATGACTACCAGAGGTGGTGTTTCGAAAGCTCAAAAGGGTTTACATTTGAACGAAGATATTTATGCTGGTATGACTGCCTTATGTCGTGGTGGTAGAATTAAACATTCTGAATACTACCAGTGTGGTAAGGGTAGAGATTTAGGGTTTGGTTCAATTTTGAATTTCACAACTAAGATTGGTGCTGGTATGGGTGAACAAATGCTATCAAGAGAATACTATTATCTTGGTACTCAATTGCCATTAGATAGATTCTTATCATTTTACTATGCCCATGCTGGTTTCCATTTGAATAACTTATTCATTCAATTGTCTTTACAATTATTTTGTTTGACTTTGGTGAACTTGTCTGCCTTGGCTCATGAATCTATTATTTGTCAATATGACAGAAATAAACCGGTTACTGATATCCTTTATCCAATTGGTTGTTATAACTTATCTCCTGCCATTGATTGGATTAGACGTTATACTTTATCCATTTTCATTGTGTTCTTTATCTCCTTCATCCCAATTGCTGTTCAAGAATTAATTGAACGTGGTGTCTGGAAGGCAACACAAAGATTCTTCCGTCATTTGTTGTCTTTGTCACCAATGTTTGAAGTTTTCGTTGGTCAAATTTATGCTTCATCTTTATTGAATGATTTATCTGTTGGTGGTGCTCGTTATATCTCAACTGGTAGAGGTTTTGCCACTGCCCGTATTCCATTCTCAGTTCTATACTCAAGATTTGCCGGTTCTGCTATTTATCTAGGTGCTAGATGTATGATTATGATCTTATTTGGTACAGTTGCCCACTGGCAACCAGCTCTTTTATGGTTTTGGGCTTCTTTATCATCCTTGATGTTCTCTCCTTTCATTTTCAACCCTCATCAATTTGCCTGGGAAGATTTCTTTATTGATTACAGAGATTTCATTAGATGGTTATCAAGAGGTAACAACAAATGGCACAGAAACTCATGGATCGGATATGTTCGTATGTCAAGAACACGTATCACTGGTTTCAAGCGTAAGGTCTTGGGTGTTGATTCTGAAAGAGCTGCCGGTGATTCTGCCAGAGCTCATCGTACCAACATCATGTTTGCTGAAATTTTCCCAACAGCTTGTTATGCTGCTGGTTGTTTTGTTGCATTCACTTTCATCAACGCTCAAACTGGTGTTAAAGATGCTGAATATGTCAATTCTGTTTTACGTGTGATTATCTGTACTTTGGCCCCAATTGTTGTTGACATGGGTGTTTTATTCCTATGTATGGCTATTTCATGTTGTTCAGGTCCATTATTCGGTATGTGTTGCAAAAAGACTGGTGCTGTTATGGCTGGTTTTGCACACGGTGTCGCTGTTGTTGTTCACATTATTTTGTTCATCGTTATGTGGGTTCTTGAAGGGTTCAGTTTCGTCAGAATGTTACTTGGTGTCGTTACCTGTATTTACTGTCAAAGATTGATTTTCAAATTAATGACTGTTTTCATGTTGACAAGAGAATTCAAGAGTGACAGTTCTAATGTTGCTTTCTGGACTGGTAAATGGTACGGTAAAGGTATGGGCTGGATGGCCTGGACACAACCTTCAAGAGAATTCTGTGCCAAGATCATTGAATTATCTGAATTTGCTGCTGATTTCGTTTTAGGTCATGTTATTTTGTTTGCCCAATTCCCATTAGTTTGCTTCCCATTAATCGATAGATGGCACTCTGTTATGTTATTCTGGTTGAAACCATCAAGACAGATCCGTCCTCCAATCTACTCCTTGAAGCAAGCTAAATTGCGTAAGAGAATGGTGAAGAAATACTTGTCTTTATACTTTTTGATTTTGATCATTTTTGCTGCTTGTATTGTTGGTCCTGCTGTTGCATCATCTCACGTTGGTGATAACATTGGTAGTTCATTGACAGGTGTTTTTGCAAACTTGGTTCAACCAAGACATCAAGACAATAATGATACTGGTAACTCATTCTCCAGTAGTGGTATGTACTACGTCAGCACCCCATCCTTATCAACTTGGTCTACAAAGGCTTAGATTGATCATTCTGAAAACTCATAACGCCCCCCTTGTACACTAGAAAAGAGAGAAGATTCAATAAAGCGAAGATACGTATGCTTGTTAGTATTTGAATTGCATATTGAGTTTATTTACTCTTGCCGTTATTGATGGCATTGACTATTTATATAGGTTTTTGAAAGCGATACACACATTTACAATGCTTTCCTAATCACTCTATCTTTTTGCTAATTGCTTCTTCTTTTAACATTTTCACTTTTTATATTTCTTTTTGTGTATGATCTACAAATAATATTGGACTTATTGATAACTATTATGTATTGTAATATTAATACTAAACACCTCGTATCTCGATAGTAATCTCTTGGCTTTGCACTGGTGTAGCTAGCTACAATATTCAAATTCTCAAATTCCAGATACTATCAAAATCGGTAGCGGCACGAATAGCGATTTTTTGGCACAGCTACTTTTTTTGTAACAACAACCACAGATCTGATATGACACAAACACAACAAGGACACAAAACAGAACAATTGACGTTGATTGTGTCGAAATGCAAGTCAAATATGGGCTTCCCGATTTCTTCTGGAAATGAATCTGACTATTGTTGTATTTGCTGTTGCTAATAATCTACACGATGTTATTATCCAAGCGATTCATTACGTTAACTGCTCTCACCCTTCTGAATACAATAGCTGCTTCGAAACCTCAATTTGAGCGCTTCAGCAATGATACATCTTCTTTCCTCAGTCACGAAGTCGACGAACAACCACAAGTGATAGAAGCTGATAGCTACATTTCTACTATCGAGGTAGTTGGAAATAAGTTCTTCACCAAAGATGACGGTAAACAGTTCTTTATGAAGGGTATTGCTTATCAGCCAAGCAGAGCATCTGGTGAAGTCTTCCTGTTAAACATTGATGGTACCAAGTTTATTGACCCCTTAGCAGAGCCATCCATTTGTCTCAGAGATTTGCCTTACCTCAAGAGGTTGGGCGTCAATACTGTCAGAGTATACTCCATCAATACCGATAAAGAACACGATATTTGTATGGATGCATTTGCTGAAGCTGGTATCTATGTTATGGCTGACTTGAGTGAACCTGATACATCAATTGTCAGAGAAAACCCATCTTGGGATTCAACTATCCATAAACGTTATACTGAAGTGGTTGATGCTTTGCACAAATATCCAAATGTTTTGGGTTTCTTTGCTGGTAACGAGGTTACAAATGATAAGACAAACACTGATGCTTCTCCATTTGTGAAATCGTCTATAAGAGATGTTAAAGCATACATTAAGGAGATGGAATACAGAAAAATCCCTGTTGGTTATTCTACCAATGATGATGCTGAAACAAGATTAAGCGTTGCTGACTACTTTACTTGCGGCGACGTTTCTGCTGACTTTTATGGTATCAACATGTATGAATGGTGTGGTTATTCAACATATTGGGCTAGTGGATACAAGGACAGAACCCAAGAATTTAAGAACTACCCAGTTCCAGTCTTTTTCAGCGAGTTTGGTTGCAACACTAAAAGACCTCGTCCATTTACTGAGGTTACAGCTCTTTATAGCCGTTTAATGACTGATGTTAGGTCAGGGGGAATAGCCTATATGTTTTTCGAAGAGCCTAACCAATATGGAGTGGTTGAGATTGTGGATGGAGAAGTCCATGAGTTGGAAGATTTTGCAAACTTGATGTTAGAGTTTGATAAAGCATCACCCCAAGGGATCACTCTTGCAGACTATAAAGACAAGGCCAATATTTTCAAAGCTCCAAACTGTCCTAACAAATCAAAGGTTTGGAGTGCTTCTTCAAACTTACCTCAACAACCAGATTCTATCAAATGTGGATGCTTGGAGAGCTCATTGAAGTGTGTTGTATCACCATATTATAAAGCCAACAATTTGACTCAGATCTTTGAATATGCCTGTGGCAAGATTGATTGCTCACCGATTACTGCAGATGGTCTTACCGGTGAATATGGTATCTTTTCTGACTGTTCAGCCATCCAGAAGGCATCATATGTTCTTAATGAGTTGTTTTTAACCGAGGGTGGTATTAAATCTGGAAAGTGCGACTATGGTGGTATTGCAGATTTGAATAATAAATTATTCACTGCTTCAGAATTGAGCAACATAACCACTTTGAATGGTCAATCGTGCTTATCAATTATTGAAGAGCACAAACTCTCACAAGCTACTTCTGCAAAGGGCTCTGCCGGTAAAAGTTCGTCCAACACTGCAACTTCACACTCAAATTATTCTAATGGGGCTTCTCATTCAAGATCTATGGGTGGGATAGGACTGTCTTTATTAGTGGCTATTGGTTATTTGATGATTTGAATGATCTGAATGACCAGCTCACCATATATAGATGCATAGCAGAATTATGATTCATTACAACTTCATATCTCATAAAACTATGCATTATAACTATAAAAGTTAGTTACTATACTTTGACATTCAAATCATTATTATTATTATCTTTATTATCTTTATTTTCCTCCTTTTATATCAATAAATTTGTTGTTTGGGAATATTTGATTTATTGTAGTTATTCCTTTTTTGGACCCCACTTGACACCTAAAAAGGTGTTGCTATCTCTTGAACCCAATAGTGCAGGTCTTGGAGGTTCAATTATATAACGACGTTTTTCACCTTGAACATCAAGGTAGATATATGCAAATTCAGGATGTAGAGCATCAGCTTGAACAGTTTCTAATTGGACAGTTCCGAATTTTGTTTTACTTTCAACATGAAATCTCATAAACAGATGTTCTTTACCACTCTTATCCATACGTCTTGAAGATGATATTGGTCTGTTTCTTGTCCATTTATTTTCACTTGATTCACCGTATGCCTTTAATCTTGAGCCAGGTTCTAAATTCAACATTTCTTGACACAATTCATCTTTTTCGACAAGACTAACTGCACGATTGAATATTGGGGTATCACCTGAAGGTAAGAATATTTCAGAGATTAATAAATAGATGACTAAACTTGCCAGTCCTAAAGAACCAATGACGACCGTTGTGGCAAATGTGAAGGTGAATGCAGTTTTCACTCTGGCCCATAATGGGACCTTAGGCTTTGAGTTTGCATTGTCGGAGCCAGAAGTAGAAGAAGTAGAAGAAGTAGAAGAAGTAGAAGAAGTAGAAGAAGTAGAATATGAGGATTGGAATTGTTTCAACAGGATTGGTTGTCTTTGCAACAATGGATGAGATCTGGCATTCAGGCTGAACGCTGCTGGCACAAACCCTCTCCCACTGAGCGTGGAGTTGGCGTAATTGAGTCTCGATACTGTTCTGAGCATTCTGAAAACAAGGATGGTATCTGCTTGGTCAAAGTGTGCCACTGCTGAGCTGATCCAATGGAGTATTCAAGTAATTAAGTCTTGTCAAAGTCGTGAGCTTTCTTCAAAAATTTTCGGTTTGGATTTTTTTTTTTTTCAACATTCTTCAAAGCTTCAAAGACATAAAGATTTACTATGGTAACCCATATTACTGCCAATACTGATACTACTAATGCTAATACTACATATGGTCTTTTGATACCCCTGAAACATGTCCATTGTGCCACTTCAAACTATATACACCGACTGTGAAGTGCAGCCAAATCACTTTGGAACGTAACCTATGTGCATGTAAGGAACAAAACCCTCTTTACGTTTGGCACCTGCAAAATAGACAGCATCCATCAGATCTGTGGTGGAGTTGAACGTAACGAGTGCCTTTCTTCTTCCAAACACACAACCAACCTCTTGTAAAAACACAACACTGTTGACTATGGAGCCGTTCACGGAAAACATTTGATTCACATCTTCTCTATCAATGTATGAGGGAATCATATCAACCAACACAGTCCTACTAACTGTCAAATCCTCCTTTTTGGACCCAGCTTCTCCAGAACTCGATGACGTCGTCTTGATCTTATTTAAACTTGTATCAGAAATATTCAATGTTAATGGTGCAGACCCAAGGAATGTACCTTGTAAAGTATATATAGCGTTTTCAGCAAACTTTCTATCACTGAAGTTGACAAACCCATAATTCTTAGAAGTTCTCGTAACAGGATCCACAGTTAACTTACTTGAAATATATCCCTCCATATCTTCGAAAGCACTCTTAAACATCTGCGCATCAACATCATATGCAAGCTTAACAAATATCTCCACATGATCAACGTCCAAAGCCTTTCCATCTATTGAGCGAACAGAAGAAGGCGATTTAGTAGAATCTTTGATCTTATTTTGAGAACCATATTTCATGAGGTCATTAATGGCTTTGCTAGCTGTAACTCTTCCTTTAAGAGCTGGCTCAATCTTCATACTATCATCCTCTTTCAACGAACAAAAGGAAGCTTGAGGTGCAAACGGTAGAAGCATCATCTCGTTCAGAGCAGTCTCAGCATCTTTAGATGAGTCAAACACAGCAACCATTTCTCGACATGAATTGTGTTCCAGGATCAATTTAATAAATCCTCGCTGATTCATCAATCTCTCCTCAATCTCTTTTTTTGTAATTGATTTTGAACAAATGAACCTCATCTTAAACCCCACCTTCGTTTTTTTGATCTCATCATGAGATTGAAACTTGACTGGTAACCCATTTATCTCAATGCTATCGCTGTATTTCAAAAAATCTTTGCAATTTTTCAAAGTCTTGAAATGGATTTCACCTAGACCAGCAAAGTCATCCTCCTGATATGCTTCAATCAGATGATTAAACCCTGTAGATCCACGTATAATTTTGGCAAGACTCTCAAATTCTGATTTCGAGAATAGTATGAAAATAAGTCTCCTAGACAATCGAAACCGTCCTTCGGTTTTAACATGGTCCTTATAATACTTTGTAAAGACGTCTTTGACGTATTGTGTTCTTCTTTTTAGCATCAAACGTGTAATATCCGTTCTTTCATCAAGAGAAAAATCTTCATAATTGATATATTCGTATTGAAAATCCAAAGTCAAACTATCATTAATCTTTGTAAGATTAAATGTTTTATAAGCATTGACAGTGTTTTCATATGAATCAAAAACGAAATGTTTTGGTCCAGGTTTTAGATCTGTTGAAACTGCATCAATATAACCAGGCAAAGTCTTCATAAATTCTCTAAATCGATCTTCAGTGACAGTCATTGAGAATTTCACGTTTAACCTAAACAGTGAAAGTCCTGAGTTATCAATCTCCTCTTTTATATCCATTGCAGCCATCTTTCGTCCACTAAAGATCAAATTATTTAGTTTTAATGCTGCACTTGTTGCATGTCTATGGGTCTTGAATAAAACATACCCTACACCAGTAGAGACCAATGCTTTAGTTTTGAAAGGAGTGACATATTGAAAGCCTTGAAGTGATTTCATTTTTTCATAAACCTCACTTGTTTCCTCTACTGTCAGTGTTATTTTTAGTGAATTAATATTAACATCTTCCTTTGGTAGACTGCTTTCCGACAACACTTCAGTGTCGACTTTTTGATTTGAAATTGTTTGATTATCAGTATTTATTTCTGAAGGCACTGCTTCAATAACAGCGATTGGCACATCAGAATTAGTTGATGGTTTTGATTCCTCAGATTCAAATGTTTGGGTATCATCACTATTAACAGTGCCAGAACTCATAAAAAGCTTCTTGTTGAACAGAACCGCAGGATGTCGTGCTATAGTAGTGCCCAACTGATGAGATATCAGAGGAGCAACGTTTCTCTTGGTAATACAACCAACCACTCTGAACATAGTCGAGCCAAGTTAGTTTCAGCAGTAGTCCATCCACCTTTGAAGAGTAGAGATCACCAGAACCAAAAACTTTCAATGCTACAAAACATCCAAACACCAAAATTGATTACGTAAATCGGTCAAATCAGCACATTTACTCAGAACATGTATTTATATATTTGTATTTATGCTTATTCATCCTCTGCAAAGTAGTCATTGATGGCACTGTTTGGGTGCAGCACATACACCGGTTTGATGTTCTTCAGTCTTTCAGCCCTTTGCTCATCATTCTCACCTGCCACTTCTTGGATATCACCACTAATCAGCAGTAATTCATGGTCCTTCACCAACTTCTTAAGAACTTTGAGTACTACCTTTCTCTCTTTCCAATACTGCGACTCTGTCTTGATATCATCCTCCACTTGTAGCATATAGTAATCAGCAAGCTGCTCACTAGTCAGCCCCTGGCCTTCCTCAGCGGCATCTTGCTGCACTCTAGGAATAATTATATTTCTAATCCTTAGGAAGCTTTCATAAGTTATTGTTAACTTTTTCTTCTCCTTTTTGATTCTATCAAATTCAGGCTCTGCGTGGTAAACTTCATCCAAAGGTGGTTCATTATCGTCATGAGCGTCATCATTACCTGCATCTGCAACAGGGCTATCACGAACATCAGCTTCTTCAGCTTCATCATCTTCCATATCCACATCATCAATATCAACTCTTATTTCAGCCTGACTAACTAAGTTGTAAGCCTCAGCAACAAAACTTTCTGTGATCAAATCTGTACAATTAGCTCTAGCAATGGCCTCAGAAAGTCTAATGATTGATTCTAACTGACGAACAGTAACTTTATAGGCACTTAGTTTACCCCTCGAGTCGTTATTGTTTCTAAGCTCAACATATTTGTTAATTAATAAATCTCTCGATTCCTTAGTGAATTGAGGCTTGAATGTTTTGGCGTACTTGATGTATCTCAATACTTGTTCTGTTGAATATGGAGGATCAATAGCATCATCTTGCATCATGTGTAGATCAACAATGTGACTAGCTAATTGTGTATCTAGTCTTTCATTGGCATCATCCAAGACGACAAAAAACAAATCAAATCTTGACATAATAGGAGCTGTCATATTTAAGTTTGATTTCAAAGTCAGTTTTCTATTGTATCTACCACCAATTGGATTAGCAGCAGCTAAAATTGAAGTTCTTGCATTCAATGTAGCCTTGATACCAGCCTTAGTAATCGAAATTGTCTGTTGTTCCATGGCTTCATGAATGGCAACTTGATCAACAACATTCATTTTATCGAATTCATCGATACAACAGATACCATTATCAGCTAACATAAGTGCACCAGCTTCGATGGTGAACTCACCGGTTTCTTCATCTCTCACAACAGCAGCAGTAAGACCAGCAGCAGATGATGCTTTACCAGACGTATAAATGGCTCTTGGAGCAAAACCAGTGACATATTTCAAAAATTGTGATTTCGATGTCGATGGATCACCAACAATGCAAATATTTATATCACCTCTAAGGTTGATACCATCAATTGTCTGTTTATGAATACCACTTAAAAGCTGTAATAAAATACCTTTTTTAATTATTTCATGACCAAATACCGCTGGAGCAATAGATGCAACTAGTTTGGAATAAATATGATCGTCACTGACCATCTCTTTCAATTCTTCAACTTCATTCTTATTTAGACTATGCAAAAATTTTCTCTGACTAATTTTTGAATCTAAAGATTCCATTTCATCAATTTCTTTATCAATCATTGAAGTAGCATGACATGCCAAGAAGGCTGTCTTATACGTCAAATCACGTACACCCATGGATAATGTGTTCAAACCAGTATTGATACCATCAGATCTTCCACCTTGTGTATCTCTGATTGCAGATGGCTTTACCCCAGGAATTCTTAATTGAGAAAGATCTGGAATAACAATTTGAGTACCTGTAAACCTACATTTATCTCCCGGTTTTGCTCTATCCACAATATCACCTCTCAAGATAACGTCTAAACTTCTAGGCATAGACCCAGTTGGTATTTCATTTGAATTCTCTTGAATTCTTAGCTTTTGCCAATCTGTGAAGATGGACTTACTTGAAACCAACTCCCAATGCGATTGATTAGCACAATTTCTATTTGGACAATGTGTTGGTTCAGTATATTTGAATGCCTGCTCAACGTTTTCCACTAAAGTTCTACAGTCACCACATTCAAATGTAGCTCTGTATAGTTCAGGTCTTACTTCCGAAGTCCTTGTTACAGTACCAGAGACTGAGATTAAGGCACCTATTTGATCACCCTTAACATGTCTAATCTTATTCAAGACTGGCAAGTTATAAAAACTAATCATGAAGACGGTATCACCAGAGTTAACATGAGCATTGGTAGAATGTGTTAAAGTAGCATGCTCAAGACTCTTGGTTTCACTATTACCATAACCAACTTTTAGAAGACCTGGACAATGAGTTTTAATAACTCTTAACAAACCTTGTTGTAAATAAGGCAAAAATCTATAATATTGATCTGTAATGGCTTCTGAAAGAACACCATAATCCATAAGGTGATGATAGTCAATATATATGGTTTTCAACTCGTTCTCTCTCATAGATTCCAATTGAGCTAGGTAAGCTTTATCAGCAAACTTTTCACGATAGGTTCTTTCATCTTGTGTTAATTCTTCATCAGGAACTCTCAATTCAAAAGTTTCCAAGAATTCAGAAAATGTTTCTTGGACTCGTTCAGCAGTTTCATCTTTAACTTTATAGATACCACCCAAATCTCTTCTACCTCTACCTTGGATTCTAATGTTACCTTCTTGGAATGGTCGAGCAGCATCCATATCATGATCAGCCAAATCTCCTCCTCTACCATGCTCTAAATCACTGAAGATATTTGAGGATGGGTTTATGGAAGATGGAGGCATAGGAGAGGCTGCAGGAGAAGACGACATCTTTGTTTGAGAGTGAAGAAGGTTCTGTATCTGGATTGATGATGTTCAGGTATAATAAATGCTTCAAGATAAAGACGTTTCTTCAGAATTTTGCAAACGCGACGCCAAAAAATTAATCAAAAACAGAGCCAATTACATTTCCGAATCGGGAACAAATATCAAAAAATGGCCCAATTAAGCAATTTCCCGTTTGGGAATGCCAAGGCGTATGTTGAACAGCCTGCATTATAAAAAATTAGGTGGCCCCTCTAGTGCAATGGTCAGCATTGTTTCCTCCGGAGAATCCGATCCGGGTTCGAGCCCCGGGAGGGGCTTTCTTAAGCACCAATTTTTATTTTGAACCGGTTACTGATGAATTTGCTGTTGTTTTGGTTAGTTACTATAGTGTTTTTTTTTTTGCTGCTGATAGCCATGTCGACGTCTGGGACTACGCTAAAGTATAACATATCATCCATATTTACATTTGGGCCACCAGCTTGAAGTCAAATAGTTGTAAAATTAGTATCGATTATATGATTGTTCGCGTGCTGTGTACATCTTCCAGCTATATATAAGTACCGATATTATCGATTAAACTGCTGGTAAAATTAATATATACATATAAATGGATCAACATCTGAATACTCTAGCTTTTCAACATGCAGTACTATTGAATGTCTATGAGAGACAGCGTTAACATCACTGGCCGTACTCATCATCATGTCTTCCTGCTACGCGCCAGAGATTGCCATCTTTTTTTTGTGACTGCGAAAACTGAACCCGTGCTGATAAATACGCAGAACCTAGACTGAAAAGTTCGCAGATGGCGATGTTTTTTTGTTTTTCGGAGGACTCTGTGGTGTGTGGGTGTTTTTAATGATTACCTAATCGCTGACCTGAGCAGCTCCAGAGGCCACTCACAAAAATTTTGAACATATCGAAATTTCCAAACTCTGTACGTTCTAATTACCCATTAACCACAACTGATCATCAAAATGGCTAAACAATCATTAGGTATGTGATGGAATATTGTTCATAAACGTAATACCAGAGACATCTTAGTGGACTAGACATTTCATATCATATTTCAAACATGCACACACTTATTGTTTTATCATCTTGTCAAATTTTTATCGAAGGATTAACTCAGTTCACAAACCCAAGCAAATAATCTATGTTCTCTTATCAACCATCATCGTGAATTGCTTTAGGATTCCAATAGTTGTTCAGTCCATGTTTCTTGTTCAAGAGAGGATAGTAACACAGTCATATCATAAAAGCTAATCATTAAACATCACATTAAAATATCATAAAAGATAATATGGAATGATATAACATATTAGAGAATCAATAATCAAGATCAACTCAACAACTATTCATCACTTATGGTTCATCTTCTAGTATTACGTTTTGGAAAACTGTAAAGCATGGAGCAAAATACTAACATTATAATTTTTTTCTTTTTAGACGTTTCAAGCAACAGAAACAAGGCTAGAAAAGCTTACTTCACAGCTCCTTCATCAGAAAGACGTACTTTATTAAGTGCTCCATTATCAAAGGAATTACGTGAACAATACAAGATCAAGTCCATTCCAATCAGAAAGGAAGATTCAGTCTTAGTTGTCCGTGGTTCAAAGAAGGGTTCAGAAGGTAAGGTTTCATCTGTTTACAGATTGAAGTTTTCCATCCAAGTTGACAAATTATCAAAGGAAAAGTCAAACGGTGCTTCTATCCCAATCAACATCCACCCATCAAAGGTTGTCATTACCAAATTACATTTAGACAAGGACCGTAAGGCTTTAATTGCTAGAAAGAACGGTAACGTCGAATAAATAAATATACCATAAAATCTTCTAATTACCAAAGCCATATGATCATGATCATTATCATCAATTAGTTTCTATAAATATTATTGACTTTAATTTTGAATTGAATGAATGATGATGGTATGGTGGAGTTTTATACAAATGGAAAAAAGAGAGAAAAAAAACACATAATTATTTAGGCTGTTGTTATTAATAAATTTCTAGTGCAGGAATGTATTTTACGTTAAACATTGACCACATTGGTATCTGTAGCATCATTGTAGTTTCTGGTACTACAAATCTGTCACCAAAATAGTATTCAAAATATTCAAAATATTCAAAATACTCAAAATATTCAAAATACTCAAAATATCAAAATCATCAAATTTCCCCGGTCAAACAAAAAATAATCAAAATCAAATTTCAAAATCAACAAACTAATCAAATAACTTACAACTCACAACTTACAAGTCAAATTACACTGCAATGAGTGCCATCATCTCAGACTCAGAGGACAACGACCTGCAAACTGACCTGGTGGGTGCCGAGATCATCCATCCTCCAAAGGTCGAGATCCAGGCCCCAAAGCTGCCTGGGAACTACAGTGCCAGAACAAAGAAGAGGTGGTCCTCCTCCTCCAGAAACAGCGATGCTAACACTTCAACAATCGATGGTGTCCACTCCCATGTCACTCCAAACCACATCTTCCCTGCCCAGCTGTATTCCACAGAGTCGGGCCGTCTTTTCCACGCTGGCAAAGTGCTGATTGTTTTGGTTGGATTACCTGCTAGGGGGAAGACTCATTTGACTGTGAGTTTGACAAGATATTTAAGATGGTTGGGAGTAAAGACACATGCTTTCCATGTGAGTGACTACAGAAGATCAGCTTACTCCAATTTTGAAAGTGATGTTCCAATAGATTACTTTAGAGCAGTTCCTGAAACTGAAGAAGGTATCAAACTTCGTCAAGAAATCTTGAATAACGTTTTACATGATATAACTTCATTTTTTAAAGATGAAAAGGGACAAGTTGCCATATATGATGCTCTCAATGCAACAAGAGCTGAAAGAGCTGCTGTTCAAAACATGTTTCACAAGAAAAGTACAAAAGTTTTATTCATTGAATCCATATTAACTAATGAAAAGTTGTTGAATAGAAATGTGGAAAATGCAACTTCATCCCCTGATTATAAAGGTTGGAATAATAAGGCTGCTAAGGCTGATTATTTAAGAAGAATTCATTTGAATGCTCCTATATATGAAACAATGAATGCTGATGGAGAAAGTGAACAACATTTAAGTTATATAAAATTTGTTAATTTTGGAGAAAATATTATTTTAAATAATAGTCAATATGGTTATTTGGCAAATAGAATTGTTTTTTATTTGATGAATTCAAAAGTTAAAACTGGTCGTGTTTATTTTGCAAGATGTGGAGCTTCAGATCTTGATAATTATATTGATGATGAACAATTGAATGAAAATGGACTTAAATTCTCTGAAAAATTGGCTGATACCTTATTAGAACGTATTGCAAAGCATAAAAGAGAAAGAACAAAACTTAAAGAATCAAGATCAGATTTGAAATTGGGTAAAACTGATTCTAATTCAAGTTTTGATACGTTGGCTAAACATGAAATTAGACAACCTCCAACAGCAGATGGAAGTGATGAAGATTCAATTGTTGTATGGACTGCAACAAGAAAGAGAACATCTGCTACTGCAGATCCATTCAGAAAGAGAGGTATAACTGTTCGTGAACGTTATCAATTAAATCAATTAAACCCTGGAATTACAAGTGATTTAACAGAAGAAGAAATCAAAGAGAAATTTCCAGAAGAATATGAAAATGATTTACAAGATCCTTATCATCATAGATATCCAAGAGCAGAATCATATCATGATTTAGCTGTTAGAATGGAACCATTGTTATTGGAGATGGAAAGAATGAGCGGTGATATCTTGATTATTGCACATGAATCTTCCTTAAGAGTACTTTATGGCTATTTGATGGCTTGTTCATGCTTTGAGATACCAACTTTACAATTTACAAGAAGTGAACTTGTAGAGATTTCATATACTCCTTATGAGAATTATGCCCAAAGAATTATTATGGAAAATGTTGACTAATTAGTCATTAATTATCAGTTAGTTTATTACTACCATTACAATTTATAAAGGTATCTGACACATTTGAGGTCCCTATATATCAAGATTTAATATTCATTCAATGTCGCTCTTTTCAGATATGTTACAATTTTACCTTCGCTCGTAAGTTTATACGCTATTGATTTTGTATAACAGGCATTAAAGTGCAATAATATATTATTCTTTTCAAAAATTCATCAAATTAAAATTGCATATAATAGATATACGCTATGCTATATAAGTTTTAGGACGTTGATCATTAACATGACATGGCTATAAACGAAAAATTTACTCTCATGATCTCTAATAGAAAGAAATACAATTTATCAGTTGTTCTTCTCCTTGGCAACTTGATTTCTTCTTTTGATCCACTCATAGTATTCCTCTTCTAAGCTCAATGGAGCGTTGTAGACTGAGTCCTTGACCCAAAATGCCTTGAAAATCTTCCATTGAAGTATCCAATCAATGAATGCAATGGATCTAGCAACACTGATGATGATAAAATAACAAGCACCAACAAATGAACCTATGGAAAACCCAACCAGCACTTGAGACCAGGAATGGTATGAAAGGTATACTCTGGATGAAACAACAGCCAGCGCAAGGGCATACAGAGAGATAGTGGCAACAATCTTTCTGGCAGTGGACAGCCCACCCCATTGCAGCCAAACCCTCAGCATCATATAGGTGGCAAAATAGCCCATGAACTGCGAATGTGCACTGGGCATGCCATACCCTGATCGCAGGCCATTGGATTGGAACCCTTCAAAGATGATGGGTCTGTCCTGCTTGACGATGTTCTTGACGATGTTGTTGAGGAGATCATTGACCACCTGGCCCCCAGCTAGGATCACTGGCTCAATCTCCCTTGTCACGATGAACCACGAGAGGTAGAATATCAATATCCCAATGGGAAGAAGCGTGAAGTACACGCTCAGGAACGACAACACGTCTTCTGGATTGTAGAGCACATACGTGTCGTCAAACGGGATCGGGGTGTACTGAAGGACCTGTGCCATGTTCTTGGTTGGCCCTTTGGCTGTTGATGCTCTGATCTGAATATTTATATGGCGGTTTGATTTGAATATTTGGTGGATTTTTTTTTGATTTGATTTTGAAGGCAGGTTATACTTGGGAAGTTGGAGCTGTTTAGACAAAATGTTACTGACCAGATAGGTTATATCTGCTACAACAGCCTACAACTCTGTTGAGAAGCATTTAAAACTAAACTTAAATAATCACCCATCAATATGGGGTCATTTATGATATTAAAGGTGATATATTCTGGGTATTCGTGCAAACAAATGAAACAAAACCACCATCAGGAAAAAGACACTTATGAATCAATAATGTGTCATAAATTTAGAGTTTGAAGATTGAGTTGAGTCACAGCTTAGATGAGTTGAAAAGTAGTATATAGATATACGACAAAATGACAAGATGACAATTAAGTAAATGGGTAAAGGTATATAAAAAGAGGAAATAAAAGACAGAAATGACGTTAAAAGAAATAAGAACATTGATATTTCCAGTATAAAATGTGAGATCAATGCAAGAAATCCCAAAAAGAAGACACACACACACAAAACTTGTACTCAAGGAAAAATAAGATTATTATATTCCTAATTGTAGTTTCTGTTGTTCTCTGGCCCATCTGGCAGCATCCTTAGTATTTTGACCATATCCAGGATTAGTTCTCACCTTCTTGATGAATTGTGTAACCCAATCTTGAGCAAAGGCCTGCTTAATTCTACCATCTGGGAATACTTGGACTAAATCACCTAATAAACCAACTGATAATCTGGCAGCACTCTCACTTAAGGCAACATTACTAGCACTGTTGAAATTGGAAATCAAAATGAAAATTTGGTTAACATATGGGTAGATGGCATCTGGATGATCGTATAAACCAGCAACAATACCAACATATGTATCCAGTACAGCTTCTTGAACAGTATAAACATAATCTTGAGCTTCTAATGAAGAATTTTCAGGTTGAATATTTTGTGCTTCATTACAAATATTGAACACACCTTGTAAATAAGGAATAAAAGAGGTACCAATGGCAGAGGCAACATCACCCAAACAAGAAAGAACAGCTGGTCTTAATTCCATTCTGATATCTGGAGTTGATAACAAACCAGCCAAAATTGTCATTAATCCCTCTTGATACTGGTTGAAGTAATCACTTAATGAATGTGAAATATCAGCAACTAAACCAACAGCGGTTTGTGAGATAGGAGAATCAGTCTGACTCAAAGCATGTGTTAAGAATGGCAAGAATGCATTCATATACTTATTAAATTCTTTACCAACGGCACCAGCTAATGCAGAAATGGCAATAAAAACATCTTCTTCAATAGGAGTACTTTCTTGTTGTTGAGATTGTAATAACTTTAGGAATAACTGCATTAAACCATCTGCAACTCCAACAACTTGTGGTCCAACTCTTCTAATGACATTAGTCAAAAGACTGAGAATACTGGCTTGTAATTCTTCCAAATTACTCTTATCTTCAGCAGTTGATGCTTGGATATTATGTGTACTCTCTAATCTTGATAAAGCCTCAGATGCAATTTGATTAATAACAGGCATTAAATCATTTGAACTATATGTGACCAATGCAGTCAAAGCTTCATAAGCTGAAGCTCTAGAGGAATGTTCATTATCTGATCTGGCTGAAACCTCAAATAAGATTGGAACTAAAGTTGGATAATATCTTGACATAACGGATTCTTCTTGATCCTTTGCATTTTCATTTAATTGTTCAACCAAGTTGATAAGTGTCCAACAACAATTGGTTGAAACTTTACCATGATCCTTCAAACCTTCAACAATAGCAGTCATAACATCTGGTAAATTGGTATTGACATCAATAGCATCAATGATGATATCTGAAATTCTACCAATACACCAAGCAACAGTTTCTTTGACTTGAACGTTTTCATTCTTGATCAGAAGTAAGATTGGATTTAAGGCTTGAGCAATAAGTATCTTCAATTGATCTCTGTCTGGACCATCAAGGATGGAACCAAATGCCATGACTGCCGCCTCTTGGGCTCTCCAATCTTGGGAAGAAATATTAGCTTCAACAAAGGTCAAAGTTGGTTGAACGACATAATTACCAGTATCTTGAGCAAATAATTGTAAACAAGCACCTGCAGCCATAGCAACATTCCATGTATCATCTTCAAAATCATCATTTTGCTTAGTCAATAGTTCCAAAAGGGTTGGTAAAACATCTTGAATGGCAACAAGTGCAAAGTTGTACAAGGTGACTTGAGAATCAGGGAAGTCTTCCTTCTCAATTGCAATCTCTAATTCATTTTCACAAACGGTACTCCAGAATTCAACAGCCATACAAGCAACGTTTTCATTTGATGATTTCATACCAGTGACAGTTAAACCATATACTGCCTTTTCCATGTAGACACTCATATGACTATAGTACAATGCCATGATACGAGCTAAAGCACCAAATGCAGCAGCTTGAATTTCAAAATCTTCAGCTTGAGTGGCTTCACATACAACTTGCATTATATAGTTTCTTTCCCCATCACGTTCAAAGTTAAATTTGATGAATTCAAGTGAGTCAACTAGAGCATTAAGTGCAGTTAATCTGACTACTTTCGATTGTTCAGAGGCTTGGGCACCTTGAACAATGGCAATCAAGATACCATTAGATTGACTAACAACACCTGCATCATTTGGATCAGCAGTTTCACAGATGTAACCAATAGTCAAAAGAGAGGCACGCTTAACATGAACAGGCTTCTCAGGTCTGGTGTTTTCCACTATTATAGAAATCAATTCATTCCATTCTTGTCTTGGTAATTCAACGTCTGCAATGGCAGCTACCAACTGAGCAGCAGCATTAGCTACTCTATCGTGTTGAGTTAATAATGATTGTAATGCGATTTGTTTGATCTGTTGTTTAGCATTATGATCTAAAGCGATCCAACGTTCCATTTGTGACTTTTTCTTTTGTAAGTCCTTTGAGGTAAGTTCGTTTTTCAAGTTGATACCAGCCAATATTCTGACTTCTAATCTCTTTGATTCGTCGGCTAAAACTTCAGTTAAGAGTGCAATATACATGACAAAGTTTTCCTTAGCCATTGATTGCAACTGAGCTTCAGCTTCTGAACGTTTTTGCTGATCAGGACTCAAGATGGCAGCCTCTAAGATTTGTGAGATGTCCATTTTGAATGATGTTTAGTGTGAAAAGATGAATGATTGATTCTATAGGTCGTTTGGGTTTGTTAGTATGAGCTATTACTGAAATATTCACTTGGCTTCTTCCAACAGGATGATGAGATCAAAAGTCAAATCAGACAGATAGATCCGCAACAAAGTGTAGAGATGCAAGTGTGTTTTGATTGGTGTGATCCAAGATATTGAGTTCAAGATGCTTACCTAGAGAGAAGATCTATGATCAGTATAGAATGATGTTCTTTCAATTGTGTAGAGTTGATGATCTGGTCTTATAGTTGGATCTTCCTTTCTTTGATATAGCAAAAAAAAACAAGACAGTAAAGATTAGATGTTCAGGCAAAACCAATTGAATCTTTGATTTGGGGTGGGCGGGATGAGTAAGGATGTGTGTCGGCCTAGTGTGATCTGAAGAGGATAAAGTTTCCAGACGAGATACTAAAGCAGAGTGTAGTAGCAGCACAAAGTCACAAGAAAAACAAGAGAGATCGCCTTTTTGGTGGGAAATGGGAAAGTTTAGAAGGAAAGAAATTTTTGAAGCAGAAAAAAAGTTGGAATCAAAACAAAGTAGGGCGACCCCTCCTCGGAAGTCAGATGGTATTCCGGGGGTAGATTTAGGGTACTGTCTACAAGGTGGTTGAGTTGGTGTTGATGTGCCTATATGGTCATAGTAGTACTACCCAGACAGCTATAACTAGGTATATGTGATCTATTCAAAATTTGTTCCATGGTGGGACTTGCTCAATCGAGACAAAACTTTTGGTGGTCTTGGATAATGAAGGTGTTCACGTAAAAGCAGAGCATTAAAACTTACGTCTTGCTTCCTTAACCTTTTTATAATGAGCTTTCTTACCACTGGTCTTCTTTTCCTGTATCTCGTTATACTTTCTCTTGAAGTAATGCTTGGTGTCATTGTCATGTAGAACACTTTCCAGTATAGTACTGTGACGGTCTCTTTTATTCAATCTGGCAGAGTAATATTCAGCATTACCTTCAACGATCGTACCCATTTGGAAATATTCTGGTATTTTGAACTTGTCCTTCTTATAATGTCTCTTTGGATCCAGTGCTGCTCTTTGCTCAATAACTTTCAAATCTCTTTTCACAGATGGTGTCAACTCACCCTTTGGCATATTGAACCATTTAGCACCTGATGTTTCTCCTTCTTCCTTTGTTTTATCCCTCTTCACTGTGATTGGGTCGTTGATATTTGTGATGTTTTTCTTTTTATATTCATTAGACGCACTTATCATGGATCTATTCTTATCGTTGGTTTCAATTCCAGTCAAAGTATTTCTACCTTCTTCAATTTTGGGTAGTCTTGCAATAGTTTTCTTTATTTTGGAGAATTCATCATTGTCTTTGGCAGAATTTTCATCAATGAGCACTGATGATTTCTGTGAGTTAGATTTCTTCAGCTCGTGAAACAAATCATCCAGGTTATACGATTCATATGGGTTTTCAACTTCTGAGTCACTCGCACTGGAGAATGTACCAGTTTCTGCTATAGGGCTCAAAATGTTCTTTGTATCCACCATTATGAAGAAGATTATGATATATGGAGCTTGTAGAGAAAAAGTCTTCGAGGTTTAAAACTTTTAGAACTTGATTTTATATAGTGCTTTGTCTATGAGATGAGCTTTTAAAATTTTCTTTATTTTCAACAAAAAAATTACGTAATCATTTCAAAATTACAAATTACCGTACACTACGTACCAATATTAACTTCCAGGGCCACTGGTAGTCATGTCACGTCAACTTGTTGATAGTAAAATGACTTGTGAGTAATTGATTCTTACGTTATTAAGCTTCTAACTAGATATAATATCGTTGTGTGCATTCAGTTATTTCATTTTATTATTTTTTCAATAAGATATTTTCAACTTTGTCTCCAAGATCCAGCTTTAGATTCCCATCCAATGCATGCTCTTTCTTTCTTAAACAGTCCTTGTGCTTCTTTTTTTGATTTACAAGATTGCTCATCAATACGTTTTCCAGTTCTAAACTCCAAACGTATCTTCTTTTCATTTTTTTGTAAAGCTTTTCAAGCTCTTCTAACGATTCCATATTGTCTATCTGTTCATCTGTTGGAAGTGTTATTTCGGGATGTACTTGATTCAAGCCATCAATAGCTTGATGAGCACTATTTGCTAGTCCAGTTTTGAAATCAGTGTCACCCTGCAAAATCGTTTCCTTCTCTTTAGTCCCTGATAATCCCTTAGGCCTACCTTTAGGTTGTGTGTCCATGAGTTCATCTTCTCCATAATTCAATATCTTCCCAAACCTTATCTTTGGCGCATTAAAGGTTAGCGTTCCTTTAAGATCCAAAACAGTCTTGTATTTCTTATATCTATCTATTGCACTTCGTTCTGGTAACAAATCATGATTTTTTATGTATGAGTCTCCCCAAATATTGGATTCATCCTTGATTTGAGATTGATCTTGAATACCTTGTGATTGATAATACCAGTATGGGTAATGATCAAATGTGTTTGTTATATTATGAACTGTTTTAAGATGCTTGGCTAGTGCATCAGATCTTGTGAAGTGTTTTGAGCATTCAGGTAACAAACAAAAGAAAGGTTTTTCACCAGTATGGGTCCTTATATGCCCCACCAATGCAAACTTACTTGGCTGAGGTAATCCAAATCTTGGGCATGATTCCCATTCACAACTATATGTCGACTTTCTAGACTTTGTATGTTCAGTTGAGACGTGAGAAACTAAGTCATCTAGAGATTCAAACTGTTTACCCGAATCTGGACATCCTTTCCACTTACAAACTCGTTCGTTGGAGCTCAAATTTGAAATTTCTGGTTCTTCATCAATGTCTGTCATCTCAGTATCATGATCAAGCTTTGCATCTCGCTGCTTCAATAATGGTGGATTAATCTTGCTTGAATGGGAAAATGTTGAATTTGTTGGGTTTATGGTGGATTGATTGCGTATTTCTTTGGATATAATGATTTCTTGAGGAGGCACTCCACTAATTGTAGCCATTGGTTCATCGTTTTCAGATTCTGTTTCTGTTACATCACTGTTGTTGTCTATATCATCTGCATCAGCATCAGCAGCAGCATCTCCATCAAACTCGTCCTCCATATTCGTAGTGCTATCCGATACATTTGCCTCTTCATCTTCTTCCAAGTCTCCTTCTTCTTCTTCTTCCACATCCTGGGTTTTTAATTTAGCATCGTTAGCATCAGGTGCTATATTGTTGTATGTTATGGCTTCATTCGCATCAACCAGATCGACTTCTGGGGGTACGATTGCCTCAGCAGCGTCCAATTGGGCTGTATGTGGTGTGGGTGGTATTTCTGGTTCCTTCGAATTAGTTAAATCCTTGATGTTCATCTCAAGAGTTGTGTTGCCAAAGGATATCTATGTGCTGCCATATATAAACATGAGAACAGTATTAGTAGATTGATCTTTTCGCTGAAGTGGTTATATATTGGATTTCGGGCAGTTGCCCTACCGAGAAAAAACAGTGAAGACGCTAACTAACGCCATAACAGCTCGCTAAGGATACTTAAATGGACAATTATCAAAGTATTTGCAATATAATATAGGACAGAATACCACCATTTATTATTACACACATAAAAATCAACAATCTCATCTTCATAATTCATCCACAAATTTGGCCATTTTCCAGTTCTGAAAAGCTGAAAAGTTGAACCAAAAAATTCAAAATTCTGAACAGAAAAAAAAAATCGAGAAAAGTTGAAATGCTGTGAGCTTTTTGATGGAAAGCATAGTACTTACCATAGTCATCAATGTCTGAACTACAGCTGAATATACTTCAAGTCTTGGACAAGCAAGGCTCTATTGAAAGCACATTATCCACATTCCCTGAGTTGGACTCAAAGGTTGTGCAGGCTGCTCTAAGTTCCTTGGCTGCCCGTTCAAAAATCACCTTCAAGACCGTTGAGAAGGAAACTTGGGCTTTAACAAAGGAAGCTGAAGATATAGTCAAGAATGGGTCCCATGAATATAGATTATTAGAAACAATCTTGAAACTAGAACACTTGAAAATTGCAGAAGTTGGTAACGTTTTAGGTTCCGCTGGTAAATTAGGTCAAGCAAAGGCCTTCAAGAATGGTTGGATCAGTAAAAATGGTGATGAGTTGATCTTAAATGACAAGGTTGATAAGTCAAACTTACCAAAAGATGAAACTGCCACAGAATTAAGAGAAGTTGAAACTACTGGTACTTTATCTGACTCAAAGAAGTTAAATGAACTAAAGAAAAGAAAGTTAGTCTCAATGACTAAGATCATATCTTTCAATGTTTCAAAAGGTCCCGAATTCAGCACTACTATTGAACACTTAGAAACTGATATCACAAGTGATATGGTTGCCAATGGTAGCTGGGAATCTGCTAAATTTAAACCTTATAATTTCAACTCTGAAGGTATTGCTCCATCTTCTGGTGCTTTACATCCATTGAACAAGGTTCGTGAAGAATTTAGACAAATTTTCTTCTCATTAGGTTTCACTGAAATGCCTTCAAATCAATACGTTGAAACTGGGTTCTGGAATTTCGATACATTATTTGTTCCACAACAACATCCTGCTCGTGATTTACAAGATACTTTCTACATCAAGGATCCTTTAGTTGCTGGTAGACCAGATGATGAAGAATATTTCCAAAAAGTTAAAAAAATTCATCAAGAAGGTGATTATGGTTCCATTGGTTATAGATATCCATGGAGTGTGGATGAATCTTTGAGATTAGTGTTGAGAACACATACTACTGCGATTTCATCAAACATGTTAAAAGAATTAGCTAAAGATCCTAAACCATCAAGATTATTCTCTATCGATAGAGTCTTCAGAAATGAAGCTGTTGATGCCACACATTTAGCCGAATTTCACCAAGTTGAAGGTGTTTTGGCCGATTATGATATCACTCTAGGTGACTTGATTGGTTTCATGGAAGATTTCTTTGCAAAGATGGGTGTTCATGATTTAAGATTCAAGCCAACTTATAATCCATACACTGAACCATCATTAGAAATCTACTCATGGCACAATGGTTTAGGTAAGTGGGTTGAAATTGGTAACTCTGGTATGTTCAGACCAGAAATGTTAGAACCAATGGGATTACCAAAGAACTTGAGGGTTTTAGGTTGGGGTCTTTCTTTAGAACGTCCTACTATGATCAAGTACGGTGTTAGTAACATTCGTGAATTATTAGGACACAAGGTCAGTTTGGACTTTATCGAGACTAACCCAGCTGCTCGTCTTGATGAAGAATTGATCTAGAAGAAGCAAGTATACTTCCAGTGATTACTCTTAAGCTTGTACTACATGCGTATAAATAATTAGTTAATGAAATTCTTGATACAAACATCTAATGAGAACATATATATTAATAGCGAATCACTTCGATCAAACGCCTCCAAAATGTATTATATAAAGTAATCCGTCTAGTTATATGCTTCTTCTAGTAAGTGGCATAGCTAATCTCAAATGTTATTTCTTCTATCATTTATCAGCTCTGTGTCAGAGATTGCTTCTGTGTCAGATACTGCTTCTTCATTACCTCTACCCCAGTGACAATGTTTCTCCAAACAACTTCTCAATTGTTTGCGATTGACTGGCTTTTCAACAACATCAGAGAATATTGAACCATATGACAGAGCTTCTTTGTAGTAAGCCGTTATCGCTATTATTGGAGTCTCTGAGTTAATACTGGAAGTATGTTTCAATAGCTTGGCAATATCCACAGCACCAAGCTTAGGAAGTTTGAGAGCAGTAAAAATAATATCAAACTTAACTTCCCCAGTCGCCCTTCGGATCATTTCATCAGCGCCTGAAACACCAACAACAGCGCATCCTAATGACTCCAACTCCTTCTTTATAGAATATCGTATAATAGGGATTGGCTCACAAATTAAGACATCTAATAACTGTAACTTGGTATTTGAATTTTCAGACATCCTAGAGCTCTGTCTTCTTTTTCGAATCCTTTGTAATGCAGAATTACGAGATTCTTCAGTATCAGAACTCGATGGTGAGAAATCAGGTAACGGTTTATGAAATAAGTTGCCTCTGGAACTTACCGAGCTTCTCGAGCCTTGTTGTTGGTGATGTACGTGATGCGTATGGTTTTGAATCGACTGATGACTTAACTGAGATTGGTTTGCAGGGGTTGGTGTTGATGGCTTTTGAAAGTTCTTCGAACCTAGCGTCTCATAGTCAGTGCTAGGGCTCGATCTTCCTGAATTTTCATAATCATTTGTTGGCGTAGTGACCAACTCATCACCAGATGAAACAGAAACATTGGAGTTCAGCCTCTCATGTGTAAAGACTGGTGTATACTGAGAGTTTGGGAAGCTCACCCTGTTAGGAGATTGAGTTCTGAACATTGAAGAAGGCGAGTTAGAACGTCTGAACCCACCAGCTGATGACATGGAGTATGTTCTTGATCGTTGCCCAGATTCTGATGACGAGCTTGATACACTATTTCTGTGCTCCATATGTTCTGCTTTGATCCGGTTGATAACATCCTTATTAGCTTTGTCAAGTGCTGGTAAATTTTTGTATTGAAAAGATCCAAACTCGCTAGAATTATCATTCAGTTTACTTGGACGCCTCTCTCTCATATGCAGTGGAATTGCCAAAGGTAAATGTTTTGAGTTCGGAGAATTCGATACAGATGAAGATCCTATTGTGGTGCTAGAGTTGGATGGCTTTGCACCACTTGTGTTGAGAGATCCTGAAGAGGAAGATGTGATTGTTTGTCTAGCATAGTCTGTGAGGTCACCATCGGCTTCAGAATCATCATCAAGCGGAAAATCGGACATATTGGCTCCTCGAGTCTCAAAGTAATCTGTATTCTCAGGGTCTCCAACCTCAGGAACAAAAGAAGGTTCAACTTGCCACAAATTTCCCCAATCAGTGTCCCTCAAATACGGATGATTTTTGATTTCCTGAGCTCCACCAGCGCCCAGTCTCTTTTGTGGATCCATTTCTAAAAGTTTCTTTATTAGATCTTTTGCTTCTGGAGAACAAAACTGTAACTCTTCTTCTGGTGTCATATCAGGCCAGTCAATCTTACCAGCTAATATATTCTTGAATATGAGCTCCGGTGATTTATCATGGAAAGGCGGATAACCAAACAAGAACTCAAACAAAATACAACCTACAGACCACCAGTCAGCAACTTCATTCTCTGAGGAGTCCTTAACAGTTTCTGGAGCCAAGTAATCAGGAGTACCAACAAACTTTTTTGTGTGTGAGTTTTCGGGGTCAAACAATGGGACAATCTTCTGATGTGATGCAGCGGTGGTTGATGGCGATGATGATTGCTGATCATCATCCAATAGTGCAATTGAAGATTGAGAAGACGACCGGAATATAAAAGGCTGTAACACCGGAGATTCCATCACACTGCTGGACCCAGAGCCAGACCTATCTGATCTCTTACGCTCATTTTTGCTATAGTGTTCAAAAAAGTTCGAAGTAGGACTTGAACTAGCACTTAAAGAATCCAAACCTGATAATGCAAATGGTGTCACTGAACTCTTTTTATGGCTAATACCTGATAATGATAAAGAGTCTTGAAAAGCTTCAGACTCCCCTATGGAATAATTTTTGTTAACACCCTCTTGACGCTTCACTAAACCCATTCTCGAAAGACCAAAATCAGTCAACTTCAAATGACCCTCTTTGTCGATCAACAAATTATCGGGCTTCAAGTCATGATGAACTATACCCTTCTTGTGCATATCATCAACACCTTCAATAACCTCAGCAATGTACTGCTTTGCCCATTGATCAGGTAAATATCCCAACGCTTTTATTAAAGTTGCACAATCTCCACCAGGTAGGTATTCCATAACTAAAAATAAAAAATCCTTATTTTGAAAAGTATAGTACAATTTAGCAACGTATGGGCTTTCAGATTGAGCCATCATTATAGCTCTTTCAGATTTCACGTTGGTGATTTGGTTTTTAACAATCATATCAGACTTCTTTAGTAATTTTAATGCAAAATGTTCTCCTGTTATCTTTCTCCTTACCAAAAAGACACTACCAAAGGCACCTTTACTTATAGGTTTAACAAAATCAAAATCACGCATCGATGGTGCTGATGAGATTTTAGGAGCAGGCATAGCTGCCAAAAGAGGCGAAATTGGGGGTTTGGATGAACTGAAACTACTACCAACAGAAAGGTATGTGTCAGCAGTTCCTCTTCTATCCAACACATCGCCAGGTTCATGTGCCATTATTAAAGGGGATGATATAGGGGTTGACGTACCACTTGTATCATTCAAGTAAGTGTTGATTGGTCTTGAATTTCTTTGAATAGAGCTCATAGGTGAATTAGAAAAACCAGGAATTGGTGATGCCTTTCTCATTGGGGTCAATAATGGACTTTTTATTCTTAATTCCTCAAATGTAGGGAATACCTCGTTATCTGATGAAACGTGAGCTGAATCATTCTGCATTGGATCCTTTGGAGTTATTGATCTTGCTGGAGAATAACGATTTTTGTCATCAAGTAAATCTCTTGTATTTATATCAGGACTTGGTAACCAATCCGTTCCCAAATATGAGTCTGTGAATATGTGTGATTGGACAGTGGTTGGTTTTGGGTATACTAGTTGAGGTCTATGGATTAATGGGGTACTTTGAGAGCTTGCTGGTTTTGATGATGGTTTTGAAGATGGTCTAGATGTGCTTTTATTAGAAGACATGAAATCATGGGTTTGATTTCTTATATTTTTGACTGTTTCCGTAATGGCATCCAGTATCAAAATATCTACCTCGTTTTTAATCTTTTGAGAATAGATTAAGGAGCTGTTGAATCTTGAGACAGCAGATACTTTTTCCTTAGTCAGATCTTCTGTATCTTTGGACAACAATTCAATTGCTGGATCACTAGCTGTCGGTATCTGAGAACTTGATACCAATTCAATGTTTTTCTTTGTGTTTGGCGAAAACTCATAAGTATTCTGTTGATCTTTATATTCACTAGGATTTATATCAATAGCTTCTTGACATAACTTATTTAACAGAGCCAATGTCTTAAAGGGGAATCTCAATGTACCAAATAAAGAATTAGATCTTCCTCTATTTCTTGCCAAAGGTGATGAAGGTTGTTTAATGATGGATTGATCTGATAATTGTGATATTTGAGGTAATGGCAATCCTTTATAGTCAATGATCAAATCATCCTCTAATTGATTGGTTACTGATCTTAATGTTGTTTGTCTATTTAAAGATTCAGTTATTGATTCAATTAAGTTTTGATGTTCGATTAACATGTCATGGATTGATTGAACATCATTTTCACATTTATGTTCATTAAAACACATCTGGGAGTGTCTTTCCAACCACCAAGAAGGAACTTGTTGGTCACAAATACGACAGAGAACTTGTGGGAGAGGAGGTACTTCTTCATCATTAATGATACCAGCTTCTGAAAGGGAAGCAAGATAAGAAGTAAATATATCAGCACCAAAATTCCCCAATATTTCAGCCAATTTATCAGGTAATTGATATTTTAAGGCATTTGAATCATAAGGTTTAAGAATCCACATTGAATAATCTGGAATATCACTTGAATTATGGATTAGTATACCTTGTCCCTCTAATTCAATCATTTCACCATTTGTAGATATAGAACTGAAAGATGCAGAATCATTAAAGAGTTGATTTGTTATATCAGAATTTGTGGTCATTGTAACACCTGTAAAATTTAGTTTCTCATTTTGTATTTTTTCATTAATATTATTGTCATTGTTGTTGTTGTTATTATTGTCATTGTTATTATTGTTGTTATTGTTATCATTATCATTATCATTATCATTATTCTCGTTATCATCATCGTCATCTTCAGCAGCGTTATCTGGTTTTGGATCGTTTGTAGCCACCACAAATCTCACTCTGTAACTCGAGTCGTCAACCAGCATACTGTTTATGGCATCTGTGAAGACAGATTTATCTTCTTGAGATCCCAGCACTATATTTCCAATTGGTTTATTGATGATCTTGAGTAAGTTTGTTCCCACAATTGACTCCCAAGTCTTACTAAGATACTGTACATTTCCATCCATGTCAAGCTCCAGCAGCACACTGGGGTTGTTTGCACTGGCCTGAGACAGGTCCTTCTGAGGATCGAATAGAGGTTGTGCTGAGTTCATCTGGAGATGAATGGTTGTTTGAGTGACAGAACAAGCAGAAGTTAAGTTTCTTGTTTCTGTAGATTATTGCCACCATTTGTTTTGAGGTATGCGCTTTTCCCCCTAGAAGTCAAGTGTTACCCGCCGGGCTCTGCCTAGCTTCTGCCTAGCTTCTGCCTAGCTTCTGTCTAGCGTCTATCAACTATCAACTTCTCTGCCTAGCCTGTCTGCCCAGGATTCGCGTCTAGGCAGAGGGTCAAATCGTGTAAACAGTTGAAGCACCATTGCCAGGTGAAGGAGAGGCAAGGAACCTTGAACCACATGAACAACAATGGACAGTGCCAGTGACCAGCGCAGTCTTCGTTCCAGGGAGACTGCCCTCAACAGCAATGCTTCTCTTTACAACTTCGAGGACAACCCAGAACTTTTGGACTCAACAAGGCCTCTGTTCATCATCAACAAGCACCTGGCCAATACAGAGGAGATGCCATCAACCATCAAGCTGCCCACACTGAACATCCAACGAGGCCAAAGTCGAAGCAACAAGACACCAGACACACAGCAAACCGGCAATCCAAGAAAGAGACTGCGAGCATCAACAATCATACAGAACATTGTGGACCCATTGCCAGACTCAATCTACACTTTATACCATAGACGAATGGACAAGGAGGAACGTAAAATGTTCAATAGAGATAGAGAAAAGGTCCAAAGTGAAGCTAATCGTATGCAATCACAATATGAAACTTTACAAAACTCAGATTGGGCCAAGGAACTACCTTCAATCACATACATTAAAGATGTTCGTGATATCAATGAACTCAATCAAAAGAAGGAATGGACTTTGGAGTTTCTAAATAATCATCTACAAAGATATAACAAATGGAAAAAGTCTGAAGAAAGACTTAAACAAATAGAAAATCATCATTTCAAACCTTTTTTGACTGCAACAACATCTATCAATCTTACACACTCGACGTCGTTGATATTGACGCCCATTGACGATGAATATCATGATACTACTAATATAATAACAACAACACCTATAAATAATCACTTATTTGATCCAAATATATATAAGGATTTAGATATCAAGGATTACTTGGAAGAAAGTGACACTGATTACGAAATTGAAGATAAGTTACCAGTAATTGAATTAAGAAGGAAAAGAAAAAGACAATTTGCTCAAAAATTTGGACCAAAAGTGAAGATATCCTTCAATAAATTCATGATTGTTGCTGAACCATTCAAATCTCCAAAATTATTGAAAATCTCTGAAAACTTGTCTGGTGATGATCATACTAGTATCGACGTATGATCTAGTAAAACTGATTCAATCATGTTGCAAAAGAGAAGAAAATAGAAGCATGTATAATCTTAAAAAAAGACAATATCTCATTTCCTATATCATGATTTGGGTTGGGTAATTGGGTTTATCATTCATCAGGAATAATTATATGAGCTGTGGGTGGGAAATATATAAAAACTTTATTAATCTCAATTTCCCAGCTGTATTAAGTTGAGTAAATCCTTTAGATAATCTTCCCATATTCATATTCATTGGTATATTTGACTTTAATTGTGATTCCTTTGAGTTCATAAATAGACAAACTATCAAAATAAATATCAATTGCAATCATACACCATTGGATAATAGAACCTATTGAATAATAATATGATTCTTGCTCAGCTTGATGTTTATAAAATGATATCATTGTAGTGAATATTAAACCACAATACCAATTTTGTATGTTTTTTCTTAATTTTGAATATTTTGAATCCATAACGTTATTATTGATTAAATACATCCATATGAATACCATAAGGACATAACTAGCAAATGAATTAACATTTGTTATAGGATCATCATCAAATGTTATATATGAAAAGGATAATAATGACAATAATTTACCCATTCCTATTAATATTATGAATTTCCCTAATGATTTGTTTCTTGTTGATACAATAGCTGTATAAACCATTATGAATGAAAAATTGAAAAATGACAATAAGGCAATGAGTATTTGATAAATTGCCTTTTCTGGATAATATCTTGCTAATGTGTTTTGTATCGATGGTAAACTAAGAGGTATGTATGGTTAGTATAAGTCTTGGACATCAAATTCTAAATCTCACTTACAATTCATTCTTTGTCAATTCTGTAGCCAGAGTTTCTTTATAGTGGAAGATCAACACAGATACCAACGACAGTGCAAATGATGCTATGGAATATATATATATATATGAGTTAGTATTATTCCCTTTTATAGAGTCAAGTGGATGTGGTTACTTACCTGTCTTGAGCGTGCAAACAACTCTGGGTATCAAAGATGCTTGGATCTATTTGGACCAGCCAATGGGAGATGTTAGAATACAGGGACACAGACAAGCACATTTAAGCAATGGGTTACAGCATCAACATACGCTCAGTCTCCCCTTAGGGTCTATGGAGACCTCTCTTAATTTTGGGCCCATGGTTACCAATATGTTACTAGTATGGATCTATAAATTATAAATTATAGATCATATCCAATATTCACAAAATTGATTATAATTTTCAGCCATAGAAAAGCAGCCAATAATTTCAATATTTGATGAGTTCAGCATTTATTCAGTTATTGCACACTGTTTGTATGTGTCTATTCAGCTATTGGCAAACCAGAACCACAAATACACTACCATTGGCACATAAACAGGGAAGACCTTCATACGTAACTGGAAGAGGTGCCATTTCAGGAAATTCGGCTGAAAACTGAACATCCCAACACCAACAAAGGAACCATAACAACAACAACAACAACAACAACAACAACAGTGATAAATACTGAATACTTTACAGAAGATCACTTCCACAGCCTTGAGAATGGAGGGCAACCCTGAAGAACTGGAAGGATATGCGTACGATGAGGATGATGTTGGTATGGGGCCAGAGGAAATACTGCTCAACAACTTGACGGTGCGAACTAGAAGCTTGGTTCTGGAGAAGTTCACCATCTATCAAGGCCAAGGAGCAGATTCAAAAACCATATACATTGTATCAAGTAACAGCGAAGAAACATCTTTCAAGATGATGCAAATAGATATATCAAACCCCAAAGATATACAGATAACAGACGCAAGTGAGGGTAGATGCTACACAAGAAACGAAATAATGAAGATACTTCGAGAAATTGGTAAACAAGAGGAAAACATGACAAAAATAGTTACAGCACATGCTCTATTAGGCTTTATCAAATTTACAGATTACTATTATATGTGTGTTATTACAAAAATGTCACCAGTGGCAGTATTAGGTGGTCATTACATCTATCATATCGATGGAACAGATTTGATTCCAATGTCACCATTAAATCATAAACAACCTGATAAAACAATAGAAGATAGATTAAAGGCAACATTTGCTAACCTAGATCTTACTAAAACATTCTATTTCAGTTATACATATGATTTAACTAACACCTTACAAAGAAATACATTACGTGAAAAGCAAAGAGCTTATGGATTTGAGGCTACTGCAAAATTTAATGATAGATTTAATGAAATGTTTATCTGGAATAGTCATTTATTAAAACCGGTACTTTCAACATTTAATAATGCATTTGATTGGTTTCAACCAATTATTCATGGATTCATTGATCAAGCTAAAATATCCATCTTAAGTAAAACTATCTATATCACAATTATTGCAAGAAGATCACATCATTTTGCTGGTGCTAGATTTCTTAAAAGAGGTGTTAATAATCAGGGAAATGTGGCAAATGAAGTTGAAACAGAACAAATAGTGGCATATCTAGCTACAACAAGCTTTCATGATGGTAAATATGGATTTTTCAATAATCCAAGGTATACATCCTATGTTCAACATAGAGGTTCCATCCCATTATATTGGTCTCAAGAAAGTACCAATTTAAAACTTGCTAAACCTCCAATCCAAATTGATATATTTGATCCCTTCTATAGTTCTGCAGCGCTTCATTTTGATGATTTGTTTAAAAGATATGATTCTAAAATTTTAATCTTGAATTTGATTAAAGTCAAAGAAAGAACACCAAGAGAAACAAAATTATTAAAGGAATTTGAAAATTGTGTGCGATATCTGAACATCTTTTTGCCTGAGAAATATAAACTAGATTACTCAAGTTGGGACATGAGTAGAGCTTCAAAATCAGATGGGCAAGATGTTATCGAATATTTGGAAAAATATGCTGATGAAACAATAACTTCAACAGGAATATTTCATAATGGAATAAGTCTTGAATCAACAAAATTACAAGAAGGTATATGTCGGACGAATTGTATTGATTGCTTGGATAGAACCAATGCAGCTCAGTTTGTTATTGGGAAAAGGGCTCTTGGTTATCAGCTATTGGCTCTTGGAATTGTGGATGATCCATTTTTGGATTATGATTCAGATGTGGTAAATATCCTAACAGAAATGTTTCATGACCATGGTGATACCATTGCTTTACAATATGGTGGCTCTCATTTGGTTAACACTGTTGAAACATATAGAAAGATAAATCAATGGAGCTCTCATTCAAGAGATATGATTGAAAGCATCAAGAGATTTTATAGTAATTCATTTATAGATGCTCAAAGACAACATGCCATTAATCTATTTTTGGGACATTATTCTTGGGAAAAGGGGAAACCAATGCTTTGGGATTTGGATACAGATTATTATTTACATAACATACAGATGGATCACGATTTCAAAAGGAGTTATAGATTATGGTGGACAGATTTAAATTTGTTCAAGTTTAGTGAGGTTTATGTCATCCCTAAAGACGAATTGATTATACCCAAACTTATGCCATATGATGGGTATATTGAGACTTATGGCTCTGAATATTATGGGAAGACGAATTATACGGCTTTTGATGATTTATTTGAGATAAATATGAATTCAACCTCAAGATATTTAACTAATTTTGATGAGGCTGTGTTGGAGATATCACCGTTTAAATCCAGAAAATTGTCAAACATCAATAACAAGTTGAGAAGACTAGAAAAGAAGAAAAATCAAAAGCTAAGGTTGATGTATCCTGAAAAATTGGGAGATAATGTGAAAGAATTAGAGATCAACATGTCTGCAATGATGTTAAGAAACCTTAAAGAATCACAACGTGATATAGAAGTGCCATTATTGAGAGAAAGTACTGACGATGATGAAGTCATTTTAGAGCTATCTGATGTTTTCTCTAATTCCACTCTTGACATATATGATGATGACATATCAATCAATCTTGCGGATAGAAAAATTTACGAAGATGTATGCGATTCCAATATCCAAGAATCTACAGAATATGAAATCAATAATACAATACCAAATGTATCAATGGAAGATGAAAAACTATATGCGAGTGCTTTGAATTTCAATGCAAATAAGGTGATGTTGGAGAACGATTTCAATGATATATTGACGTTTTATAAATGAATAGATCATCAGAAACTTCTCCTGTGACGAGTCTACAAAATACAATGCCATTGTAATATATATGTGTGAGCCATGTAACCCAGTGTCCTATCTGATTGATCATGCGAATGATATTATATTCTAATAGTTATATATTGTTGTTAGACGTATATCAGAGTCCAGCTTCTTTGAATACTTGATTAATCACTTTTTTGAAATCATCACTCTTTGATATCTGGCATTTTTCGATAGAATGACAACAAGCTAAGGTATATTTAATCTCTTCACATTTAACCCAAACTTTACCATTCAGACCAATAGCTACTTCAAATTGACATTTTTTTACCAATTGTTCGAATAGAGAACCATCAAATAACAGCCATCTTGCATATCCTACCGGCACTTCAATCAAATAACCTCCTGAGAGCAATCCAAATCCTCCATCTTTACCACTGGCATCAACACATTCTATTTCAGTTTCTACTTCTCTATTTGCGTGAGATACTCTGGCATACACTAGATCACCAATCTTTAAGTTGGGTCTATTCTTTTTGGTAGCATTTGGAAATGCCATATATGATAGGGAAACACCCGAACTGAAGTTCGACAAGGATACCCTATAGTTCTCTGAGTAACTGTTTGTTATTGTTCCAATTACTAGATCATTCTGAGATGGTATATAATGGCCCTTGGATGAGTTGACATAGATGGTCTTTTGATCTTGTTGAAGTATACCTGCATGGATTGGCAATACTGCTGACGTTGTAGGAGGGATGTGTAATCCTGGCCCAATTGTGGATGTGCTTATTTCAGGAAGAGAGTCCCCTGGTAGAATTAATGACATGATTGTATGTGGATGTTTATTGGTGAATTTCCTGAGATGCTTTTGACTTTTGACTGAATTCTTTATTAACATTCAAAATTTTCGGAAATGGTTTGCGCAACAAAATAAAAAAAAAACACACACAGACACATCAAAACACCAAAACATCAAAACACGAATAAACCTACTAGAAACTACGCAAACAGTCACCAGTCAATCACATTATCAATGCAGTGATGCTCGATACAATGAATCAGAATAATTCCAATAATTGTATCCCACATAATATGGAACAGCCAGATACTCTGAACGGCCTGCAAAAGCTGCAAGAGAAGATGGAGTCAAGATACAACAGGCTTCACAGTCCCACAATGGCAAGCACTACTAAGACTCCTACAAACGATAACCTAACCAGTCCTTTGCGCTCAAAGGCTCTATCTTCCAAGTACACATTAAGATCGGCTAACTATGTTCCCTTCAATAAATCCATGCAAGAAAGAGATCGCAGGGACATACGAAGAGAGTCTGTAATGCTCAAGAAAAGAGGAGGGAGCGAAGAGATGGATAAATTGATATCGCTAGGTGCGCACCAGAGGCAAGTCAATAAACTGGCAAAAGAAGCCAATAAACATACAATGGAATATGAAGAGGCTGAAGTTGAGGCTGACCGAATAATGAAAGAACTAGAAGAGATGGAGATGAGAGAGCAATTGGAACTGGAAGCTATGATCCAAGGATTGGAAATTTGAACGAAATTCACACCACGCGATATATGCTACTACAATATGACTATTCAGTACATTTTCAAGAACGTAATTAATGACCTTCCCATGTTACCAACACCTTGTACCTTCGCTGATACCGTAGTTAATCTCAGTCTCAATCTGCTCTGTACGCTATGTTTACCCTCGGATCTCAAGAGCATTGACCGGAATTGAGCCCATTTTTCTTCGCGAAAACAATTTTCATGATCGATCGTACAAAATAACAACAACATAAAACTACTGCAATCTAGGAACTGAGCTAATTAGAAATGTCACAACCAAGAAAGTTGAGAAGATTGAATAACGGCGAGAGCCATTTGCCAGAGACAGATGTGGTTGGACTTGAACAGGATGATGAACTTCTTGAGCAAGAACTTCCATTGAAAGAAGAGGAAGATGACGACGACGAATACAACGAAGATGAACAAGATGAAGAATTACATGATGACAATGACCAGGATAATGATGAGCTCGAAAACGAGGTAGATGATCTTAAGGATGAAGATGAAGAAGAAGATGATGATGAGGAAGGAGAGGAGGAAGATGGCGAACCTGCAGATGGTAAGTCTAAAAAAAAGAAGAAGGATAAAAGAGGACGTAAACCATTGCCTGTTGTAGGTCCACTTCCTCTATCATCAGATGTCCCTTTGGATATTGTCAATGATGAGTTTGATTTGCCAAAAGATGAGGAAGGTGATAAAAAAATCGACATTGATGGTGTATTACAAGGTGGAAGAGAGTATAAGGTTAGAACATTTACAGTACTTGGCAAAGGTAAGAGACTATATATGTTGAGTACAGAACCTGCACGTTGCATGGGTTTCAGAGATTCGTACTTGTTGTTCCAAAAGTATAAGCTATTGCATAAAATTGTTTTGGATATGGACGAAAAGTATGATTTAATCGATAGAGATATTATACCACATAGTTATAAGGGGAGAGTTATTGGTTTGATAACTGCTCACTCTATCTTCAGAGAATTTGGTGCTAAAATTGTTATCAACGGTAGATATGTTAATGATGATTATTATGCTCATAGATCAATAGAAGCAGGGTTGAAAGAAGGCGAGCTCACTGATCCAGTAGAGCATGTTGGTCATTATGATAAGAATCAACATGTTGCTTGGTTTGGAGCATCATCAGTATATCATCAAACATCCCATACTCGTGTGATCCACACTCCAATAAATCCTTTAGAAAATTTCAAGTCTCAAAATGTTGATGAAGAGAATTGGTTATACAGAAATGCTGCATCAAGTTCGCAATACAATTCATCTTTACTAAATGACCGATTGGGATTATTAAAGGGGCTGAGAGACAGTTATACTGGTATAATGATGGTTCCAGGCTCCACACAACCTACCAAGGTGTCTTATAAAAAGATAGAGGATAAACTTGGGAAAAAAAAACTAGTCTATGAAACCATTATGGTTCCAAACTTTGTAAGAAATACAGGGCTGAAAAATATACCTCTGGAAGTTTTCAATGGGCTTGTTTCTGATGATGTGAAAGCTGCTATTATAAAGCAACAAGAGCTTGAAAATTCTATATAAAGCGATACACATTATTCCATTACTGCGCTGTACAATCGAAATACAACAGTCATTAGCTTTTCAAGTGAAGTGACCTAAAGTAGCGCAATATCAGCCAGTAGCTGCGAGAACTTAAATTGATCTTGCATCCATTTCTTTAGATTGCGACCACGATGTTACCTCTGAGAAGCTTTGATACATGAGTGAACTCACGATATTGTATGTAAACAAACTTTTATTCATTATCACATTAATCATCGCCAAAACATCGTAAACAACATTACATAGCATTCAGATCTCCTGGTTCCTGTTGTGGTTTGGGTTTGGGTTTCTAGTAAGAAATTCGAGTGATTGCTCCTTAAAGTTACCAGCGGTTGGATCATAGTCATTTAGTTCAAGAGGAATATCAGTAAATTTCGTTTTCTGCGTCTTCACATCATTCCTCCCTTCAGCTGGAGGCTTGTATTCATCATATAAATTATCCTTCAATAGGGATAGATAGTCCAATGATGTCTTAATATATGCAAACTTTTCCCACTCCTCATCATCTTCAGCAAGGTTCTCTTCATTCTTTTTTGATATTGAAGCAGACAATAAGTTTGTGCCGTTGCTGACAACAGACTCAATACCATCTATCAACATAAATACATCATCATTTAAAGGAAATTCACAAGAAGAGATATTAGGCGCCATGAACAAGATGAAGTTCTTCAAGAATAGAGCAGTCTTTGGCTTAGTTGTGTTGATGTTGAAATTGAATGACTTTAAAATTTGGTTGATAACTCTTTTCTTTGCTGATTTTGAGTCTGAGATTATCTTGAAAAATTTGCTGAAGAAAGTATGATCCTCCTTTGACAAATCCTTACTCAACCTCGATCTGTACTCCACAGCCAATTTGAAACCTTGGATATAGCTTGATTCTATTAAGCTTTCATGTTTTTCATGCATGTCCTTATGAATCTCAAAAGCCATGTACCTAACGTATGGAATGATTGAGGTTTGAAGGGCAATTATTGTTGGGATACACATCCTTGGGTTCGCAAATCCCAACTTCACAATAAACTTGAGGAACTTTATGGCTAGATAAGAATGCTCACCATCATCGTATAAGCATATTTTCAGAATTTGTTCCATGTAACGTTGCGCTAAAGAGGCACAAATCCCATCAGTTTCAAAAGTTTTAGAATTTCCATGGAACACATCAACATCAAGATTAACCTTGTTAGATAATTTCTTCTCATTACCAGTTTTGACCAAATTTGCTTTTTCTTCCTTAGCTAAAAACTCAAACACTCCTTGTATTATCACTTCTTTGAAATCAATACTATCGCCCTCAAACTCCATGTCTAGCAATTTCAAAATAGGCTCACTCATAAATAATTTAGGATGGGTAGAACAAACTGATATGATATTTCTTGTGGCAACTCTTCTGATCTGCCTATTGACACTAGATTTTGTAAACACCAATATGTTTTTAGTGATCAGGCTTAATACACTTTCCCTATCTTTCAGTCCCAACTTTTTATTTTGTTTGAAAAGGTCACGATGTCTCTCTAAATCACAGTATTTACCAAAGCTTCCTATTAGGAAAATCAACCTGAGAATCTTAGCGTCGCTCTCTTCTAATTTATTTGACAATGCCTTGTCCACAAACGGCTTTAATAGAGCTAAACACTGTATAGCAGCGTTAGCAATTTTAACTGTGTCTTTCCTCATCAAGGACAAAATCCAGACACAAGGCATAGCTTCGTCCAACTCTTTGGTATTGAATTTAGTCAATCTCTTCAATAGAGATGTTTGAGATTCTTGCAGAAACTGCGATCTCAATGTGGTGGTAGTAGCCAAGGTATTTCTGAATATCACTAACGTGTAATATGTGATATTTGAAGAAGGATATTCCGATGTCAAGTATGGTTGCAGAGTCATTAGCTGTTGTTGGTCAATCAAGTTCAGGTTACACTTAGCAAATATAGACAACAAACCCAAGCTTTTTTCGGCTGCTCTCTTATCAGCTGAGTCCATTGTGTTGACAATATTTGAAAGCAACTCGTCAACCATCCTTGTGATGGAGCTTATCAACAAATGATGTATTTTCGCATTTTCATCAGTCTGGCTAATGACAAACTTATTTAAGAAATCTTCGAAAATTTCCCAAACCTTTTCAGATCTACCGACCAAATCAGTCAATATATTTAGAATGCTTGAAGTTTTTTCGCACAGCGAATGTTTATCTCTTGATGTTTCAAGTAAGGCTCCTAGTCTTTGAAACAATACCTCAATCAACGTGGTTTTGGATAACTCAACAACACTCTCCTCGTCATCCTCTAATCTCCTTAAAATTCGCTCGATGATATAGACCCGAATTTCTTGGTTTTCACTATCAGTGAATAAACGTTTACCAATCTTTATAGATTTAGTTCTCACGGACACTGATTTATCATTCGTCAAAATAACATATTGATAAAAGTCCGGAATAAACTCTGGCCTTTGCAAAATATAACGATCAAAAATATCAAGAATAGCCACTCTAACCAAAGGTGAGGGATCATTCACTCGGTTGGATAACGAATGCCTGATCGATGAGACTAGTAGAAGGTCTGGGTCGTTATTTATCAAAAGGGCTAAATTTTTCATGGCTCTTGTTCTAGTTTTCACCTTGTCATTTCCCAATGATTTCATGATATGGTTTAAAAAATTTTGATATAGTTTGATAAAATCACTATTCATGACAATCGTTTCATATTTCTTCAAAACTGATGACTCCACAATCTGATCAGCAGTAACCCTAATTTTGCCATTGAAATAAGATTCCAGTAATAGTCTTAACTTGGAGTTCACATCAATATCCTCATCAGAAGTAGTGTTGATTAGCTTATACGACCACTGATATAAAAAAGCATCAAAAGCATTAGAGTATGGAGCTGTCGATTTCAATGTAAGCAAATATTCAAGTGTAGAAGTGTATTCATCATCTAAATCCATAACTGATAAGTCAACCCCTGTCTGTTTTAGCTTGAGCATGGTAGTTCCTATAAGTCCAATCATTTCAAGCATAAATGTTTCTATTATGGAAGGTTGACTCTCTGATATATAAATCAAGTCGTTTGTAATTTGGGAAAGCAAAAAGTCGACCCCATTCCATTGTGGTAGCGCCACTATGCTCAAAATATCTTGTAGAAACAGCTCAAATACTGGACGCATTGAATTGATTTGGTTCACAACTTTGTTGATAAGCCCAGCTGAGATAAGAGATATGATACTGCTTTTCTCTTCAGCTGTTTCGCTGATAATGTTGGTAAAAACTCCGTATAATTTGTTATGAAATTCTGAATTATCACTAGTGATTTCTATCTTTGGGTTCTTGTTGCTCAAGCTCAAGGATTGAATTAAGTTTATTATCAAGATAGTAAAATATTGAATATTTACGCCATGTCCTACCCTGTATTGCCTGGATATGACTCTATGCGGTGATAATTTACCAAATCCTGATAGCAACTCATCAATAATGAAAGCCCTCTGATCCACTTTGCATTTGAAAATAGACACCAAAAGGTTTATGCAGCTGATTTTCAAATTATCCAAGCTCTGCTGGGTCTCAAAGAAGACGGAGATGGTCAAGTATTCCAATTTGGTGAGAGCAGTGTCATTGGTTGTATTTTCCATAACATATTGGGAAAACTGGCTAAAAATTTTGTTCAAAATGTTGTGTATGGATGATTGTAATTCATCTCTATCATGAAGAAACTCCTCAAAACTCTTTGAGATGAAGCTCAACGAGTCAATCAAATATGTGTCAAGGTAAAGTTTATTTTCAGATCTTTTTGAGTTGAAAACTGATAACATAACTGAAATGCAGAGTAAGGCATTGATTAGATATTCTTCTTCAAATTCTTCCATTGTCAAACCAAAGGTGATAGATCTGTAGCACAACTCTTGTATTCTCTCTAAATACTCTAGTGGGATCTCCTCTATTATCTTTGTTCCAATCACCTTATTCAAATGCTGCTGGAGGTCGAGTATGATATTATTTCTTAGTATGTGCTGAGTATTTGGTAGCTCAATCCATTCATGAGACTCATATTCTGCTTCTTCATCTGTTAAACCTAAGACCTTTATCAATTTAATCAACTCGTCTGATGCAATGGATCTCATTTCATTTTGATTTAGGCCAATTTCAGATTTAGCCTTCTTTTGTGGTGAAGACAATACTTGGTTTGCGTTATCTAGCTCTCTTTTTCTGGAGTCAACGACAGTAGAAGAAGAGGAATCTCCTATATCAGCAGAGCTCGAGCGTGGAATTGACAGCGATGGTGTTGATGACAGCGATGATGACGGCGGTGGTGGTAGTGACGGCTGTTGTGACTGTTCAAACTTCAGACTGACTAATGGAGTGTCATTGATCAATGTGCGAGCTAGGCCATTAAGTCCATCAAACAGAGATATCTCCTCATCTAAGGCCTTGTCAATGTCATCTTCTTCTTGCTCGTTGTTTATGGATGGCGTAGCGGTTAGAGCTGTCTTGAGTATGAGGTTTGTTGAGCGCGCCAGTCCAGCCAGATCTAGTGTCTCCTTGAAATTCTGTCTAAACATAGTCAGCTCATCTGTGGTGAGAGCTTCTTCTATTTGATGCAGTGGCTTCTTCGATGATATTGGAACTATCTCGTTGATGGAGAAGGACATTGAGGATGTGTTCAGCGTGGCAAGCTCCTGGACTGGGACCAAGAAAGTCAGAGGCGTGACCCCCAGTCCTTCCTTCAGTGAGTTAGGGAACTGTGTCTGCGAGTCCATTGGCTTTCCTGCTGGCGGTGTTGATGTTCAGGTGCCAGGTGTTTTGTTTGATTTGCCCACCAAGTAATTTGAATTCGAATTTTAGAATTTGATTTTATGAGCGTGTTGTAAAAAAAAAAATCTATGTAACGATATAACGATGGTCTTCCTTTTTGAGTATTACTATGGGTACGCACAAAGCACTGCAAAATGAATATCAGTAACGTAAGGAAAACCCTGCCCATAATATTTGAGAATAAGAACTATATCGTCATCAACAAGCCGGGTGGTATAGTGTCGCAGCCTGGTTTGGATAAACGCAATCGGCATCACTTTTCAATAGCTGACCATTTGAAACTGTTGTATCCAGAGCGTGCTAATGAGCTAGGAACATTGAAAACCATCCACAGAATAGACAGACGTGTTACCGGTGGTCTGGTACTAGCTAGAAACTCGATAACAGCATCAAGATTCAGCCATAATTTGAAAGTTGGCGGTAACTTTGGCTATCCAATAACTCGTCGCTACGTCGCTGCAGTTGAAAGAAAATTCCTATTTCTACCACAGAATGTTCACATAACCAATGACACTGAGAAATTCACTAGTGGAATCTTACATAAAAACGGTTTCAGCAAATTCATTCTTCTCAAGGGCCTTTCCAGAGATTATGTGGTTGTGGAATTGATTACAGGTAGGAAACGTCAAATCAGAAGACAAATGTCATATTCCATGGGAGCACCAATATTGAACGATAGCAAATTTAGAGCTACTCCTTTGAGGATAAAACCTGATTTAAATGAAAGAAGTGAGAAGGAAATAATGAATGATCAATTCAAATTAGATAATCAGATCGGACTGCATTCTGCTTTTATACAAACCAAGATTGGACTCAAAGTTGAACAACATCTGATTCCCATGACTGGTCTGAAAGATCCATTCTGGACTGATGAGGTAATGGATGAAGATGGGTATTTCAAGGACTTTGTCACTGAGTATTTGATAAACTTTGAAGATTATATGGGTACATACTCTCTTGCAAATCTTGCTGATAATGAGATGGTTTATGACCCTATCATGATCAAACCCACAGACAGAAGAGCTTTTGGGAAATTATGATATATAGCAGATACAGACATTTCATTACTCAAAAGATTCAATTTGGTTAACGCGATTTGCCATACAATAATTCCAGGTACTTGTGGATATCAATACATAAACTCAAAATGTAGTATTGAAACCATGTCGACAGACAGAAGTAACGTAAAAATTAATCCAGCTTACCAGAATCAGGTATCTTTCTCTTTCTCGATAGTGAAGCATCACCTTGTCCAACATCATTCATCTCTTCATCAATATTATCTTCATGCTCGGGTGTGCATACTGAGCATTGCACAGTCTCATCGCTTTGTGACAACAGGGATCCTTCTTGGTCTGCTGGAATATCTGAATGATCTCGACTCTTCAGGGTTGATTCACTGGCTGACTTATTTCTTATAGTGCTCGAGCCCTCATTCAAGATACTATCAGTCATCAAATCACCAGAAATATTAGACTTGATCTCATCAATATACTTAGCACCACGCTGAATTCGCTCCTTAAAAGCTCTCAAGCCCTCAACCAGCAATGCAATTTCATTTTTATCATCTGTGTCATATTTGGAGGTATTATCATTAGTAGAGTCCATCGCATATGATGCTGGTCTACCCAATGCCCATCTCACGAAAATGGTATCATTTTTTATCTTTGCCATCAATATTCCATCATAAATTCCTTCCACAACGGCTCTCTCAAGATAATCGTTTGAAACGCCCCATTTCTGGCTCAATTCTTCAATGCTAAATGTGTTCTCTGATTTGGACAATGATAATAGTGATAACTGAATGAGTCTCAACATTACAGATTTTGATAATTCAATATAGCTGTCGCGGTTCTCAGAATAGTCTGAAACAGTCCCTGTTCGAAATAGGTTGATTGTGTTTGCAATGCGCGCTCCTGATGCAAGTTCTGCTGATACTTGAAGATCAACTAGTACATATGAGTTAATGGGCAGTTCAAGTATCTGACTTAGCTGAGTCTCTGAGGATATTTGTGTCATTTGTGCTTTTGATTATTCTATGGCTGTAGTGGTACTACAAGAAGGCTGCTCAGCTTTCAAAATTAAAAAAAAAAAAAAATCAACCAGAAAATTACCAAAACATCCAAAATTTTGACACCTTTGTACTTTGTCCATCTCATCTTTTGATTTTGTTGTATCAACTTTCTGTGAAGTACCTTATATTGAGCTCATCTTTGGTACTAAGGTCAACAAAATATATTGATTAGCTCCATGAAGGAGGCAGTAAAGAAGCCAATCAATCTGAAGGAGAGGCAACTTCTGGTACAATCACAAAAAACTAACTCTCAAACACCATTGTCATTATCATCTGGGTCCAGAGGATCGCGTTCAAAGTACACAATTCCTCCTTTGTTCAATCCCAGATTAGATGTTGAATTTAATGACTTGATTTCATTATTATTGGACAAATATCTTATGTCGTGGTATAGCAAGATTACAGACTCTGAGGATACTAACAATGAATTTGCAAATGAGGTTAATTTGTTGATAAATAGCTTGATTCTGAATCTGGGTGAACGAGTGGAGAAGAATATTGACCTACTAGAGTTCTTACTTGATGATATTCCAATACTATTGATGAACCAAATAGACATATATCAACTGGATGTTCTTGAAGAAGCAAAATCGAAAAAGAGGATGGACAACCTTGATTATCTATTGGTCATGAGCAGAAAGATTGTACAACTACTTCTTACGAAGAAAGATGTTGGTGGATCACATACGTTCAATCAGTCTATGTTGGTTATGAAATTTTTGGAAAGCATTGTCAGTATGATCTTGAACATTATCATAGAGAAATTTTCAAATCCAGAGTCTATATACGACTTGATCTCAAGTCTTTTATTGAAGCTGCAAGGACCAAACGATCATCCAATGACGTTTACACAATTTGTTTCGCTTTTGACTACGGCTAATGAGAGAAGATGTCCTATAAGTCATGGCGCTGAGCCTGTGGGGATTGCGCATTTGCATATCTTCAAATTGTTGAATGATGATGTTACTGAGTTACACCAGACAAATCCACTTTTATATACGTTGTTCAAAATTTTAGGTCTTGGTGTCGATTCATTGGGCGCAGATTACTATGTGAGGAATCTATTGGAGAATTTGTTGATCAAACCAATGGAGAGCGATGAGTTTATAGGCAATTGCGTGAGGATATTGAAGGAAAGTTTATTTGGTGATCCTAATGATGGTGCAAAGAAAGAAGAAGAAATAGACTGTGGAAAGAATGGCGAGAAGGAGTGTGCTAGAGACAAACTCTATGACGAACTCATCAAGATACATGGAAAGTTCAGGCTTGGGATTGTTGTTGATCCAGGAAAGATGGCGGTGATTGTGGACTCCCTGCAGGACAAGGAGAACAACCGTGTCTTTCTGATGAGACTGATAGAAGTCATAATAGTGAAGCTGTTTCCCGAGATGACAAGCTCACAACCTGTATAGCTTTGAAGCAATAGCATAATCACATAATCATAATAACATAATAATAACATGACTCCCCCTACCCATCGGGTCCCAAACCCGCCCGTGTTTTCTGCCACCCCGAGACCTTCTCCGGATGACCTGTTGACCTTCGCAGCCAATCACCGCCGAGCCCAAAACAATCAAAAAACAAGATGAATATAAAGACTTCAACCTTCTCCCTCATTTTCTAGAAGATCAACACAGGTCAAAAGACACATACAAACACTATCCAGAACTACTGAATCATGTTGCAACACATTGGCCTAGGGATTAGATCCGTCACAAGAACTTCTGCTATCAGATCCTTCACATCAACCTCAGTCGCAAAATTCGACATTCCATTTTTGAAGCAAATTCCTCAACCACCAGGATACATTGTTGGTGGTGTCAATGATGCCTACATTGGTCCTCCAGCCTCAAAATCACACGGTTCTCTTCACTGGGATGTTGAAAGAATATTGGCAGTTGGTTTAGTGCCATTGTCACTCATCCCATTCGTCACTGGTGCCCCATTATTAGACACTGTCTTTTGCACAACCATCTTAGCACACTCCTTTATTGGTTTCCAAAGTTGTATCATTGATTATATTCCAAAGAGAGTATATGGTGCTCAACACAACTATGCCATGTACCTCTTGAGTTTTGGTTCTGTTGTTGCTGCCTATGGTGTCTATCTATTAGAAAAGGATGGTGGTTTAACCAACTTAGTTAAGAAGATCTGGACCAAGCCAACCAAGGCTGCTGAAGTTGCTGCTTAAAGTTGAACATAACACACGTAACATACAACCAATCACTCACAGCTCTCACATTTTCAGTCTCCTTATACAATGATCCAAGTTATGAAGTTTGACATCCACAATATCTACTTCAGAAAATATTCACCCACTTTAAATTCTACCTTAGACCCCAGGCAAACTACAGAAGTCGCCACTTGCAATATAAATAAATAACGCATTGGCTCTTTTGATATTTATTACATAACAACTTGTTACTTTTCTTAGTAAAAGTTATACATCCATCTATTATACGTTCATGCTTTATGAGAATTCACACACTGAAGTAATTTAAATTTCTACTCCTAGCGCTCGTCGTCAATCGATTTCAAAGCCTAACTACTTCTTGCAGCTCTAAAGTGTTTAAACAGAAATTGTTTATCGTCGGCTCCATATTGAAATTTGTTGTTCTCCTTGCGTGACATATTACATTGATCCTATAATTTGAGAAAGCTACGCAAGATAAATCATATATGAACATTAATGCGTCTATTACTCAGTACTCTAATTCGTTTGTTTGTCTTTTTTTGTTCATTCATTCATTCATTAATTGATCATCTATTATTCATTGTCCAGCAATGAATAATCGTCAAGTAAGGTATTCACTTACTGTATGCTGGAACGTAGTCAAAATCCGGTGGTTCAGTTTCAAGTTGCTCCAATCTTCTTCTTTCAATCTCATCTTTATCATCACCGTCACCATCACCATCACCATCAGTTACATTTGATTTTCCAATAATTCCACCGAAAGTCTCAACAGAGATTTGATTTCTAAATCTATCATCAATGTTGCAGTTTGATGTGTTATTAGTGAGATTAGCCTCATCAGATATATGGCTACCCATAATGAAAGGCTCAGATGGCAGTAAGGACTCCTCATGTAATTTCAAAATCTCCTTTTCAGATAAGACAGTATCGTGCTGTGTTTGTGACATCAAATTGTATGCATCCGGCACCATTTCTCTTTCAACTTCCCTTTCTTGTCCCTCTTCAAGTATATCGTGGCGCTCAAGCAAATTTAATGGACTTATGGTTTGAGGTCTATTGAATATATCGCCAACTTCTTCTCCCACATCATTTTCATGGTCATAATAATCATTATCAACTACTCCTGGGTCAGTATTATCCAATGTACTTTCATTCTGCAGGGCTTCATGAGAGGATATAGTCTTCTTTAGTGATGAAACTTTTTTATTGCTCCTTCTTTCTGCAATACTCATACGATGAGTTCCAACAATGATTTCAGTATTCAAACCCAAAAAATTCTTAACTCTTTTCAGTCTATCAACATTAACAAGTTCATCTTCTGCCTTATTTGTTAAATCCTGTTCTGTACCAAAAATCAAGCCATGAGTGGTTAATCTATTTTTGGAAGTAGCAATTGAGCTCTTTGAAGATGAACCATTATTAATAACTTTTTTGCTTGTAACGTTTACCAAAACTTCAATATAGTATTGAAAACTAACTATGTTTGATCCAACAATGGTAGGGAATGCATCATCAGGTATTTTCAAAGAGGTGCCAATTTCACAATTCAAGGTTTCTGGATCAATATATAAGGGTGCTATTGTTTGAGAAAGGTCCTTTCTAAATGATTGGATTGGAGTTCCTGGGTCGGAATCCACTCGACATAATCTAATCAAAGATATAAAGACTCCATTGGCTGCTTGAATTGCCTTGTAATGTTGTATCTTAATCTTAATAGATATGGACTCACCAGCTAGATATCCAGAAGTAGGTAGATCAACCGAAAGAATGACTGATTTTGATCCACTTGGTGCTGTTGGCGTGATTTTCAAGGATTTGGTGTTGTTGTTGTTGTTGTTGTTTTCTGTGTGTGTATGATGATGATTATTATTGTTGTTGTTGCTTGAAGATGATTCGTTACTGGAAGAGCTTGATTTTGTGCAATTTGAGTTGACAGTAGATGTGGATGATAAAGTCTTTCTCAATTTTCGCTCAGAGAGATTTAATATAGCTATTCTTGTTTGGGGCTTGGGTATTTTGGTGACATTGATTGGTGTTATGATTGAAATATTCTTATCACAGTAGTGTAATGAGTTTTTTGGGGTTAGTAGTGTGTTAAAGGAATTTGAGCTGGATGAAGCAATAGAAGATGGGGGAGATTCTACAGCATTTGCTGTTGCTGTTGTTGTTGGTGCCACTGTTGACGCTGCTGCTGTTGTTGTTGATGATGATGGTTGTGGTGGTGTGGTTGCAGTAGTGGTATCAATTGATGCTGGTAATGAGTTGTTATTGCTGTTGATCGATGCTCTCAAAAAATATGATATGAGACCTTTTTCAAAGTTGATTGAAGTGTATACGTCTTTCTTGGGCAATCTGATGGAAAATGGGAATCTATGTTCACCTTTGCTTAAAGCTGTTTTTATTTGGAATTTACCATCCAGATCTTGTAGTTGATCTAGTTCTTGATCACCAAAGATTATTGAAACGTTGTGGAAAAGGATTGATGATCTGTTTCTTGTTGTACCTGTAGAAGTTGTTTGTTTGACCTTGATGTAACCGACGACTGTTAATGTGATGTTGATGTCAGATATGTTCTTTTTCAATCCCAGGATAGTTGTACCTGTGATTAGTTCACCTGGGGCCCATGTCTTGTGTGGGTCATCCAAGGATATATAAAAGTCTTTGATGAGGTTTATCCCATCAAACTTGATGTTCTTCTTGAGAGATCCCGTTGAAGGAGAAGAGCAAGGTGTGTCTGTGGTTTCTGAGCAAGATCTTGAGGGCAGTAGACGTTGTGCCACACGCCTCATTCTTATGAGTTCTAGTTTGTGAAGTTGATGTTATTTATCAATCTATCTATAATTGGACTGGGATTCAACTTTTGGCAGGCGATGGTGCTATCTAACTTTGCGCTGAAAGGTGAAGGGGCTCGATTGGTGGTTGTGTTCCAGATGCAGAATGGAGAGTGTGACTATTCCAGGGAGGAATCAGGATGGATGTGCTCTTTCGTGGAGAGGATATGAGTTGACAGATGGGTTTATGGGTATATGAACTTGTACTTTTCAGCTAGTTCCTAGGCTTACCACGAAACGAGACAAGATTACCCTCTTGTCTTCTGCCCACGGAGCAGCAACACTCCTCTCTGGCCCTATTGGTTGGCTGGAGGTGCTACTCGATATCGCTACAGTCTACAGGGCTGACGCCCAGCTGAACCACCAGCTACTCCAGAGTCCAGACAGTCCCCCGATCTTGCAATCTCCCTTCCAAGCAGAGTTGTTTGAACAATAGCAGATTAGACAGACAAAAGTCTTGGTCAGATCCACGCTTGCTACAGCCAAACACTAGTCCGCAAATATTATCAGTTAATTTGTTGACTGACACATATATAATAGCATATTGATGTGAATGATCTAGGCTGGTGATGATACTGGTTATTGGTTATAATTTTTATCAATGGTTGCAGGTAGCAGTCTAAAACGCTACACCGTTACGCTATAAATAACTCGATTCATCCATGGCCAAGCTATATAAACGACTATTTGACAGCCGTACCGCATCAACAGAACTCGAATATGATCAGTGCAACGTCGTTCACGACTAGTTATAATACAACTCAATTCTTTAAAAACACAAATCAACATCATATAGAAAATGTAAAATATATAAATATACAAAAAAAACTGTAGCTTGCTATCTCAAACAGATTAAAAGGTTCAAGATCTTAACTTATAATGCAAACGATAATATAAAAACAACTTTTTTAAAAAATATCTCACCATGAATCATCATGATGATCTTTCAATACAACAACTTCGTTTTGAATTATCTCTCCATGAACGTCATTACCCTTTATAATGATCACCCAACCTTCTCTGATTCCTTTATCTGGACATCAGATCAGTAAAATACAACAAGAAGAGGAAATCAAAATCCGTCATCATAATATATGCAACTAACTAATTGGTAAAAACTAATCAAAAGTTTTCTTGGAACCCTTGAATTCAACATTGGTTCTGTTAGCACCAGTTGGTTGGAATGATTTTCTGTCACCACCAAATGATTTTCTATCACCACCAAATGATTTTCTGTCACCACCAGCAAATGGCTTTCTATCACCACCAAATGACTTTCTGTCACCACCTTGTCTTGGAGCAGAGTAATCTAAACGAACTGGTCTACCTTCAATGTATTCACCGCTTAAAGCTTCTAAGGCAGCCTTGGCTTCATCAATAGATGAGAATTGAACATAACCAAAACCCTTTGGTTGTTCAGTATCTGGATGGGTTGGAACTCTGACTGAGATAACTGAACCATATTCAGAAAATGTGGTAAACAAGTTGTCTCTGTTAGCATTGAATGATAAGTTACCTAAGAAAAGAGTATCAGATGGTTCAGATGGAACATCACCAAATTTAGAGGCTCTATCATTGGTCTTGTTGGCAACCTTTGGCTTACTGGTGGACATATCCAAGTTGATTGGTCTACCATCAATTTCACGACCTTGGTATTCTCTCAAAGCTTTCTCAGCAGCAGATTTTGATGAGAAATCAACATAACCGTAACCTCTTGATCTACCGGTATCTCTTTCCATCATAACTCTAGCACCAATAACACCACCTAATGGTTCAAATTCACTCTTTAACCAATCATCATCAATACTCCAAGATAATCTACCAACAAATAATGTAGCTGGTTCTTCATTGGATGAAACTTCAGATGATGTGGATGAGGATTCTTCAACTTTTTGCTTCTTGATTGGAGTTTCAGCTTCTTCGATCTTACGCTTCTTTGGTTCTTCTTCAGAGTCTGAATCTGAGTCTGAATCGCTTGAATCTGAGTCTGAATCTGATGAGTCTGAATCTGATGAGGAGGATGAGGATGAGGATGATGAGGAAGAGGAAGAGGAGGAAGATTTCTTTTCTTCAGTTGATTCCTTCTTTTCTTCTTCAGAGTCTGAGTCTGAGTCTGAATCGGAATCTGATGATGAGTCTGAGTCTGATGATGAATCATCTTTCTTAGCATCTGGTAATTCGTCATCGGAAGATGATGAAGATGATGATGATTCTTCTTTCTTTTCAACCTTCTTTTCTTCTTCGGATTCTGAGTCTGATGATGAGTCTGAGTCTGAGTCTGAGTCTGAAGAGTCTGAAGATGAGGATGATGATGATGATGAGCTTGAGTCTGAATCTGAGTCTGAATCTGAGTCTGATGAGCTTGATGAGCTTGATTCTTCTTCTTTCTTCTTAGCAGCTTCTTCTTCTTCTAATTTCTTTTTTAAAGCGGCAGCCTTCTTGTCTGACTTCTTGTCCTTAGAAGCCTTTGGCTTTTCGACTTTGCTTGTCTTTTCAACCTTTTTGCTTGAAGATTTGCTCTTGATTTCCTTAGTTGGTTTACCCATTGTGTCTATGCAATTAATATCAATTTGTGATAATAACTTGTAAAACTATTAAAGTGAATATTCTCTCTTATAAAAATTTTTCAAAATAAATTTTTTTTTCTTTGTCTGAAAATCGGGTAAGCTCATCGCGCCAGGAATTTTTTTTCTTTTGCAGCGTACTACTTACTACTCAACTATTAATACAGATCTCTTATTCAATCAGGCTTCAACACAACAGATCCCTTGGTTCTCTTTCCCCTGCTCCATAGTATTGCATACAAAGTTTTTGTGCAAGATGAGGTAGCAGAAGTGATTTTTTTCAGCAGCAGAATGCCAGTAACCTGGGTTTTTTCTCAAAAACTCAAATTTAACTTACCCGGCCGCTTTACAGACAAAATGCACTCTAAGATTTTTTTAAGTAAACTTAGCCTGCTTAGCTTAGTGGTAGAGCGTTGCACTTGTAATGCAAAGGTCGCTAGTTCAATTCTGGCAGGAGGCATTTTTTTTGCATCTCTGATAAACATCAAAGACTGGCACAGTACTTCTATCCTTAGAGCATATAAGGTTTAAATTTGAACTCATTACTTACGGATTAATCAGGATATGTCAAATACCAAGTTCCAGCTATCGGTGTGCTCAAAATTGAAATATATATCCTGAGATCGTGCGTACGCTTGTGAAAAGAAGTGTCAGCATCGATAATATTAATTGCCAATTGAATCCAATTTAAAGCTGGTAGGCATTATAACTGATCATGTGTAAGCAGTAATTGATCTATGCTGGATTCTGCTATATGACACATGCACTGGTAGCATTAGTTGTTGTTGGCCTATAACTAGCGATCGACCATGTGCTAAATAATTGCCCGTTGATAAGTCAAAAGCCAATATGGCATCGGTTCATGCAGCAAAAGAGTTGATGAATTATCAAACAATTGATTATGTATGTATCATGGGGGTAAGGTTACGCATTGATCTGAGCTATGGACGGAGTTCTATTCATATTATACATAAAGTAGTTCACTTGGAAAGATATTCAAGAAAATCACCACTTAAAACAAATCCAACAAGTCTTTATCAATCAGATCTTTATCTAATCTAATCGTCTGACCATTACTCGAGCTATTGTTCATACTGTCGCTGTCATCCATATCCAAAAGATTTTCATCATTGATCAAAGATGATAAGTTTAGTTCGTCCACTCTTTTACTTTTGATTATGCTATTCTCAAATCCAGGTCTGTTGTTCTCATTGTTATCAGGGAATATCGAGCTCAAGTTACCTAGTTGAGCTATCAATAACTCGACATTTGAATTATAGTTCTCTGATGAGAGATCATTCAATTTGATTGGATTCAATTTTATTTCTGATATTAATTCATTTGTAAGCTCTTGATCTCCACTTGATAAGATTCTCCAGTAAAGGTATACTTCATCCTTGATTTCAATGTTCAACTCGTCATATTTCTTGATTATGCCATTCAACTCCTCTTTGTATACTTGATATCTAATGTTTAACTTGATAAGAGTTATGAATAATATTGATTGTAAAGTTTGGTCTAATTCCATGAAATTTGAAATCAATTCACCAATCAACTCTTTGGAGGATTCATTGAACATTTGCTGGTTATATTCACCAATGATGTAAATGATATCAATTAATGTCTCATCCTTGGTGACATCCATAAATCTTTGTGTTAATAAGGGTAAAATTGCATTTCCTAAATCTTTGTATTGTCTCAATAGATTAATCAATTGAATAACAATTGAGTCTAAATCTCTATCAATTAACTCCACTAGCGTATCCATGACCTTAGATTTGAATTTAGGAAAGTTTATTCCAATTTCTCCGATGATTTTGACTGATTCAGAGACGAAAATCAAATCTATTTCATATCCATATTCTTTTAACTCTTTGAGGATAAATAGACAATTCTTTTCATTTACTAACTTTTGTAAAATATTTAATTTACTCAATTTTAAGTATAATGGGTCATTAAATTTCACAAAAAAGATTTTGAAATATGAAGATAAAAGTGTTGGGTATTTCTTGATTATGATTGTCTCGACATTTTTAAGAATCACGTATTGTATTTCATATGGAGTGGAGATCAATGATACTAATGATGTAGCCAGCTTTTTCATGATGCTTTCCACTGTTTCACTGTTATTGTTACTTTGTTCAATGTTCAATAAGATCAGTTTGATGGTTGATAAGACAACAGAAGGATTTGAATGTTGCAATTGTGGTAATATTCTTTCAATCAATAAGTTTGACTGGGTAGAAGTATATTTGAAATTCACCAGAAATGATAAGATATTGATTCTACCCCATTCGTTACATTCATTTAACGAGACGAGTAAATGATCTAATTTGTTATCATTTAATTCAATATTCAATTCAGGAACAGCAGAACTTTCATTGATTTCGGTAATTGTTGTCAGGATATTGGACAAAACAATTGGATTGTTCTCATCGTTATATAACTCCATCAGAGAGTCAATGAAACCATCTTGTTTACATTTCTCACTATCTAGTCTGTAATATTTCAATACTCCCAAAATAGCAGTCTTTCTGACGTAAGGGTTTTCATCCTTTAATGTCTTCCTTAAGGGACTAGCCAAGTATGAAATGACTTTATCCACTTTGATCAATCCCATAGTTCTGATTGCCAAAGCTCTAATTAATGGATTTGGATCTTCAGAATCTTTGATAAAGGTATTGATAACTAAGATAACCAATTCTGGCTTAGACTTTGCGTAATTCATCAAGTAGAGGTAACAAAGCTTCTTCAACTTCAAGTCGGTGGTGGCTAAGTTCTTAATGACATCTGGAAATAAGGATGATAGATCTTTACCTAATGTCATTTGTTGAATAACTTGCTTTATTGTTGATTTACGGACTGCTGGGTATTGAGAGTTCAATCCCGCTTGCAATTCGTAAGTCTCACCCTTTTTGGTTGACGTTTGGAATATGTTTTTGATTTTCTTGAGATCCAGCGACATTGTGAGTGTTTCTGATGTTTTATTTGTTTAGACGCTGAGAACAGCTAAGCAAGAACCTTCACCAGTTCAGTGTTTATTTTCGGATGGTGTTTTTTTTTTTTTGGTTCTATTTGTTCTTTTTGACGGTCAAATAATTATTTCAGTCCGAAAACGGAAATCGCTGGATTCGGTCAAAAATCAAAGATGAAAAAACGCGTCTTTTGAAAATTGCAATATTACTTGTTAAACTGTCAAACATAGACGGTACTGGCTAAGTCAATTTATAACGCATCTCAAAACAATCAAACATGGCTAAGAGGCAAGCCAGAAGAGTCACAACGGGAGTAAGGCATCACAAAAAGCCAAAGCCCATGACAATCCCCTCAACTGCCCCTTCATCTTCACCATATAAGAGCACTGTAATAAGCATGACACCTCCAAGTATAGAAAGACGTTCAAACCAGAATGATCCACCTGCTGTTGCTTATTCTGAAGTCAGTAATTCATCACCTTTAACCAATAGAGCATTATTGTTGCTACAATCTCAATTATCTACTCTCCCACCTACCACCAACAACAAATCAACGGCGAATATGATCAAATCAATTAAACTCATGTCAGCATCTTCACCAATTAGAAGGTACTCGCTGCCTTCTCCTGTACCAGATCAAACCAACAATATTACAGATAATGCTTCTCACTTGAATGGAACTAATAATAGAAACAGGGCTGAGAACAGTGATAAGAATAATAGAGTTTCAAAATCATCACCTATAAAGCGAAAGAGAGTTATATTTGCCACAGAACTGATTCAAAGTGCCACTCCATCTTCTCCCTTAAGCGGAGATAATGTCCTAACTACCAACACATCAACTCCAAATAAATCGATTTTGAAGAACACCAGCTTACCACCCCCTCAAATGAGCTCACTGATAAAATCTACTAGCACAACGGGAAGCCCCAAACCAAGGAAGTCGCCATTCGATATTGATCCAAGAACTTTGGGGTTCTGGAGTATTGGTGTAATTGCAACAATTCCTCCAAGTTCAAATGAACTAGATGCATTTGCTGATCTCATACTAGGGGGTATCAAAATACTGGAAATGAAGGACTGTCAAAGAAAATTCGAGATTTACGCAACCATAAATCTACTATTGAAGGATCTGGATGACAGGAAGATTATGATAATAACGAATTGTTTGAAGAATTTGCTTACGTTGATTAAGAAAGATATAAAGCTAATTGAAAAGAAAATAACTTCAGAAGACTCTTTATCACCGCCTGATCCATTTTTGATAAGGATCAATGTTCAAATGACTAAAATAATATCATCGACAATCTCAAATCCAAAACTTCTAGCAGCTTTTTGGAAGAGATCCAAAGAGAACTCTGAATTAGCAATATGGTTTCTTAATCACTCAACCCAAATGTTATTGAATAAAGATATATCTAAAAGTGTTTTGTCGGCAAATCTACAAATGATTAAGGATAACAAATTATCCTTCTACATTTCTACCCCTCTGCAAGAATCCATTCTATATGCTGTTCTCAATATGAAGCTCTATAATTCAGGGACCTTGACAATAGACAAGTTGAACACATTAAGATCTTTGGTTGTTAATCATCCAATTATGATGGAAAAGAATGTGAAATCCTGGTTAGGTTTATTGTTCCAATGCATTTGCGACTTCTCAGTTACTGGGTATCAGAAAATAATCACTGCTTCGTCACAATGGCTGTTAGAATGTGCAAAAGCTTACATTGGCTCGAAGACAATAAACTTCGAAGTCAAGCAAATATTGAATACTCAAATTGCAAAGACTTTATCAATTTCTTTAGAATCACAGATTTCCTCAAACACAGCTAATGATCAGATTAGCTTGTACCAAACTACATTTGATTATATTGCAGAAAAGTTGAACGATATTATCAATCACAACGAGGCCAAAGTATCTTTGGATATCTGGCTCGGTATAACACTGCTTGTTTATAATGATTCAAATAACTTGAAAGATTTCATTCCATCTAAGAGCAATTGGTTTGATGTTCTAGAACTTGCTTTGCAGTCAACTACGTTTGAAGTGCGAACTGCTGCTATCCGTTCATGGAGAGCACTAACTTATGTTTTTACAAAGAACATATCTATTGATAAGGATGAACAGAGCTTGCAGATTTTATTTGGGCTGTTCAATTACTCCGCTGTGCTTTTGCCTAGAAAGGAACATGGCAACTCGCTTGCAAATGCATTGGTACAGATCATGTATGCTCTCATGAACAATCCTGCCAATAGCGGCCAATTATCTACCATTTGGAACCCATATCTCCTTGGTGTTTTGAACACCTTTTTTGATGGCTCTTCAACTTTGGAGCTACAGAGTAATGGAGTGCGAATTTTCAACCACTTAATAGCTTCAAGTCCCAAGAATACAACTAATTTTGAGTACTATCTTATTAGAGTGTTGGCAAATGATACGTTTGAACTAAAAGATGTCACTTCATTCCCGCCAGATGTGATATTTCAGAATCATGATACCTTTTTGAACTTCTTCATCTCGCATATCTTGAAGAGCACATTTATCCCTGACAAGGTCAAAATTCATACTTTATCCAATCTAATGAGCGCTGTCAAACTGAACGTTTCTGTCAATATGCCTTCTTCCAGTGTCAACAGATTGTTTGAGATTATTGAGTCGTATAAAGGGCTGTTTGATGAATATTTGAGTTACATCTCACAATTCAACGACAGATCAAAATTGGACCATATTACGAAGTTTGTGTTGCTTTTGAAGACAAATTTTGGAATGAGAGCTTTCTATAAACGCGGTAATAATGGAGATGTGGTAGATAATCTCAACAACATATTCACTTATATATTATTCAAAACAGCTGATACATTCTCATCAATCAAACCTGTTGAAATATTGAAGCTGATTGTTCACCATTTGAAGACGTTTCAGTATAAATTCTATGAGTGCATTGTTAATGCAAAAGGGGTTGATTCTTCCTTCACAAATTATATTTTGAACAACCTGGAGTCCAAAATTTTTGAATCATTCTTATCCTCCAGTGATATACAGGTAATTACTCAAATAATACTGAATGTTCCTAGGTCTGTTTTACTACTGAAGAATTTTTTAACATTTATATCAAAGAAACAGGAAGCTTTGATTGCTTCTACTTTTGAGCAATTGAGTCGGAGAAGTTGGACAGAACCTGAATTGAGAGTTGCCATGAATATGTGTGAAGATAAGCAATTTGAAGGCTTAAGATCCGCCACTATTGGAGTCGTTATGAAAAATTTGGAAGCAAAGGATCCTGCTTTGAATTTGAGGCTATTCAAATATTTTGTTTCGGTTGATTCTTGTTTTTTGAGTGACCTGAGGGAAGTTATTTACTATCATGTCATTGATCCAAAATCAGTTTACAATGATATTTTTCATCTCAAGTTTTATTTTTTCTTCAACTCATATCTGGAATATTTGAAGAGAAATAGCAAGGATGTACTTTTGGATGAATTTATACTACATGGTCTGACACTTCTTTCCTCTATCGACTCTCATATTAACACACCCGTTGGTGCTGGAAGATCAGATTACCTGAAAGGTTCTCTAAAATGCTTCATCTACGAGAAAAACTTAGACACCTCCACTATCCCAAGATCCTGGTCATTTCTAGAGAATTACGATATAACAAATGCCACTGTGAAAGACTCTACAGAAATTGTTGCTACTTTGAGTGGAACTGCTCATCCAGTTACCGATAACATTGGTGATACACAGGTTATTGATGCTACTGATGACGACCATGTGGTTGACCCTGATGGCGATGCAATTGTTCCTGAAACCCAATTGACCTCGAATACGACAATTATGCATGCCACTGAGGTTGATACTATTGACGGTAATGTCTCGATTGAGCTAGGAATTTCCCATATTGATCCACCAGAAGAAGTTGAAGAAGCTGCTGAAACTGATGGCTCGAGTCATTCCGTTAATATTAGCCAATCGCTTTCAGCCATTACACTAGATAATGGGCAATCTAAGAATAATCTTGATAATGGTCTTAATGAGCCTCTTGCAGAATCGTCGATATTCCAACTCGACTGTTCACCAGAAGTAGCCAATGAAGGTTTATTAAATCTGAGCTCCAATGAAACAGGTAATGAAAGTAACGAACTTAACGATATTCAAGAAAGAGCGGTCAAAATAGCTCGAGCTGATGAGAATCCTAGTTATATTGGGTACCCTGCTCGCGCTAAAGCTTTGAATGCGGTTGATCAGGAAGTTGCTGTCTTATCTCAACAAGAAGAAGAATTTGATGATGAATGTGGGCCTATGAATCAAGCTGCAACTGGTGAATTGGTCATGGGGTCTTCTGAAAGTTTTGATCTAATGCAAAATGGACTACAAGAAAATAATCCATTTCTTGATTCGAGTGGAAGCATCTCAAACGACACGCTGGTTATTGAAGATAATTCATCCGATGACAAGATTGATCGATTAGAGATAGAAGATAGTGAAGATCACGACAATGACCGTTCTGCTAGTCCTGCAACTGTTGAAGGAGTTACTGGTCGAATATTTGCCTCAAATCTCTCATCTGTCCAGCAGCAGAGTGCGGAACGTCCCATTTTAGATAAGGACACCATAAAGCCGATTCAAGTGACTAAAGTTGGAAAGATTATGAATCCACATATTGATGCTTCTAAATCGGTGCTCATCACGGTTGGTGTTGATGATGATGAAAGCATTGAAAATCCTTCTACCAGGGAATCTACACAGGAAGATGAGATTCTTGACTCGCACAGTGGCAATGAAGTCAGTGACAGAATTGTGAATTCTAATGACAATGTTATGGACGGATATCAATCTACAAATGAGGCTACTGCAACTAACGACAACGACTATGTTTATGTTGACAATCATGGAAATATGCAGACCCAGGAGTCAAGCCTTAATGTAACAAATGAAGTTAACCAGTCGGTGAGAATTTACAAAACTGATACAGAACATATTGTAACCATCAGATTGAGTGCAGGAAACACTAGCCCTATCCATAGAACTAGAACAGTTGAAGATTATTCCAATGTTCCTGAGGTTTTACCTCTAGTTAATCAGGCAGATACCCAGCGAGATGACGTTGATTCCAGCGATGAGTCTGATGAAGGTTGTGATCTGATTGAGATTAACCATACTGAATTTACACGAAGCTTGACAAGCTCTCCATCGAGAGTGAACAGGTACCGCGAAGAGGTTATATCGATGCAAAATAATAAGAAGCAGTATAATGAACAAACTGATAGACCCATTCAGTCGTCATCGAAATCGGTGACAGATGGTCAGGTTGATGTGTTAAGTTCAACTAGCGCATTCGATGATGCTATTCGCTTTCTTGATAGGTTTAACGACAAGAGGCTGATTTCACAGCTGAAAGGTGATGAAGTGTACGCTATTGAGAGCAAAATGTTAGAAGTTATGATAAATATGAGAAATCACGCTAGAAGTTCAACTAGGTAGTATGCTTGGATGACTTATGTATGTATAATATATAGTAATACGTTTATGATGATGATGATGATGATGATGATGATGATGATACTTCAGTGATTATTTGAGGGTTTGTAGGCTCTGAGGGTGCGCGTACCATTTTTTGCGAAACGCGCTCTTGTTAAAATTAAATATTTGTTGGTGTTACACTTCGAGGAGCAACAAGCTACAACACCATCATATAAAGCAGCAGCAACCGCTGATATGAGCCTCAAGGATAAAGCATTTGCTGTATTGGATTCTGAGATCTTTGACAATGAGAGAGCAGTAACATATAGAATGCTTTCGCGTCTAATCAGCTCTTCAGTCTCTGACGCCAAAAGATTAATGTTTTCTTACCAGCATCAGCATAAAGATTTAAAAAAGACATATTTGCTTGTGGGGAACGTGAATGATTCAAAGGTTGTGAAGCTGACAGAAAATTTAACTGATCAAAATGCATTTGATGATGTTGTCATGGTCCAAGTTTATGGTTTGTCTAAATTCAATATGAGTGACTGTGCTGGATCTCTAAGAGCTAAGCTAAATGAATTCCCAATAACTGATGATAATATCGTTTCATATGGGATAATCAAGGGCCCTGAGATTATTAAGTCAGAAGAAAGACCAGTTGTATCCAGCACAGAAAGGGCAACAGTCCGCTCAAAAACCATACCTGTGACGAAGACCGAAAAGGCAGCTGCTTCAAAATCAAATGGATCGACAGAAACGCCTTCAACCAGTAAGAAAAACGATGGTCTGCCAAATATGGGGTTGAGTTATCAAGCTATTCTTGAAAGGAATAAAAAACAATCCTCTACTCCAGCTACAAGTTCAGGTCCCAAACAAAATACTTTGAACTTTGGAAAGCCAAAGCCAAAGCCAAAATCGGACATTAATGATGGCGTTGATATCATTGAAGTCAAGGAGAAGAAGAATAAAGCACCTACCAAAGAGGACCTAGAAAAGTCTAAAAGAAAAAGAGATCTTGAAAGCATGTTTTCAGATGATGATGGTGACGATGATGAAGCTACTGCAGATCCTTTTGAAGTAAAGGCACAAGAATTAACAACGATAACCACAAAGGTACTTGACCATGAGCCCTCTAAGGATACTTCTGTTAAAGCACAGCCAAAAAAGGAGACAGAAGAGGATCTTGAAGCAATATTTGATGAGAGCTTCAATGTTACTCAAAGCCACCCTCAAGATGTTGAAATGGACGACGCTCCGAAAACAGAAGAAGATCGCATTGTGATCAAATCAGATCCACAAGAAAAAGAAGTAAACGAAAAGACACAGCATTATGATGACGATGGGTATCTAGTTACTACTCTTAAGCCAAAAGAAAAGGTAAATATTAAAGCAAAATCAAAGGCTTCAGGTTCATCCTCCACGACGTCAACCGTTAACAAGAAGCAAAAAACTGGGGCAAGTAAACAGAGTTCATTAATGAGTTACTTTGGAAAGAAATAATGAATAGTCATCTTTTGATTGATTCTGGCATCATTATTCATCAATACCAATACTACTATTCAGATATCTTGTAGCCAGAACGATAAAAAATCCAGTCCTTTGAGCTGTCTTGCCATCATCTACGATATATATGTATCAATTTATGTATTGGAACAATGAATTTGAGTTGGGTATCTCTTAGTGTTAGCGCGCACTTTCTACTTCTTACAAAAGAAATTTAATGGAGACGGGCTAAAACTAAGACGTGAAGTTTGGTGTAAGCTATCCAAGAATGATCTAAAGCACTTTGAAACTTAATGGAAAAGCTGTTTAGCTGCTTTTGAAACGTTAGGTCAAATAATATAGCAAGTTTTGTGTTTTTGTTATCTAGCTGCAAGGTTTGATAAATGTGCAGAAATATGATATAAAAGCAAGTCCTGGATAGAATTATTGATTCAAAAAGGGGAAAATATGTTGGAATTGATAGCATTATGGTATTGACTTTCTTTGTCCTTTAAGAAAAAGGTTTCTTTTCCTCTCATTGGAGATATTGCCTCCTAATTTGCATGGCTGCTTTTTATGTTTGATAAGGCCAATTATTTAACTCTTATCTAAACTTTAAGGAATATTAATATTGGCTTCAGGATTTGCCTAAAACTTATAATGAGACTCATTCTGATTGTTCATACTTTTCAAGTTTTTTCTTTAGTTCTGCGTTTTCCTTCTTCAACAAGTTCAATTCAATTTCAAACTCTTTGGCTTTACCAAAACTTAGCATTTTGAAAAGTTGTTGATTCTCTGATTGAAGGTTCTCCAATTTGATAATCAATTTGTGTGAGATTTCCAGCTCATCATATCTACCGTTGAGAGTTGATTGATTGGAAGGGTTTAATGAGATTGCAGTGATAAGAGACTCTAGTCTAGCCTTTGTATCGATTAGCTCCTTTGAAGTAGAGCTGAGAGCCTCATTCAATCTATTAAAAATCTCATTGATAGATGATGGTACCAATAAGCTGTTATTGCTGAAGTCGGTAACGTCACTAGGGTTCGTGGTGTTGATAGACGATATAATGTCGTTCAATCTTTGAATTTCCAACTCCAGAGACTCGACTTGTGATTCCTTGATCTTTAAATCAATTCTCAAGTGATCATCTGCTTCGTTTGATTGATTGTTGAATAGGGATCTTGGATATTGCGATGATGATTGAGGCTGTGAGTATGTGTTTGGCTTTCTCCAAAATTGGTTAGAATAGTAAGATGACTGGGACTGAGACTGTGATAACGGCTGGTTAAGGTAAGACGTGGATGGGGCGGTGCTCAAATCAATAGGGCCAGAGTCATTGTATTGCTGAAAGTTCATTTTTAGTAATGAGTTATATTGATCCAAGTGAAGTGGCTTTTTGAAGGTTGTAGTGAAGTGCTAAGGACTAGTTTATGGTGGCAAGATCTGTTACGCGAATTTTTGTTTCAAAAGTGGTGGTGTTTGGATGTTGAGTAAAAAATCAAAATTAAAAAAAAGAATGCTCCGCGACGGGGAATTGAACCCCGGTCTACCATGTACTGTCAGAAATTTGACGACAAACGGTAATTCTAGCCACTAAACTATCACGGACTTGATTGAAAAATATTTGGAACATTTGTTTTATCACATAATGTTAACATCACGTGACAAATCACGTGATTTTTAATTTTTGTTCGAAGTTTTCAAACTCTCTATCAATGGGATATTCCTATTGTTATCCGTATCAATACAATAAATGTGACGTTTATACCAATTAAGAGTTTCATAGTCGTTGAAAACCCCTCCCTTTCTGATAAAATTGGGCGCAAGCTATATACTGCGGATCACATAATAAACCATAAAACCAATATAATTACTGGTTATATGCCGATATGCCATTGCACAAGCTGTGGCAGCTATATATATAGATAGATAATCAACTTATCCATTTCCTAATCATATATATGTTACTTCGTTTGCCCATGAACGAATCTCAGTCGTTGGTCTTTCATACTAAGGTCAGTAAATTGCCTGTGGTTTGTAGTGCCTACTTCACGGTGGTCAGCAATGAGCATCAGTTATACAACGACCCTGATCAACAAAGGAGTTCGTTTAGAAGGCCAAAGAACAATTAGTCCGCATCCGCCACAACCAGACCCGCGTGCTAGACCGTTTTGTGCTCTAGTTTGTATGAAAGACTTGGGCCTAGACCCACTCTGGAAGACCCGGAGTTCTCACCAGCCGCCAAATGAGGCCATAGAAGTTTTCGACCAAATTTTTCAAGAATTTCGACGACAACTTTTTTCTCTTCCTTTTTGTAAAGTTCACCAAATCAACAATAAAGTAAGAATTCAACTCAATTCTACTTATATTCAAATCATACTAGCTAAACTATCATATAGCAACATCCATTGAAGCTTTAAGAAACAAAGAACGAAAAAGAACTTGCCAATCCCAAAATCCATCTTTCATCAAAAAATCCAACATGTCTGCCCCAGAATCAATCCCAGATACAATCTCTGCCCCATCAACAGCATCAACCAATAAATTATACGTTGGTAACATCGAATATTCTGCCACTGAAGAAGAACTGAAGGAACTGTTCAAAGATTATTCAGTTTCATCAATTGAGATCCCAAAAAGAAGACCAAGAGGAAATAATACCTCCCCTGCTCTACAATCAAAAGGTTATGTCTTTGTTACTTTTACTGACGAATCTGAAGACTTGGATGCCATCATCGAGAAGTTTACTGATTTTGAGTTCAAAGATAGAAAGATCTACTTGAGACGTCCAAAGCCAAAAGCTGAACCAAAGAAGGAAGAAACTATTCCAGTCGAAACAATTGAAAAGAAGAATGTCGTCAAAGAAGAATCACCAAAAATAAAAACCAAACAAACCGCAAGAAAGTCAATTGAAGTTACCAAGAAGGAAAAGCTTCCATTTGAACAAGGTGTCAAATCAACTGATACTCTTTATTTGAGAAACTTGGATTATTTAGTAAATGCTTCTGATTTGAGATCTTTCTTCGAATCAAAAGGTGAAGAAACTCAATGGATCTCAGTTCCTTTCAAAAAGTTACCAGCATTCAAAATTAATCAATTAAAGGCCCAAGGTAAGGAGCTTGAGAGAAGAAACAAGGGATTTGCCTTTGTTAAGTTGAATATTGAGTCAGGTAGTATTGAAGATAAGGTTGCTCAATTTAATGGTGCTGAATATAAAGATCGTCCATTAGAAGTTAGTATTGCTGTTGATGTTCGTGTCAAGGATGAAGCTAAGGATGAAGTCAAGAAAGAAGAAGAAAAAGCAGTCAAACAAGAAGAATCCAACTAAAAGAATGTCGGTTGTTGATATCATACTTTAAAACTATAAATATGATGGCTGGTTTATTGCAGTGTTATGTTGTGATTTGTAGAATTAATGATTGAAATGTGATTATAATTAATGCTAACTTTTATGTACATAAGTTTCCCTAAGTTTGCTTGTAAATTAATTGTACTTGTGAACAGTTAGATGTGCGATGAATATTCAATTTCAATGTTAATGTATATCTATAACTAAGCAGCTTTGCAATGTACAATCTACGTTCACCGTGTTCTTCTTATATAGATATCACATTGTAAGAATAAGCAGCATTACTAGTACTATCGATGGTATTCCTCGCCATGTAGCCATCAATACTATATAGATCTGTTAAACTTGTATGCTTGTCCAGTATAAGCAAAAAGGTACAAAGGGCGTGGTGTCCAGGTGTATAAATTAAATTCTCCTTTCCCAGAAATTTCTGTGCAGAATTATTTGTTTACCAGGAGTCTCTCAGTCCCCCAATTACTTCAGGTATTTGTTACGCAATCTAAGTCTGGTCATCTGAGAACTTCAAGCAACACACAAGGTTACTGAAGAGTGTATTTGGAATATGAGTTCTTCCTGTGGGAAACTTTGGGATTTTGACGATTTCACAAAATGCGCTAGACATGTGTACTTTGAGACGTACTTGCCATCAATAATCCTTTTTGCCTCTCTATCGATAGTGCTGGGGAAGTCATACTTCAACTATAGATCATACCACATACAGACAACTGAAGAATATAGTCCATTGTTGGCCTCAAATGAAGGGGAGACTTTTACTCAAGAGATAAAAACTAGTCATTACGATATATCTTCCTTGCCTCCTGTCAAGCTTGATGGTAGACTACATGGGGATTTGAAACAATTGAGAAGATCGACATTGGAGAAAATTAGAGTCATGTTTGAATTCACTATGTTGCTATTCAGTTCAGCACTGCACATCTATTACAAGAGTTCAACTCCACAGTTGCTCCTATTGATTTGGTTATTAATAACCACGTTGGTGAGACTAATAAATATCAACGATCAGAACAAGAAAATACTAAGAATCATTCCAAATTTATGGATAAACAATTTTGTGGTTTATATGGCTTTGTGGACTCCATCTTTTCTTTCCTTTAGATCTGCCCTCATTGGTCATACTCAGCAACCAACCTTCTATAAGATTGATTTTTCAATAGTGACAATATTGTTTATTAATCTATTGACCTCCAAAACAGGTTACATCATCCCATCAATTTATATCACTGATCCTGAAGTTAAACCATCTCCTGAACCAACTACTGATATCTTTCGATTCATTACCTTCAGTTGGGTGGATCCTTTGATTTGGTTATCCTATAAGGATACGCTAAAAATGAATCAAGTTTGGGATCTACAAATCAATGATTATTCTTATTATGTCATCAAATCATTCAAAGAATACAGTCAAACCAGAAGTGAATGGACTTTTTCAAAGAGAATAGTGTTCTTTTTCAAGAATTATCTGTTGTTACAAGGGTTCTGGGCTTTAACAGAGTCAATCATCCTATTCGCTCCAACCTTATTGTTGAAAAAGATTCTAGAGTATGTTGAAGATCAAAATTCCACCTCCAAAAACTTGGCTTGGTTTTATGTATTTTTGATGTTTGCCTTCAAATTATTAGGTTCGGTCAGTTCAGGTCAAGCTTTATTCTTTGGTAGAAGGGTTTGTATTAGATTGAAGTCTGTTGTCATCAGTGAAATTTACGCTAAAGCTTTGAGAAGAAAAGTTTCAGCAACAGAAGTTGACCAGGAAAGTTCTGAAAAGGGAGAAGAAGATGCTGTAATTGAAGAGGTCGAAGAAGCTGAAGCGAATGGAGATGAAGAAAGCGCTAAGTCCTCTAAAAATTTAGGTGCCATAATTAACTTGATGGCGGTTGATGCCTTCAAAATCAGTGAAGTCTGTGCATATTTACATGCTTTTGTTGGATCTGCTTGCATGGTCATTGTTTCCATATACCTTCTTTACAACCTCCTAGGCTGGAGTGCTCTGGTCGGTGCCCTTTCAATCATTGCTTTAACTCCTTTAAATTATAAACTAGCACGTATGACAGGACAACTTCAAAAACAAATGTTATCAGTGACTGATAGAAGAATTCAAAAGTTAAATGAGACATTTCAAGCTATTAGAATCATCAAGTTCTTTGCATGGGAAGATAAATTCAGGGACCAAATTTTGAAAATTAGACACGAAGAGTTGGTGCTGTTGAAGAAAAGATCTATTATCTGGATTATTTCCACTGCTGTGTGGTTAATTACACCAACCATTGTCACAATGGTCAGTTTTGGTTGCTACATTTTTATATCCCATAAAACCTTAACAACTCCTATCGCATTCACTGCATTGTCTCTTTTCAATCTATTAAGAGCACCATTGGATCAGTTCTCTGAAATGTTGAATTTTGTTATTCAATCAAAGGTCTCCTTAGATAGAGTTCAAGATTTCTTAAATGAGGAGGAAACGACCAAATATGAACAACTTACTGCCTCTAAACTCAGAGCTAAGAAGATGGGTTTCAAAGATGCTACTTTTAGTTGGAACTCCAAATCCGGTGCTGACTTCAAACTCAGAGATTTGAATATTGATTTCAAACTAGGCAAACTAAACGTTATTATTGGTCCTACTGGTGCAGGTAAAACATCATTACTGATGGCACTACTAGGTGAAATGGAATTGATGAATGGTGATGTCTATCTACCGGGATTTAAGGCCAGAGAGGACCTTGAAATTGATGCTGATGGATATACCGATTCTGTTGCATACTGCTCCCAGGCTGCTTGGTTATTGAACGACTCCATCAAAAATAATATCATATTTTCCTCGCCATTCAATAGAGATCGTTATAATAAAGTTGTGGATGCGTGTGGTTTAGCTAGAGATTTTGAGATCCTTGACGCTGGTGATCAAACTGAAATTGGTGAAAAAGGTATTACTCTTTCAGGGGGGCAAAAGCAAAGAGTCTCGCTTGCCAGAGCTCTATATTCAAATTCCAAACATGTGATTTTAGATGATTGTTTGAGTGCTGTTGACTCGCACACTGCGCTTTGGATTTATGAGAACTGTATTTCGGGTCCTCTAATGAAGAGAAGAACTGTCGTGTTAGTCTCACATAACGTCGCACTTACAGTGAAGGCTGCTGAGCTGGTGGTGATGATGGAAAATGGTAGGGTAGTCAATCAAGGAACTCCAGAAGAGTTGCTATCGGCTGGTGTTCTTGGTGCAGATGATGAAATGGTGAAATCCAGTATTGTCTCAAGAACCAACTCTGCTATTAACCTACAGCAGAAATCTCTAGAGATTGAGGAGTTGAAGGATAAATTTTTGAAGAAGAATCACCCTAATAATGAGCATCTTAATCCTTTGATTGACCACAATGCGGAGGAGTTAGAGAATCTAAAGAAGGGTAAACTGATTGAAGAAGAATCCAAAACTGATGGTGTTGTGTCAATTGAGGTCTACAAGTGGTTTGGTAGATTGTTTGGTGGACCAAAAATTTTTGCTCTTATCTTGAGTATCTTTGTCGCTGGACAGCTTGTTACTATAAGTCAGTCGTGGTGGGTTCGTGAATGGGCTGCTAGCAGCAGTATTGTTGAAATGTATTCATTAGTTGACTCAAACTCACATAGTATACTATATGTGATGACTAAGCCACTACTAGTTCTATCACTACAATATCAAAACATTGAACAGCAGTTGCAGATACTAAAGAGTAATAATGAGTCTATCTACTATATCACCATCTATGGGTTGTTAGGTCTTGGTATTGCAGCTACATCTGCTATTAGATTATTTATCTCATATTTTGCTGGTATAAGAGCTTCCTCGAGAATGTTCAAGCTGGTACTGTCAAGAGTTTTGAGAGCTCGCTTAAGGTTCTTCGACTCAACACCGATAGGAAGAATAATGAATAGATTTTCCAAAGATATTGAATCTGTTGATCAAGAGTTGACACCATTTGCTGATTATGCTGTTTTGTGCATTGTTTCTGTGTTCTTTACGCTATTCTTGATCTCATATATCACCCCCGGTTTCTTTTTCTTGGCCATTGTGGTCTTGATGTTATACTATCTTGTTGCATTCTTTTACTTGAATAGCTCTAGGGAATTGAAGAGATTTGAATCTATAACCAAATCCCCTATTCATCAACACTTTAGCGAAACATTGGTTGGTATAAGCACAATCAGGGCTTACGGAATTGAGCGCAGATTCTTGCAAGAAAATTTGAACAAAATTGACGATAACAATAGGCCTTTCTTTTATATGTGGGTTGCCAATAGATGGCTAAGTGTTAGAAACGATTTAGTTGGGTCATTTGTCATATTATTCAGTGGGATCTTTGTTCTTTGCCGAATTGATAAACTGGATGCTGGTTTAGCAGGTATTGCATTGTCCTATGCTATCTCATTCAATGAGAGTGCATTATGGGTGGTTAGATTGTATGCTAATGTTGAAATGACCATGAACTCTGTTGAAAGATTGAAAGAATACTTAGACGTTGATGAAGAGCCAGCTGAATTTGTCCTAGAAAATGAGCCACCAGAAAGTTGGCCTCAACAGGGCCGTTTGGAAATCAAAGATCTCTCACTTCGTTACGCTCCTAACTTACCTAGGGTTATCAAAAACGTTAGTTTTGAAGTTGAACCTATGAGTAAGATTGGTATTGTTGGAAGAACGGGTGCTGGTAAGTCCACTATCATTACGGCCTTGTTCCGATTCTTGGATCCTGATTCAGGTTTCATCAAGATTGATGGTATTGACATCACTACGATAGGTTTGAAAAATTTGAGACAAGCCATTACTATAATTCCGCAAGATCCCACTTTATTTAGTGGTTCCATAAGATCTAATCTTGATCCATTTGAGTTATATTCTGATGAGAGGGTCATTGAATCATTGAAAAGGGTTAACTTGATTGGTGAAAATGAAATTTCAGGCCAACAAATTGATGAAGAAGAAAATGCAAATAAGTTCTTGGACCTGAATTCTGAGGTCACGGAAGGTGGTGGTAATTTGTCACAAGGACAGCGCCAGCTTATGTGCCTTGCAAGATCTTTACTGCGTTCCCCAAGGATTATGTTGTTGGACGAAGCAACTGCCTCGATTGATTATGAATCAGATGCTAGAATTCAGCAAACAATAAGACAAGAATTTCAAGCCAGTACGATTTTAACCATTGCCCATAGATTAAGGTCGATTATTGATTATGATAAGATTCTTGTTATGGATGCCGGTGAAGTCATCGAGTTTGATAACCCATATGTTCTTATTAGCGATACATCCACTACTTTCTACAGTATGTGTAAAGATAGCGGAGAGTTAGAGACTCTGGTGAAATTGGCCAAAGAATCCTACTTGAATACTTTGAAGCAGAAGAATTGATCCATTATAGTTGGACAATATTTATGAACTATTGTCCTTGTTTATAGAAATGAACTCATAAGCAAATACAGTAATTATTCCATTCATTTTATTAGTAATTTATACGCATTTCTGATAAGAGTTGATTATAATATTCCAATTTCCTTGAAATCGAAAAAATCGAAATCTAGTTCATTTTTATCAATCCAATTACATCCAGTATCTGAGCTAGAAGGTGATTGAGGTGGTGGAGCATTAAGAAGGAAATCTGGAGATTTTATGTTGAAGTTGAATGCTGAGATAGTTGAGTCTTGTATCATATTATTGATGTTCACAGGGGCCATTATGGTGTTCGAATTGTTATCTTGCTCCAATTCATTCATAGAGTTGAAGCGCGAGGTCTTTGGAAGACGATATTGAAAATGACTCTCCAAATTATCATATAAACTAGGTACTAATTTATGGATGCTTTCAACCAAATATGCTGAAATCTTAGAGCTCAGATACCACTTAGAAGATATCTGGTAGATTCCAGATAATTCTAACTTGATGTATTCCTCATATATAGCTAGATCATTTTTGTTAAACGACTCCAGCTGTGTAACATTCTTCGTGGCCTGACTTGTCCACAGATAGGATGATAGATGAATTAGAGCCGAAAAAGCCAATGAACACGCAGTCAATGGTGTTCTTTCCAAAACATTCATAGGGATGGTGTCAATATATGATCTAGCAATAGAGTTAGCAGCATCAATAGTTTTCCTTGTGTCTATCATCTTCCTATGAGCCCTTAATTCTTTCTCTGTTGGCAAAACTTCACAATTATTGTCAGCTCCCAACTCAAAATCCAGCCGTTGGCTTAAAAGTTCCACACATTTGACATTTTTAGGAACATCAGATCTCCAAAGAAATGAATATGGTCTATGAGTGAATATTTTAGCGTAATTTAGCATTATTATTGCTTGGTGTACACCTTCATTAACAACCCCATTACCGTCAATCAAATATGGAAGCTTATATAAATCTGGATCTCCCATTTTAAGTTCCCAGATAGAAAGTGAAGCAGTGAGTTTAGCATATTTCTGACCTATAGGTCTGCTTGAAAAAACGACATTATTCAACCTTACTGATTCATCAACCAATTTAGATGTATATGCCCTTGTCTCATAATCAAATTCTCTCCTAGAGGGTGCTGAAGGGAAATTGACAAAACAATCTAAAGATGTTAACTTGGATAAGCTTTTACCATCTGATGATTCAATTATGATATCCAAGAAGTAGAATTCCCAAAAGCAACGACGAGCACATTCAAGCACTGAAAATTCGTTTACTCTCCTGATTCTTGAAGTATTAAGAAAATTCATATTTGATTCGAGAGAATCACTTGGAGTTAAAATATGATCTATGTCCATATTATTAGTATTATTATTCTTTTTCTTTTCAGCTTCCTTGTAAGGATTCCCATTCACATCAGATAAAGCTTGAAAACATTCAATATCCAAGTTATTTATATCCAGTGCTAATATGAGCTCCAAAGCCTGATCTCTTAATGTAGCACTTAGATCATGGAAGGCAGATATATGACAGATAAGGGAGAGTAAGATCAAGCATTGAAGTGAAATCAAATCCTTATTATTTCCAAAATTGTTGATTGTACAAATGATTTCAGAGATGATTTCGAATAATTCTGTGCTATTTTGAGCATATTCTCCTGTTTTGTATCCATCCCCTATCAATTTCATCAAAGATAGTAACTCTTTTGGATTATCAAGAAGCGTTATAAACTCCTTGATTTCATTAGCTGGGGGTAGTATGGGATGAGCTCTGTGGAAAGTTGTGTAGTAGTAGTCAATGATCGAGTCGACATCAAAGACCTGGTCAGTGTAATTTCTGACCCTGGCTGTGGTGGTTGTTGTTGTTGGAGGTGTTTCAAGAAATGTGTTATCCAGTAGGATATCTATTCTGTTGTTTGTACTAGTATCATTTGTGCAAGGTAATCTATCCAGTCCACCACCATCAGCCAGAAACCCACAAGTGGCGCTGGTATGGCCATTTGGACATGGCCTGTCTGGTGAGCAGGGCAGCGTAAGTTCCTGTGTTTTGGCCTTCTTGACCCCCTTCTTCCTGGCACCTCCTCGATTGCTCTTGATATATGAGCATGTCGTGATGCTGTTCAACTCGCAGCGCCCACACCTGGGCAGTTGGCCATCGCATCGCAGGTGCTTCTGCCGGCACTCCAGGCAGGCTCGAGAGACGTGTTTGTTGGCCTGTCGTTTGGCGGTGTTGCTTGTCATTTTGCTGTTCTAAGTTGTGAGCTTTTGAGCTTTTGAGCTTCTTTGTTGTTGTTTTAAAGAGAAAGAATTAAACAAAACCAGATTGAATTTAACAGCGCTCGGGCGATAAATGGAGATTCCGATATTTCGAGATTTCCAGTGCTCGAGCTGGCAATTGCCACAACAACACAAGTATTTTATACAACAGGTAGCATTGATTCATATACAGCTGGATAGCCTAGATTATCACCTTCATGCACATACAAAGTTATACACAGAAACTCACTTCTTGATAACGCTAATTCAAACCCCGAGTTTATGTCTGCGAGATCTTGATATTATCATCCCCGTATTCTTCCTTGATGGCAGCCCAAGTGAAGTCAGCTATCGTTGAAGCAATACCCAAAGAGTACACCAACGTTATAGCATAAAAGAAGTTTGAGTTTCCTGAACCAATATCAATCCAAAGCTTATAGAATATTGGGGCAAGAATGATGGAATGTAATAATAATAGAAATGACAGAACTGGATACTTCAAATATTTGAAGTTGAAGTTTAATAATGATAATAATGAAATATATAGGGTAAGATCACCTAGTGTAGGATATGATTTCCCAAATATTAACCAACCAAAACTTAAAATAAAAGCATTCAATCCATTCAATCTTAATGTCATTGGAATAACAAATACAACGTTGAATATGTTGAAGACTGTAATGAAAAATGGAATGAAAAATTCAAACATTTCTGTTATAAAATACCACCATAAACCTAAGTTTGGTTCAATCTTGTTAAATCTGATAATAACTCCCAAAGTTTGATCTAAAAACTTAATCTCATCATTAGATAATTTGAAGCTAATGAATAACAATGAACAAATTGAAATCAAAACAATGCTTAAAAATCTGAAAATAGATAAATTCTGTTCATGGCATAACTTCAGCAATGGAATGATTAAAAATATAGGATTATAACTTAGACATGAAGCAATTGAAATTGATAATGCAGATAATGTAATATTTTTGTTATAAATTGAATTCAATGCAAATAGAATTAATAGATGACTGTATATGTTGGTTGATTTGCTCAGATTGGATAATATACTCAATGGATTGATTGCATAGATTAAACCAATAAGCCATGGAGGAAATGAATCTTTTTTCATGACTCTTTTAGTAATTGATATTAACAAATACACAACACAACAATCCAAAATGGCATATAAAAGATCACTGAATTCTATCAAATATTGCATGATGTATATGATCAATGGTGAATGATGAACAACTCCTCCATTATAGACATCTAATCCGTTGGAATATAGAAAACATCCTTCTTTCAAAGATCTAAATGACGAAACCAATGTTGACAAAAGAACAGATGATTGTAATGCTGGAGACACCTTTGGCATCAACACACAAACAGCAGTCCTTATACCAAAGCAAAGCTGTATCACTGCTTTTTCATTATAACTCAACATTCTGTCAATTGAAGTCTCCAAAATTGCGTTCAAACTCCTTTTGTTGAAAAGATCAAGAAATGTTGTTTGAAAGCACTAATTGAAAAATCGAAATGTGTTCAAAAACATGACAGGGACTAGACTTGGAGACTATGAGTCTTAGCAAGTCTCAGCTAGTCTAGGACATTGAGCCTAGTCTCTTTTCAATACATCAAATTTGAGTTAAACAAGTCAAACCAAAGAGCTTTCAGAAAGTCTGAAGTTGTAGAGTATATATTTGGAGCTGTATATATTTTGTAATCTATTCAAATTCATCAAAATAGAGATTTGATTACGAATCGTACAAAACATAATTTAAAATGAAATAATTTCAGTGCAGAAGAATTTGATCTTGAATTAATATTCTAGTAATCAAATTTTATTTAAATACCCTTTCAAAGATAGCTCAAAAGCAGATATATAACATCTAAATAGCATATATAGTTGTTCAAATTTTGATATTAAAGCGAAATAATGGAAATTTAGGTGTATCTTCCAGTAAAACATTTTACAGTTGTAGCGCGATCGAGATTTCGTACGTACAGTATTCGATTCGGTGACGACAATGGAAATTGACAATCTGATTTGAAGATATTGGTATTCACAAACATTAATAAAACAATGAAAACATACAGCTTTCAAACCAGATTATTTGAGAGCTCCATGATATACTTGGACAATTTGATTTTACCAGTTTTTTCAAGTTTACTCCATTTTGAAGTCATAATATAGCTAGGCAGGCTAACATTACCATGGCAACAGTAATCAAGTGTATGGCTGAAATACAACTTATACTACAACGCCAAAAGATTAGTGTTATATCTTATATTACTATAATAAATGCAGGTAGCTATTCAGGCTTCTTTGTGTCAGTGCTGCTTTGCAAATTTCCAAATAATCTCATTACCAATTCCTCCTCCTCCTGTGCCTCCTTCTCAGCCTTTTCCTTCCTCTCTTTATCCAATGCAGTGTACTTTCTCCTGCTCTTTTTCTCTTTACTTGCATGCTGTGCCATCCTTCTTTTCTCCAAAGCTGTTTGTCTACTAGTTTCAGGATCTAGATGATGCTGGACTTTCATAGCCAGCAGTTCTCTAGCAATTTTCCTATTCTGATCTCTGGATCTTGTAGCCTGGCATTCTATCCACAAACCAGTGGGTATATGTTTCAATTGAACTTTACTGTTTGTCTTATTGATCTTTTGACCACCTGCACCCGATCCACCTTTGATGAAGGCCTCTTGGAGTTCATTTTCGTCTAGCTTGGGTCTTGGTGGCATTTTGGTTCCCTTGATAGACGCAGTAGCTGTTGAGCTCAGCATTCTGGCCGTTAAAGTCATCAATAATGGCTTCTTCAATGTGCTTGTTATAGAAAACATTCTTGGATATCCCTAGCACAAGTGGCAGCTTCTTTACGTTTTGTAAATCGAAGAGGAGCACCTTACTATTAACAAGCTCAGAAGCTCAGAAGATTCAAAAACGACAAAAGTTGGTTAGGACACATATTTTTTTTTTTCTTCAGAAACGAAAATTCGAGTGGATACTTCAAATCTGATTGTTGTTGTACACAATCTGAAAAGAAAGAGCCATTATCATAGCAAGATGTCTACTGATGGTGATAATGTAAGTACAATTAGAGCAATGTAGTTTAATTGTTGACTTTGATACTAACTAGAACTGCGTTCATGCTAAAAGAACGATGCTGATTCATTCAAGTTTGTTGCTCTTGGAGGTGGAAGTGAAGTTGGTAGATCCTGTCATATAATACAGTACAAGGGTAAAACTGTCATGCTGGATGCTGGTGTCCATCCTGCCTATTCTGGGCTTGCCGGTTTGCCTTTTTATGATGAGTTTGACTTATCAACTGTTGACATACTTTTGATTTCACATTTCCACTTGGACCATGCTGCTTCTTTACCTTATGTTATGCAACATACAAACTTCAAAGGTAGAGTCTTCATGACACATCCTACAAAGGCCATTTACAGATGGTTACTTAATGATTTTGTTAAGGTCACTTCAATTGGAGCCTCTAATTCAATTTACACAGATGATGATTTGTCTGAATCTTTTGATAAAATTGAAACAATTGATTATCATTCTACTGTAGAAGTTGATGGTATAAGATTCACTGCTTACCATGCTGGTCATGTCCTTGGTGCTGCAATGTATTTCATTGAGATTGGTGGACTGAAAGTATTGTTTACAGGTGATTATTCAAGAGAAGAAAGTCGTCATTTGAACTCAGCCGAAGTTCCTTCAACCAAACCAGATATCTTAATTACAGAATCAACTTTCGGTACTGCCACCCATGAGCCAAGACTAGAGAAGGAACTGAAATTGACAAACCAAATACATTCCACATTATTGAAAGGAGGAAGATGTCTACTTCCTGTCTTTGCTTTGGGTACTGCTCAAGAGCTACTTTTAATTTTGGATGATTATTGGAATAAACACCAAGAGTTAGAGAATATCAACATATATTATGCATCTTCCTTGGCAAAAAAGTGTTTGGCTGTCTTTCAGACTTATATCAATATGATGAATGATAATATTAGAAGACAATTTAGAGACCAAAACTCAAATCCCTTTCAATTTAAACATGTTAAGAATATAAAAAATCTGGATAGGTTTGATGACTTTGGACCATGTGTCGTCATAGCTACTCCTGGTATGCTTCAAAACGGTGTTTCAAGAGAGCTTTTAGAGAAATGGGCACCAGATTCAAGAAACTCTGTGATAATGACTGGTTATTCAGTGGAAGGAACCTTGGCTAAAACTCTATTAACTGAGCCAGACTCAATCCCATCAATGAGTAATCCTGATACGATGATACCAAGAAGATTGAACATTGAGGAAATATCATTTGCTGCCCATGTTGATTATGAGCAAAATTCAAGATTCATTGAACTCGTTGATCCTAAATCTATTATTCTAGTTCATGGGGAATCCAACCCTATGGGTAGATTGAAGTCTGCTTTGTTATCCAAATATGCCATGTTCAAAGGCACAGAGAATGAGGTGAAAGTTTATAACCCAAGAAATTGTGATGAATTGAGCTTGAAATTCAAAGGTTTCAAGTTAGCAAAGGCTATGGGTATAATAGTGGAGGAACAAAAGCAAAGTGACATAATTAGTGGGGTCCTAGTCTCAAAAGATTTTGATCTAAATTTAATGAAGGCTGATGATTTGAGAGAATATTCTGGATTGACTTCCACCATAGTTAAGGAGCGCCAGACATTAAGAGTAGACGCTGGTAGGGATTTAGTTCATTGGCATTTATCTCAAATGTTTGGGTTTGTTGAAATATTGATTGATGATAAAGATGAGTTTGAGGTTAAGGTGATGAATGAAATCAAAATATCTCTAATGAATAACATCTCTACAGTTGAATGGACGAGCGGTGTTATAAATGATAGCATTGCTGATTCCGTTGTTGCTATTTTAATGTCTGTTGATACATCTCCAGCTTCAGTTAAGATTTCATCCAAAACTTGTGCTCACAATCACGAGCATTCAGAAAACCCATTGGCCGATTCTACAATAACTACAAGAATAAAGAGAATTAGTAATATGTTAGAGGCGCAATTTGGTGAAGCATTCTCCAATAACGAGGAATCGAGTGGAGCAACAGTAACAATTGGTAAAAATATAGCTCAGATAAACTACTTTGATCTTTCTGTCGCATGTCAATCCAATGTTCTTAAGGGAAGAATACAGAATGTTCTCAATAGAGCTACTGAACTAGTGGCACCATTGGCACAGACAAGAAAAGTTGTCTCCTGAAGAAGGCACTCCAAAAACACAACACTTAAAGTTGCCAACTGAGCGGCTTCTTTTGTGTAGCGAAATATTGACATTGAGTTTACAGTACTAAGTTTGGTCTAAATCATATATAACCATAAACAAAAAATCAAAACTGCCATACTACTCAATTAACTTGTAGATGAGTAGTTGTTGAAGAAGACAAATCAACATCCTAACGGATTCTAAGAACCTTTTGTCTTTGATTCTGGAACTCAATCTTCTCCTGTTTTTCCAGGCCTTCCAAAGCCTTCTCAAAAGCTACCTGAGAAAAGTTCTTGTCAACAATGACCGACTTTTCAATCGTTGAATATGCAGCAGAGAATCCAATAGGCAATCTTTTGTATAAATATCTTTCAATTTTAGAAGCTTCTATCTTGATCTTGGATGTTTGAATATTGGAGGATAATTTTGCTGCTCCCATTGTTGAAGCCTTGAAAAGTCTAATTGCTTCTAGAGCATGATGTCTTTCCGCCGTATCTGATAGTTCTAATTTTGCCAACGACTCCGTTATACGAATAATGGCTTCTAATTGACGAACTGTGATTGGAATTGAGGATCTCTCCGCAGTGATGGCTTCATCAATCTGAATTTGTCTTCTGATTTCAACAAAGTAATCACTTAATATTCTAGAGGATTCTTCAGATAATCTTGGAGCACATCTAGTTCTGCAATATAAAATGTATCTCTTCATCTTCTCAATGGAAATCTCACCAACAATTTCTGCATTTCCTCGGCCTGTATGTATATTGATAACGTGATTAGCAATTGAAATATCCCTGGCCTCATTATGATCATCTTTGACAATGAAAATCATATCGAATCTTGATAAGATAGTAGTCTGGAAATCGATGTTCTCACCAGGAGATTTCATGTCATCATAACTACCAAAAATTGGATTAGCCGCAGCCAAGACACTTGTTCTAGAGTTCAAAACAGTTGTTATACCAGCTTTAGCAATTGAAATAGTTTGTTGTTCCATTGCCTCATGGATGGCGACTCTATCTTCATCTCTCATCTTGTCAAATTCATCAATACAGACGACACCACCATCAGCAAGAACCATAGCCCCACCTTCAAGATAAAATTCACCATTACCACGATCTCTTTGAACAGAAGCTGTCAAACCAGCAGCAGATGAACCTTTACCAGAAGTATAGACTGATATTGGTGCTACCTTATCCACGAACTTCAACAGCTGTGACTTTGCAGTACCTGGATCACCTAACAGTAACACATTTATGTCACCTCTCAATCTCATACCATCTGGCATCAACTTTCTTGATCCACCAACCAGCAAGCATGCTATGGCCTTTTTGATATCATCTGAACCATAAATGGATGGGGCAATGGAGCTCGCAAATGATTCATATAGATTTGGTTGTTTTGAAAGCTCCCTAAATTCTTGTTCCTCTTCTTCAGTAAAGACAACACTTCCAATTGAATTGTGATCAACCTCCATGTCTAAGTCTAATAGTCGGATATAAGCAGTTCTGATAGCAGTTGCTCTATCGCTTCTGACTTTACTGTTGTAGACAGTATATATACCATTGACAGTACAACGAGTACCTGGAACAATCTTGTTTGTCAGGTAGCGGTCACAACGTATAATGATATGTCTAGGCATTTCACCCACAGGAACCATTTCAGGTAGTTCTTGTAATTTCAAAATCTGTTGGTCCACAAATTTAGATTTACTATGAACAATGACATAAGGATCCTTTGGGCACGACGACTTTTCACCTGGTGGGACAGCAGCCAAACAGAAGGATGGTAGAGTAGGATTACCTGAAGTAGAACGAACGGGTAAAGTGTGTTGATGGTGACAGTTACGACACATCAACTGTAAAGAAGTAGCAACTGACGACAAGAACGATGCACTGATAACGATACCACTGACACGTATAAGCTTTGAAATATGGTCAGAGTCTAGTTGTCTAATTGACAAGGTTGTTGCATCAGATTTCAAAATCAGTTGACAGTTTGGTACTCTTGCCTTTAATATTCTGGCACCTTCAGGATCATTTAGGTTACCCAAAGTGATAAATTCTTTGGCCACTTCAGTGATAGCAGTCTCAAATAACGGTATGTTTTCATGAGGGTTATTCATTAAATAATTGTTCAACTGCTCGTTATAGTAGATCAAATGTTCATTTGAGATCTTGAGGAAGTAATCACCAACCAATACATTCTGTCTTAGCTGATCTCGATAGATATACCCTTGTCCAATTCTAAACTCTTTGATAAATCTTTTGAAAGTTTTGATTATTTCAACGTTGTTGTCATTTTCTGAGTCCTCACCTGGGAACACCTGAGCAGCGTAGATCTCTGGTCTAGCAAATTCAGCCATGTTGTTTTGTAGGTTTTGGTTGATAGGTGAGAAGCAAGGTGATTTCAATCAAGTGGGTTTATTGATATAGAAATACAAATACAAATAAATTCATGCAAACAATTTATTCTTGATTGGGAAAGAGGAACGCGAAACCAAAAAAAGTTTTCGCGTCCATCCTAAATGGGAGATTTCCTAAACGGGATAGTTTGTTGAATTTAAAGGTCGGAATAGAAATCATTTCCGAGGGTGGAAAGAGATTTTCTTTGAGAGTTACAGTAAATACAAAGTGATTGATGCTAAAGAGCAGTAAAACATACCATAACAAAACACATTATACTCATACAATGTCGTAAGTACTATTTTGTTGTCATATCACGGGACTGAGGGTTTATGTTATTTGATCTTTTACTAACGATAGCCTTTTACAATCAGTGAACTAGTGGATCGTCCAAAAGCTGAGTTGACAGATGAAGAACTACAGAAGCTAGAGGAATATGAATTTACACATGGACCAATGTCATTATTGAAAGAAGCAGTGGAGACAGGAGCTCCTGTGCTTATATCATGCAGAAACAATCACAAATTCTTAGCCAAAGTGAGGGCATTCGATAGACATACGAACATGGTTCTGGAGAACGTGAAAGAACTGTGGACAGAGACACCTCGAAACTCAAAGGGGAAAAAGGGAAAGGCAGTACCTAAGGAGAGGTTCATAAGTAAGCTATTCTTGAGAGGAGATTCTGTAATTGTGGTCCTCAAAGCCTGAGCGATTTTAGTATTACATTGTTGACCTTATTAGCGACAGCAGGATGAAGGCACCAGAAACAATGATAAGGGAGATCTAAAAGCCTAAGTGCCTATGTGTTCACCTAACTATCAAGTGAGCATTAATATGTATTATAGATAAATCAATATTAAATATTGCATGATGCCAAATTTGTAGTCATTATTCATAAGTCATTACGAAAATATCGAATAAGTGATTTTCATTTATGATCATAAGAACTATTTACACATCAATCTTACTAAATATTTCTAGTACTGTTCAACTATTCAGATTCTGTAACAGATAAGTTGATTTTAGCAAATGTAGGAGAATCCTTTTGTTGGACAAAAACTTGATACTGACCGATTGAGACAATCTCTTCAATGTTTTGACCATTCAAGCTCAAAGTTATATCTTCAACTGGAACATCGATCGCTAGACCACTAGCAATCTTTTCTTTGACATATGAAGTTCTTATAGGGGTAACCAACTTACCATCAGTAACCTTTGAAGTGAATGTCAAATTCTTCAATCTGCTTGATAATTGTAGTACTGAATAACCTGATGCTTCCTCTCCAGTGGCCTCTGGAATTTTCAAGTTGACATTCAATTTCAACTTAGAGAATAACTCGTCTTTGGTGCTTCTCAATTGTTCTTGAGCGTCACCTGTAGGCTTGGATGTAAATTGTCTTTCAACCAATTTGTCTATACTCTTGGTTCTCTCATCTTTCAAAGCTTGTACTTTTGCATATCTTTGGGAAATCTTTTCCCTACGTGCCTTGACAGCTTGCTCAGAAGGAACAGGTATTGTTGGAGGTTGGTCTGGGAGTATATAACGGGCACCATTGTATGGATATAAAATATTATGCATCACATTTGGTTTGACTTGAACAATTTCACCTTTGATACCAAAGTCTTCAAAATTTCTTAATAGTTGGACAGTAACTCTTTTGTGTTTGTGACTTCTTATATATTTGTGAGCATTTCTCACAAATGGAACTTTGAGAAGTTGTACACTTCTATTCAAACATGATGACATTTTGCGTAGTAACAAGATCTTAAATAGAATAGTTGATATTCATATTTGGCATCTGTATTTTTTCTTCAACGATCAACTTTTTTTTTCCCATTTTGTTAGGTCTGAAATTTACGCAGGGCAGTCTGAAAAGTACGCAATAGACGTTTAAGAGTTTGTAGTTAACTCACTTATACATGATTCTTTATTATATCCGATATGTTATCATGTTATTCTAAGTTATAGATATCAATATCATCATCGTAATCCAAGTCTAAATTGTTACCTTCAAACTCAGCTGTAATTTTTTTATTAACCTTCCAGAGTTGGACGATGTTATCATCAGCAGCTGAAGCTAACGTCCAAGGGATGTTTGGATTGAATGACAAGTCAGTAATTGGAGAGGTGTGACCAGCATGCATCATGAATAATTCAGGTGTACCATCATCTTCGTCTTCTTGATTCTGCTCTTCACCAATTTTTCTGATATCCCACAGCAATATTCTTCTATCTTGAGACCCTGATGCAATAATACCATCATTATGGGGATCCCATTCTAAGGAAGTGATTGATTCAGAATGTCCCATTATCGTGTGAAGTTTCATACTTGTGTTTCTAATATCGAATAACTCAATTGTAGAGTCTTCCAAACCAACTGCAAATAAATTTGTAGAGAAAGTTGAAAAGGAAATAGTGTTAACTGGGACATGACGAGTGATAATAGTTTTGGAGGTGAGAGTTCTAGAGTCAAACAATCTTATAGTTTTATCTTCACTTACTGAACCAAACAGATTTGGATTCTTATTATGCCATTTGACTTCATTCACAATATCTTGATGCTCAGAGAACACTTGTACAGGGGCAGAATGATTATTTATATCCCAAAGTGCAACTGTTTTATCATCTGAACAAGTCAATAGCTGCCCTTTTGTTGATGGATTCCAAGATAGACCATAACCGTTTTCTTTGTGGTGTTTCAATTCAAATCTTTCAGTTTTATCATCTATGTTGTAAAGAAATACTCTACCTTCACCACTTATCGTTGCAATTTTGGTTGGATCTTGAGGCAAATAGCGTGCACGATTGACTTCTGCTTCATGTTTGAATTTTTTAACTATCTTTAATCTTGAATCTGGAGTAGCTTTATGGGATTCTTTTTTTGATTCATCGTCATTAGTTTGTTCAGTATCATTGTCATCTTCTTCGTCGTAAAGCAACGTCTTTGGTAGCTGAGTAGCAGCGATTTTCAAATACTCCGTGTCTTCACCACTTGTATGGGTACCTAACAAAAGTTTTTGATTAATACCATTATCTTCAACATCTTGACCTGGTAGCCATTGGATTGTTAAACTTGGCCATGTCAAACAAGTCTCTGAAACAAAGTCGTACATGAAGGGACAATTCTTCCTCCACAGCTGGTATTCCTCCTTGATCGACAACTCCTTCTGGGGCTCATCCTGCAATTGCTCTGAGGACCCATCGTCCATCTCGACGTTATTGGCAAACCCTACTCTGCTCATTGTCCCACGCTCAATGCTCTTTACAAGCTACAGCAAAGACCTCTTCTTGAGCGTGTCTTGATATTTTTCGTTTTGCCCGGCCTCTTCTTAGTGACACACGTAATTTGAAAAATTCTGCCAGATTCCGATTTTCGACAAATTTTGGAAAAGCTCAAAAAACTCAAAAAAAAACAGTAAACATAAACATAGTAGACAAAAGCACAGACAATTCACCATCAGCATACACAAAAAAACTAGCAAAGATGCAACGCCCAACTGATGTCAACATTGCAAAACACATCGACAATATTGTCCCAGAGGCAGATCTCTACAGAAAGCTTTATGAAGCTGAGAAGAGGATGGATATATTCATTGCAAGAAAGGCAAACGATCTACAGGAAAACATATCAAAAGTACCAAAGAAGAAGAGCCTTCTAAGAATATTCATCTCAAATACCTCACAGAATCAACCTTGGCAGGTGCAAAATGGCCATCAATCAATTGACGAGCCAAGCTGGACTTTAAGAATTGAAGGTAGGTTGATTAACGACGAGAAAATTGATGACCCAACTAGACGCAAATTTAGTTCATTCTTGTCAAGTATCTCTATTGATCTGTTACCAATTGAAACTAAATCCGAAAATGGAGAAAATATCCAACAGCAACAATACCCTGGCGGTAGTATTATTGAATGGCACGAAAACAACGATCCAAACAGTCAGAAAGTTGAGTTTGATGGTCTGGATGTCAAAAGACCAGGGAGTGAAAACATCAAAACTAGAATCACAATTCAACCAAAAGAATTTCCAATTAAGCTAAGATGTTCCCCAGAACTAAGATCATTACTTGGTGTCAGTGAAACTACACAGCATAGTGCAATTTACGCTCTATGGCAATATATTCAATTTAATAGTTTACAATCCCCAGAAGATAAAAGACAGATCAATTGCGATGAGAATTTATCAAAGCTATTCAATGTCTCAACTTTTAATTTCAGGGAATTAATTGAACTTTTAAGTAGACATTTGCAACCAAATGAACCAATTCGTTTGGATTATGAAATCAGGGTGGATAAAGGCTCAACATTAGGTGACTTGGTTTTAGACGTTGAGGTACCATTAGATGATTTAGCTACGATTGAACATTGGAAGCAAGAATGCAAGAAATTCGTTAACAATTCTGATGACAATATAAAGACGTATAACTCCAAAATTGCTCTTGGGATTCAAGGTTTGAACAATTCATACCGTAAATATCAGTTTTATGATGAGTTATCAAAAGATCCTGTGAACTTTATAAATGAGTTTACTGAAACTCATTCAAGATTGATCAAAATATTAGCTGGTGATGAAGGTTATAATGAAGATCTAGTTAGAAGATCTGATTTCTACACTGATGAAATATTGAGTGAGAATGTTGATATTCTACTGAAAAGTAACCGTATTTAGATTTTTGAACTAATACATAGATTAAGGTATTATAATATCCTTCATACTCGTTAATAGTACAATAAACACAAACGACTATTTAGACTAGGACTGAAACAAATATCAGCAATATTCTACATCAAATGTCAGGCAGAATATCACTCGGATAGAAAATCAGGGTTATATAATAATTCATCTATATTTATCAAAGTAATTAAGTTGAAACACGTCGCAACAGCAAAAATGACAAAAATCACAAAAATCACAGAAAGATCCAGCTAATTCTGAAACCTATGGCATTGGTGAAAGCTCAGGTTTGAATATTCAGTTGCAGACCTTGTAGTTCATGACGTTGTGATCTATTTGAGTACTGTTTCTTGGAACTGCGTTTCGAGTAATTCGCTTTCTTTGTTGCCTTATTGGAGATATTGCGAACTGTATCCTTTAACTCAATTGACTGAAGTGCCTTTATTGGATCAGCTTCAGATATATCAGTATATTTCAATTCCCAACTGATCTGTTTAAATAACTCCTTGAAATTGTCAAAGTAAACTGGAAGGTCTTGTCTAGATCTTGTTGGTTTGACTCTCCACTTATCTCTGTTAGACTGAAATTGGAGTTGATCTGCTGGGTTCTTACTGACTGCAAGTTTGGAGACCAGCTTGGATTTTGGAACTCTAGGAATCTTAATTGAACGTTCATTATGATCTAGATAACCATGATGATCATTCAATGTATTGTAAGCAAAATTAAAGAAATTCTGTTGACTTGGTGATGACTTTTTGTGAATGTTATCCCTAAATGTTTGCTCATAACTATTACTCTTCATGTAACTTGGTGGCGTAGTTTTCAACTTCTTTTGGTTTATAGACAAAGAAATAGATATGTGTCTATATTGGTGGTATAGAGTTGACTTGACAGTACTATGAGCCAATAGTTTCTGGGTAGATATCATTGTTTGTTGATGTTTGTTGTTTATGTGTCATGGCAAAGATAAGAAGCTCCACCAAAATACTCAAAATCTTACACGGGGCAAGAGACTAGACCAGGCCCGAAGTCTCAAGACCACAAAGACTAAGACTAGTCCTAAGTGTGCGCAAACCGCAAATATTTTCAACTTTTCAACTTTTCGACATTTTCTTTTTGAAGCCTCCAACTTCTTTGAATCACCAGTCTTTGAACATCAACATTCTGTTTGCTCAGTCATGTCTTCACAATCATACCGCTCCACTCGTTCTAGCGAGACACAAGAGTACTCTTTTGAGGAAGCCGTCTTGAAAGGTTTGGCCTCCGATGGTGGGCTATTTATTCCATCAGTCATTCCAAAGTTGGAACCTGGCTTCTTGACAAAGTGGTCAAACTATTCCTTCCAAGAGATTGCCTTCGAGGTCTTGAGATTATACATCAAAGAGTCTGAAATTCCAAATGAGGACTTGAAAACTTTGATCCAAAAGTCTTACTCAACTTTCAGAGATCAAGATCATATCACCCCAATAAATACCATTGATGAGTCAAAGGGTTTATATCTATTGGAATTATTTCATGGTCCAACATACGCCTTCAAAGATGTTGCCTTACAGTTCGTTGGTAACTTGTTTGAATACTTCTTACAAAGAAAGAATGAAGGTAAGGTTGGTGAAGAAAGAGACACATTAACCGTTGTTGGTGCTACATCTGGTGACACCGGTTCAGCTGCTATCTATGGTCTAAGAGGTAAGAAAGATGTGTCAGTATTCATCTTGTACCCAACTGGTCGTATTTCTCCAATACAAGAAGCACAAATGACATCTGTTTTGGATAAGAACGTGCACACATTATCCGTTAAGGGTACTTTTGATGATTGTCAAGACATTGTCAAACGTATCTTCGGTGATGCTGATTTCAACAGTAAATACCATGTCGGTGCTGTTAACTCAATCAACTGGGCAAGAATATTGGCTCAACAAAGTTATTACTTTTATTCATACATTCAATTGGTAAAGAAATGTGGTTCTGATATCAAAGCTCGCTTTGTTGTCCCATCAGGTAACTTCGGTGATATCTTAGCCGGTTACTATGCAAAGGAAATGGGTTTACCAATTGATCAATTAATTATTGCTACAAATGAGAATGATATTTTGGATAGATTCTTGAAATCTGGTAAATATTCCAAATCAGGTGATGTCGCTGCTACTCTTTCCCCAGCAATGGATATCCTCATCTCAAGTAACTTTGAGCGTTTGCTATGGTACTTGGCTAGAGAAAACGCAGCTGCCAACTCTGATGAAGCTGCCGGTAAGATTGTTTCAGAATGGTTCAATGAGTTGAAGGTTCATGGCTCATTTACCGTTCCAGAACACGTTATCGCTGCTGCTCGTAAAGACTTTGACTCAGAACGAGTCAACAATGAAGATACCACAAAGACAATCAAGGATATTTACACTTCTCACAAAGATAAATACGTTTTAGATCCTCACACCGCTGTTGGTGTTGCTGCATCATTGAGACACATTGCACAAGATTCAGTTAACGGTGAAGAAAATGTCAAATATATTTCATTATCCACCGCTCACCCAGCTAAGTTTGCTGATGCCGTCAACAAGGCATTATCATCAGTTGAGGGTTACTCATTTGATAGAGAAGTTTTACCTGAAGAATTGAGAGAGTTATCTACTAAGGAATTGAAGATTAAATTAATCCCAGAAGCTGATATCGAGTTGATCAAAACCGCTATCATCGAAGAATTAGCCAATGAATAAACTTTTTAGTAGATCAAAGAAGCAAGGAGATAGAATAAATTAATTAGTGGTATTTTGATTTTCACTCCTGTACACTTATTTACGAATCAGGGAGTAAAACATAACTGAATACATCTTCAATAATTTGAAATATACTAAGTAGTTTCGATTGAAACAAGGTCACGCTATTGGAAGTACATTTAGTGCGGGAAAGTCAATATCGAGCATGCTATCACACTATTTCTTCAACTTTTGGTTTCTTTATCATTCTCACTTTCCCAGTATCATCAATTTTAACTTCAAATCCGGCCTCGTCCAACACATCATCTTGAACCACTTCTCTAGCTTCTAGTTTAGCCACAAATTCTTGATTTTTATCATTGTTCAGCAACAAAAGCCTTATACAGACAATAGACCTTTCCTTTATGAAAGGCTCATGATCATCAATTATACAGTTAGATAATACTAGCTCTAAGCCATGTAATTCTCTGATCTTTTCTTGAACTTCGAAATTATCATGACACAGTGCTGATAATATTTCAATGATCACAGACTTAACATTAGGAAAATTCTTTGGATTAGTTAGATCACTTTTCTTAGTATCAGCATCCTTTGATTGATCCTTTAATCTCTTAGCTGGTTTAACATTGACTTGTATCAACCCTAAAAGCTTAATGAGCTTCTCAAGCCCTTTGTATGATAATAAAAACTTGAGAGTGTGATTATACTGAGTCAAGTGAGATATGATATCCAAAGTTCTGATAGTTTTCTCATAGATATATTCAATATTTTCATCAGCATCAACAGAGGTATTTAATTGATCTGAATTCTCAAAGTACCTCTCAACCCTTTGTAATGTTCTTTCAAATAATTCAAATACCCAGGACAAAATAACCGTAAGCTCAAACAGCTCCCAAACTGCAGTACTTGTGATAATCAATTGTGCAACACGCAAATATCGCACCGTATATGAAACAGGGTTATGTACTGTTATGAATTTCAAGAACGATTCATGCACTATAAGTTTATTCCAAATTTTGATTTGTAAAAGCTCAAATGGGGATAGACTTTTTTCAATAATTCTTTCGTTTCCCCAATCACCTTCGACATCTTTGTCCTCTACCACTGTTTGATGAAACTCGATTCTTTCAAAATCAATCAATAATTGATTCATAATCGGTTCACCATCACCTTTAGATAAAGCGTCATATAAGAATTCATTTGAAACAAACAAATTGTCGAGATATGTATAAATGATCATGGAGTTTTCATCTTTCCATATTGAATTCTCTTCAAAAAATTCAGCTAAATGTTTCAAAATCTTTGATTGATGATTTTCCCTTGCTACCGTAAGATTGGATAACATCTGAAATGCTGCATCCATGGTGTTTATCTTGTATTGCTCACTGATATTAGGGATTCGTGACAGATGCCTTAAATAACGAAATGTAGAGGATTCTATATCCAAGCGTTCTGCGATGGAGCGATCACATGACAAGAGGTTTCTTGCAAGCAATAACACACCTCTCACTAGTCTCGACTTTAGCTCGGCATTCTCATCAACAGCAGGGATGCTTCCATCCAATATGGCATGTATCAGCCTCCATATGAGATGGGATTGACTGAGTTGATTTCTAAATGTTGAATCAGAAGCTGATATCTTCAATGAATCTCCCAAGGTTTGTAGCATCTTTTGCAAGGATGGTGTATTTGTAGACGAGTTTGGCAATGCAACAGATAATCTCTCAAGGACAGATTCCGCATGTCTTATGCTATCGCCTTCATTTGTGACATTCATCAGGCCCTGTTTCTCTTCTTATAAGGCTGTAGTTTGTTTCTGAAGCAGAGGTGGATTCAAAAAGTTTCATGCCGATGACTGGTGTTGTGATGTTGTCTAAAAAGACGGCCTTCAAAAAGAATATGGGTTACACTTACATTATACAAACTAGTTCGCATTATTGAGTGTAATAGTTGGTGCTGGGTCTATCAAACTGCTGTCTACGCTGGTAGATGTACTTCTAACAGGAAAATGTTGTTGTTATTACTATGGGATCACACTTTTCGAATTGATATATTAAACTCCAAGAACCTTTCTTCTAATCAAAGGAAATGGTGTTCTTTATGGCACCAATTCCTTCAATTTCTATCTCTATTTGATCACCATCTCTTAGCCAGTTGAATCTGTCATTATGTTGAGTTCCAACAACACCATATGGTGTTCCTGTAAAGATCAGATCACCAGGCAATAATGTAGTACCTTGAGATAGAAATGAAACCAACTTCTCAACACTAAAAATCATATTGGATGTGTTCGAGTTTTGTCTTATCTCGTTATTAACCTTTGTTGTTAAATTCAATTGGTTTGGATCTTTGATTATTCCACTTTTAGCCATTGTTATGGAAGGACCTATTGGCGCCCAACCATCGAACATTTTCCCAGTAGAGAACTGAGATCCACCTCTCACGGTTTGCCATGTTCTTTGAGAAACGTCATTACCAACGGTATAACCTAATATATATTCCAATGCGTTTGCTTCATCAATATCTTTACCTTGTTTACCAATAACAATCACCAATTCACCTTCATAATCAACCTTGATCTCTTCAATCTGGGCCACTTTAGGAACTGGGATATCATCAAATGGACCATTCAACGAAGTTTTAGGCTTGTAGAACAAACATGGATACTTTGGGATCGGATGATTGATTTCTTTGCAATGTTCTCGATAGTTCAGTCCTATCATTCTAATTGTATTCAATTGAGAAATTGATAATGGAGACAATAGTCTCTCAACTGTCAAAATTTCATCAGTAACCTTTGGTGATTCAAAAATATCACCAGTGACCTTATACGCAGTAAGAGATTTACTTCCTTGATCCACAATTAAATCACCAACGTGAATCTCACCATTGGTTGAAACGAATCTTACTAGTCTCTACATAAGATACCATGTTAGCGTTAGTTGAACAGTGATCAGATAGGAAATTGAATTATAGGTGTCAAGTAGACTTACTTTTGGACTTAATTCAGCCATATTCGATATTGGCTAGCAATCTGTAATATATCAAGAACTGTCTCAAGATTATATTAACAGCTGCCAATTGTAAGATTGTTAGCATAGACAAGTTAACCATCTTGATATTTGATTTGATTTTTCAATATGGGCCAAAACTCTCCAAATTTTACGTTTCCCAGAGTGATTCATTTTACGATCTAATTATCTACTCCGTGGTGGCTCATATCAAGCTGAATACCGTGGTTATCATCAAACTCACTCTCTACACTCCAGAATCTTCCAACCTTGCAACTTACTAAACTTGTTGTGTTGTCAAAAGCACGTGACTTCTACCAGAATTGAGGGCCTCTGATTGGCCGGCAAAATCTCGAAAAAAAAATCACACCAACTTTTTTTCTTGAATTGAATTCAGATTTGTCTATTATCAACAACAAATACATTAACAAATCATCAAATTAATCATCAAAAAGTACGTAATAGAATCACTGCAATGGCCTTGATGTTGACATTCTAACACTGTTGTTGTTATTCAATGGGCAGAAATCAGAGCATCAAGGATAGAAAAAGTTAGAGCATCATTTACTAACAATGTAACTTCCCTTTAGTGGCTAACAACGTTATTGAATTACAAAAACTATACCAATCTTCTACCAAACCATTATGGATGAAACATCCAAGATCCAAGTTCTACATCTATCCATTCTGGGCTTGTTTATTCTTATCTAACGGTTTATCATTATACTACACTGGTCGTGCTATCTTAGGTATTAAGCCAAAGAAAGATTAAATATTGAATATTGAACAGGACAATTTGAACATCATGGTTGGGAAATACTGATACTCGCTTGAAGAAAACAAGATCCTCAATCATTATTCTTTCTGTCTCTTTTTTTGAACACACAACTAATTGCTCATTTATTTTCACACACCATCAAGCCATCAACCTACAATCTACAATTACTACACATTATTTATACAAGGAGGATCGATAAGATATCTACCCAAGACTACAAATATGCTTTACGATTATTGAAATTATAAATAGAAAATCACGGCATGCTGGCGTATCTATTGGATAAGGTACCAAATTATATGGTTTAATCTCTTTCCTCTTCAAGATTTTTTGCATTGTTTGCTAAATATGTAATAGCTAAACATTAAAAGCATTTACACATGTAGTAGTTCTCCAACATTGGTTTGTCAATTCAATCAATATCCAACTCATCCTCCAAGTCAACATGTAACACTGAATTGAATACTGACTGTAGGCGACGCATATGATTTAGCAACTGCATATGATTAATAAAATCCACTTCATTTCCATATTCATCCTCAACATCTGTGTACCAGGTTGTTTCACCAAGACCAGAATCACGTACTGCTGATGATTCAGAGCTGTATCCATTCTCATCCTCGTCATTTCTCTCAACATGGGAAAGAGTTCTTCTCACATAATGACCTTCTGTATCACTATCTCTGTCACTGCTATTCTCATCATCCTCATCACTATCGCTGATACGACTTATTCTGTTTCTTGTCGTACTTCTTATTTCATCGCCTTCATCAGTGTTTCCAGTAGCATCAGAGTCGCTTCCGCTCGATATGATTCTACTGAGACGTACAGGGGTAGTTCTCAGGGCGTAAGGCTCATACGCGCTATCATCTTCATCTTCATCATCATCATTATCCTCATCATCATCAGCGTCATCATCATCATCATCTTCTTCGTCATCATCGATGAAATCATCATTCAAATCGTATTCACCTCCCAAGTCGGCATCGTCGTCAAAATATTCATCGCTGTCTCCATCACTTTCACTATCACCACCCACCAATCTTCTGACAAATTGATGCAGTGCTTGTATATCTGGTCTTATATTTGCTGCTCCATTCAGTGGATAATCATCGGCCAGAGCATCTAAGTCAGCAGGACTCAATCGCAATCCACAGTTGTCACATACGCTTCCATTGACTTCCCAATGACAGTTGCTGCATCTTGCTACTCCATCACCAACATCTATAGTGGCATTAGCAGTGTTTTTGAATACGTTTTGAAACAATGTGTTTCTTGTGGTATCTCTCTTAAATCGTTGCAACTTCATGTCTCTATCCCTTCTGATTTCAGATGGCAATTCGGAGTGAATGTTCTGTGATGTTTCCAACAAGGACTCCAGCACGTCCTGTAGATGTCTGTTTAGATATGGTGCTTGTGAAACCACACCCCTGCACGTTGGACATGATCTATTGTTGGATAACCAGCTTGTTAAACACTATCAACAAAGTCAAAGTTGTTAGTATACATTCATCTTTGAAGAAAAGGGGATGCTTGCTCGCTAAACTTACTTCATAACAAAAGTTGTGCCCACACTTGGTCATAAAAGGAACAAACATGTGATCCTGGCATATAGGGCATACAGTAGACTCTAACACCTTCTTCACAATATGAGTTGTGAGATTTGGTTCCTGCAAGTATTCATCTGGTTAGTTTGTGCTTAAGTTTGTGCGAATTGGAATCATTGAGGAGTCTCAAACGTCAATTGGGAAGAGGGAATACTAACCGCTGTTGTTATTACGGATTCAATTGTAATAGTTACTGGTTCTATGGCTTCTTCTTTCATTTGGTGCGTGTTCTTTGGTGTCTCCAGTTTGTGATAACGTTATTACTAGAGCTAGCTGATCAGCTGCATTTTGATTTTTTTTTTTTTTTTTTCGAAAGTACGTACGCTGCCACTTACAAATTTCAAATTTCAAATTTCGCATTGTACAGAAGCACAAAATCTATGTTATTCGTATGCCATGTTGTTCTATATTCATTATGCGTTATCTGAGAGTTAGGGCTATATAATTATTGCTTCTAGTCTTGGAGCTTCCAAAGAAATATTCAAAAGCAGAGAAACAACCAGTCCTTTCATTATTGTCTGTATTCGTCTTCTAATTTACTCAATGTTTCAGCAGTCCATTCATCCAGAAATTTAATGGCACTATCAATCTCAGCATCAGCGACTCGCATTCTCTCATTATGTATATCTCTCATATTCTGGTAAAGCTTCTCAAAAGCCTCAATTTTCACTTCCATATCAGGAAAGTCAAATAAATGGCGAATCATTCTTTTTCGTACCTGATTCACTTGTGCTATAAAATTCCCATTCATTATCAATCCTTTATCTTTATTTATCATCACCATAATACTCAATATAGCATCATATTCCTGTTTTCGCTCAAGAATACGAATCAAATCTCTGTAGAAGGAAGAGCGAGTAACACCATCATTCTTTGGCATGTCTTTTTTCACATTCATAAATACCTCTAGCGCCTTAGTATGATCTTTATTCTGTGAGTAAATATTAGCTATTTGAACCCAAGAGGCATAATTAAACTTATGTGAATTTTTTAAAACAAATCTATCAATCTCTGAAATAACAACTTCCTGACCCTCAGTAATACCAAGTAATAATCTTCTTAGCATAATGATATCAAACGAAATATCTTGATTACCGTACAACCTCTTATAAATTTCATAGACTGCAATGTAATTAGGAGAATCAAACTTTATAAGATCTGTTAAGGCAGTCTTCAATATTTCAGGTTTAACACGTAATCCTTTTCTCAAATGGCCTCTAACATATTCTAGAATACCATCTGGATTGTTTTCTTTGGCCATTCTTCTGATAACATACTTTTGATCAAAATAGTCAAAAGTTTGTGTGTTGGCCCTTTGAAAAATTTCTTTATTCTTGAATAGTTTGAGGTTATCAAGAAGACGAATTGTTTCTAATATTGATCTTATTTTAAAATGGACTAATGAGTATTTACCAAATGCCTCTTTGATCTTAGTATGGATGCCAATAGTTTTAGATGAATAGTTTGAAGTAGCGGTAGCCCAAAAAGTTTGTATGGTTGACATTGACATTGGTATTGAAGAGTTTCGCAATGATTTCAAATATTCCATAAGTCCAGCTAAATCACCTCTTCTTTCAAAATATTTTGAAATTATATAATGCGATTCAGAATCCAACTCAAATCCGTCATTTCTAATGACACCCATATGTTGAGTAATCAATTCTAGAGATCCTTTTCTAACATATACTTTCAATAACTCAAAATAAAAAAATCTTAAATTATTTTCAGATGTATTTGATAAGCCTAATCCTTGCAACCTTGAACGTGAACCAGAAGATCTTGAAAAGGAGTATTTTGTGCCAGCTGATTTCATCAATGAGGTTCTTATTTCATTAAATTGGATATTCATATCATCCATATCAAAAAATTTATCATTATCAAATTTATCGACAAATCTCATAGCTCTCATTTGGTTAGAATCATATTGGTTGATTGACTTCAAGTAGTTCATAAGATCTGTTTTATCGGATACGGTACCGTGCTTGGAATAACATTGGTATAACAGTGGGTAAATATTTGATGGAACGGCTAACTCAGTATCACTCTTAATCAATTCCAAAACAAGCTTCATAGAGTCAAATAATCCGACATCTCTGACACCCTTCAAGTATACATAAAGCGTAAAATCATCAATATTTTTTGCCTGAATCATTTGGAGTAAAAGTTGCTTGGCAGTTTCAACATCTTTTGAGGTGATATAGAGCTTTAATGCTCTGTTTTGATAATCTGGTGATATTTCATTGAATTGGATGTACGAAGAGTACAGTTGATCGTAGAGCTCAGTGTTGAGAGTTTTGAACGATGATAACAAGCAGAACTCTAATAGTTTTTGATCACTAAGTATTTCCTTTTCATAATGATCTAAGAACTTGATTATATGGTAGTATTTCTTTCTTGATCTCAGTTCCTCAAATATTTCTTGCAGCTCTGGGATTGATAATCTAACGAATGATGAGTTTAGTATGTTAGTGATAGACTCTTCAGATTGATGTGTGAATGCAGAATCAATGAGCTTGCTTATCAAAGATGTGTTCAGTACCTTTGAACTGTTTTGTAGGAATGGAATTGATGATGCTATAACAGCTGTATGGTCAGCTGCTGATGATGCTGATGGTGAGTTTGGAAATTCAGAAGATAAATTCCTGCTAAAAATTCTGGAACCACCATGATGCAAATTAGGCAATATAATACAAGTCTGCCGTATTGTGTATGATGTTTGTGATATGGGTATATGCGAATTGCTCACGATTTTGATGTGTTGAAATCTCTTCATCGTTGACTTCTATTCTATAACCAAAACTTATTAACTTCTTCGTCTTTCTATAGAAATCTCATATGGCAGACGCGCACTATGCAAAAGCTCAAAATGAACCAAAATTGAGAAAAGATTGTAGGTATAGTCTCTTATATGTACTAGGGATAGAACAAACCACTGACAAAAAACAGTATTTTCTGAGCTCAACCAATTGAATATGGTGTTTGTTTGTAGTATCGTGCAATAATTTTCAGAAAAAATCAGTCGAGATCCGACCAGCACGTGATCCGTATTCCGAGGGAAGCAGTCTATGTGCGAAATCTACAACGTACTACAATCATGATCATGATCAAGCTGAGGGTGAAGAAGCGTTTCTATTCAAAGTGAATGATTGAAAAAGGGTCAATGATAATGATATTAAAAGAAATGGCGATGGATATGAAAAAGTAAGCATAAAAACTTGTAGCTAAGCAACCTCATCATAGATGCAATGTATTTCTCTATCGTCATCAATAGTATAATAGATATCACTCAAAACAACTGTCTTCAAAGATGGCATATTATCTCTAAAGAATTCAACATAAGATTTGAAGAAATGATTTATGCAGGTTGCTAGTGCATCAAAGCAAGACTCGTCAAATTTGCAATCGTAGTCATTGAAATGACTGATCTCATCATATTGATGAAAACCCCAACGACTTGAACTTGGAGAATAATGTAATATATCTAGGTCATTTTCATTCAATACCTGTCTTTTCAACAACTCAACACCAACAGTTCCGAAGAATCTTGGTGAGATTATATCTTTAAATTCAGTATTTTCCTCATCATAATATTGATGATTCATCAAATAATGATCGACAAGACTTAGTATTTCCAAACAATGATCACACTCACATCCATTCCATAACAAATCAGAAACGAGTATCTCGTAGCATGAACAAGTTTGTAAGAGTGTAGGACAATTTAGCGTTTTTAAACCAGTCAATTTGGGTAGAACTTTTTCATAAAGAGTTCTTCTTCTTATATAATTTCCTTCAACTCCATTCTTCAAATTCCCACTTCTTGGAGGGTTATGCCTTATTGATAGCATTTTTAGATTATCAGGGTTTGGAAGGTTTAATAGGAATCGATTGATGCTTAAATCGAAATTTTCTGATAGATAATGATCTGATGTAAATGTCATTTCATGAATAGATAATTTTTTAAGATTTTTTAATTTGGGTGATAAAGAATCCAAAAAGGATTGTAAACAATCACAACAATTCACCGTATCTTTATCATAAAATTCACAACCTATAATCATTTCCAATTCCTGTAATTCTTCAAGATCGATCAAATCTTCAATGAATTGTGTTGTCAATGTACGTAAAACAGAGTTATAATCATGCAAACCATGTACATGATTAAACATTAATCTCTTTAGCTTTAACTTCTCATTAGACTTTATGATGGAATTTTCAGCAAAAGATTTAAATAACCTTAATGATTCAATATCTTGATCAATAATTTTCAATGATTCCAAGTTTTTTAAACTTGATAATAATGAATTTGATATCTCTATATTTTGATTATTTGAGTGAAGATTTATAGTTAATGAAGTAATATTATCTCTGATTAAATTTGAGGTTGGTAGTGATATGATTGATGAAGGTTGATTTGCATCAATTGTTATAGATGATAATGAATTTATTGGTGTGATGTTTGAATTCAAATTCAAATCCATTATTTTGAATGATTTGAGCTTGGAGCAATTTTGTGATATTTGTAGTATAAATCTATTAAGTAATTCTGAACCTTCTTTCTTATAATGGAATATATTATCAGCTATTACCACTGTTGATATCAAATCATAAAGAATTTTATTTGATGATAAAGAATCCATAAGACATTGTAATTTTGAGTATATCACAAAGTCATTTTGATCATGGGATTTTGTTGGTGTACTTATACCAGATATGGAAGTTTCATTTGAGTCTAAGTACCATATTGGAGATCGTAATATTGGGTGTCTTCTGATGGTTATTGTTGCGTATAGTTTGATGATGGCGATATTGTATAGCTTTTGACAAGTCTGTGCGACAGAGAGGAGGTCATTTTGAGGGAGATAGCCTATTATGTTTTCGATGAGATGGTTGGGTATGTCTGTGAATATCATGTGGTACGTAGTGGGTATATGTAAATATCAATCAAGGATCCAGAAAGTGTAAAGCATATATATGTTTATGAAGTGTTATAACTTATGCCAGCTCAACAAAAACCCCAACACCCCCAAAGGCGAGAAATATTGGCGGCACAAACAACGTCGCCCAGAATCGAAGCGGCACCCCATCTGGGCGTCAATCTGGTAAATACAGACACTAGTAACTGCTAATTATTAACCACCATCCAACCAGGAGCCAGGACAGGGTGTTCCTAGTTAGTCCATGGCACACCACCTCGCAGCAGAACCAGACCGCACACCGCACGAGTCCCATCCAACCACCAACCACACCCAATCACATCAAAGCATCAAGGGTCCTATAATTAGCAACACAACTCGCAAAAAACACATCAAATTATTCAGCAAATTTCTCCACGATACACACTAGCTCTGGGAGATCGTCGTGTCAATATATATATATATATATATATATCAAGCTGGTAATTCGCAGTTATAATATCTGTGTAGCTCATATATAGCCAGTGGAAGTCAAAGACACTCGCTTGAACCGTATGTTGATGTTGATGTTGATGTTGATGTTGATGTTATATACAGCTTGCCGTTTGCAACAATAGGCCTTATGACTTATTATATATGAGATCTCCAAACCGCAAGGGACAACACTTACCTTTAAGCCATATGGGCATTGGGGACCCCTGAGAAGCACCCTGCTAATCATGTACTGTCCTGCTCCCAGGAACAGGTCTAGCGCCAGCTATTCGGTCACATGACTTACAAGTTACTCATATAAGTTCATCATACTGCCCTAATGGTTTGTTGATTTCCACTCTTTTTAGTGGGTTATCTAACCATTGACAATCATGTCTTCAAAATACTAACCAGCCATTAATCTAGATAACCCACACCTTTGGAATACAGATATATATTATACCATCACGGATAAACAGTGAATACTCACAATTAGTAACTCACACTGATATACTGATTCCTGAACTGATATTAACTTTGCTGCAATATCTCAGTTGTTTTTTTATAACCGTCAACTGGGATCATCTTGGAAGATATCATCATCATACTACTACAAAAGTAATCAAACGTATCCAGGCCAGAATATATCAGCAGCACTACTGAAATGTCAACACTCTGCGATGAAGCAACACTACTAGCCGTGAGCAAGGATGTATTACACGATCCTGAAAGGTTCAAGTCTTTGATTTTGAATCTCAAAGCTGATGATGATCATATTATTGAATCAATAAGATCAGATTTATTGAAAAAGGATCAAACCAAACTTATAAAAAGCTCTTTAACTCAATTCAATGACGTCTTAAATGCTGTTGCCGTAGGTGATTTGACAAAAAATATCTATATTAATGAAGATTTGTCACATATCAAAGAAATTTGTCAATTAAGAGACACTATAAAGACAATGAATGAACAATTATTATCATATTCAAGAGAAGTCTTGAAAATTTCTAATGATGTCAGTCATGGAGAATTGGGAGGTCAAGTTAAAGTCTCTGGAACTGTTGGAATTTGGAAAGATTTAAGTGAAAATTTAAATATAATGGCTTCAAATTTAACAAATCAAGTTAGAGAATTAGCAGAAGTTGTTGGAGCTGTTGCTAATGGTAATTTATCAAAAAAGATAAATGTTCATGCTCAAGGTGAGATATTGGAATTACAAAATATTATAAACACCATGGTTGATCAATTAAAGACATTTGCATTCGAAGTTACTAGAGTATCAAGAGAAACTGGTGTTGAAGGAAGATTAGGTGGTCAAGCTGTTGTTATTGGTGCCGAAGGAATTTGGAAAGAATTAACAGATAATGTAAATGCAATGGCTTCAAATTTAACAAATCAAGTAAGAAATATTGCTAATGTTACAACTGCTGTGGCAAAAGGTGATTTATCAAAGAAAGTTACAGCTGATTGTAAAGGTGAAATTCTTGATTTAAAATTGACAATCAATGAAATGGTGGATTCTTTACAAACTTTTGCAATTGAAGTTACATCTTTAGCTACTGATGTTGGTATAAAGGGAATCTTAGGTGGTCAAGCAGTGGTTAATGGAGTGGAAGGCGCTTGGAAAGATTTAACAGATAACGTCAACGCCATGGCTGCCAACTTAACGAACCAAGTAAGAGCAATTGCTGCTGTCACTACTGCAGTGGCGCATGGTGATTTATCTCAAAAGATTGATGTATTAGCACAAGGTGAGATTTTAGAGTTGAAAAACACAAGTAATAAAATGGTGGATTCATTACAAGTGTTTGTCAGTGAAGTCACAAGAGTGGCTAAGGATGTTGGAGTTGAAGGTAAATTAGGTGTACAAGCACAAGTTAGTGATGTTGATGGGCTTTGGAAAGAGATTATTACAAATGTAAACGTGATGGCTGCCAACTTAACTTCTCAAGTTAGAGCATTTGCTCAAATCACTGCTGCTGCTACAGATGGTGATTTTACAAATGTTATTACAGTAGAGGCAAGTGGTGAAATGAATACATTGAAAACTAAGATCAATCAAATGGTTTATAACTTAAGAGATTCAATAAAGAGAAACACAGATGCAAGAGAAGCTGCTGAATTAGCCAACAAAGCTAAATCTGAATTCTTAGGAATCTTTTCTCATGAGTTAAGAACACCTTTTAATGGGATTTTGAATTACACTCAACTAACATTAGATACAGATTTAACTCAATATCAAAGGGAAATGCTTTCAACAGTGCATAGCTTAGCAAACTCTCTATTAACTATCATTGATGATATTTTAGACATTTCAAAGATCGAAGCTAATAGAATGACAATTGAAGAGGCTGAATTTAGTTTAAGAGAAACAATTTTTGGCGCTTTGAAAACATTAGCTGTGAAATCCATCGACAAGCCATTGAACTTACTCTATGAAATTGACGATTCTTTTCCAGACTTATTAATTGGAGATTCCTTTAGGTTGAGACAAGTTATCTTGAATCTCGTCGGTAATGCAATAAAGTTCACTTATAAAGGTCATGTTAAGTTATCAGTAAAGATATCATCTCAAAACAATAAGGTTGGGATGGTAAGTAATAACTCAACTGCTCTGGACTATAGAGGAACCATTAATCATGCTGATGAAACTTTGCTTTTGGAGTTTTCTGTAAGTGATACCGGGACAGGAATCAAAAGGGACAAGTTGGAGTTGATTTTTGAAACATTTACACAAGCTGATGGCTCAACTACAAGAGAGTTTGGTGGCACAGGACTGGGTCTATCAATCTCTAAGGAATTGATTCACCTAATGGGAGGGGAGATTTGGGTAACTTCAACATATGGACAAGGATCTAATTTTTCCTTTAATATTGCAGTCAAACCAGTTAGAAAAAGATCTCAGAAACAGTCTGAATTGCTACAGAGCTTGAGTCTTCATAAGATCTTATTCGTTTCAACTCACTATTCTGAATTTGAACTTGCTCAGATTACTAAAGATTTAATTCAATTAAATCTAAGGCCTACTGTCATTAAAGATATTAGTGAATTGAAAGCTGATGAACAGTTTCAATTTGACGTTATTATAATTGACTCGATTGAAATGGGTGAAATCTTGAGAGCACTTGAGGAGATCAAAAATATACCTTTTGTGTTACTAAACAGATCTTTTGAAAGATTGGACATGAAGTCTTGTTTAGAACTTGCTATTCAATCGTGCGGTAATGCACCTTGTTCCATGCTGGACTTAGCTGGTTATTTGAAACCCGCACTAGAGGCAAGGGTAGTGCCCAATGAAGATCAAGTGCCACAAACTTTCAAAATCCTGTTAGCAGAAGATAATTTGATAAACCAACACTTGGCAGTGAGAATATTGGAGAAATATGGGCATGAAGTTGTTGTAGCCCAGAATGGATTAGAAGCGTATGAGAAGGTCAAACTTAACTCATACGATGTTGTGTTGATGGACATCCAAATGCCAATAATGGGAGGTTTTGAAGCTACTCAGAAGATAAGAAGTTGGGAGAAAGAAGTAAACCCAGAAGATCCCTTTAGTGTAAGAGTACCTATTATTGCTTTAACAGCTCATGCAATGGTTGGGTATCGGGATAAGGCACTAGAAGCTCAAATGGATGAATACGTTTCCAAACCACTGAAGCCAACTCTCTTAATTCAAACAATGACCAAAACTATTCATCAAATCAAGAAGATGAAAATGGTCAGCGTACCACATAAAAGTGCAGTATCAAACAAATCTACGACAGAGAATACTATGATTTGCGAGGTTTGAGACTGGAGTTAATCAGCTTCCTCAAAGGTCAAAGTAGAAAACATATACAATGGGTCAACAAACCATATATATACATATATAGATTATACTATTTATCTTCAGTTCACTAGCATTGCCTGATTGCAATCCAGCTAGACTTTTTTAATGAATATTTCTAATTGATATCATGGTAGTATTACCACCGGTCTAAAAAGACGGCTCCAAACGGAAACACCCAAACACCAAAGAGGCCAGCTGATGCTTCAATTCTCATCCTCAAATAATAAATAGCACCATATTGTATTCACCGTCCTTCTTCTTCTTCACACAGAACAATTACATTAATCTAAACGGTAAACGTTACAGAGAGGAAAGGTCTATCATATATCCAACATGCCGATAGAAGGGGTTGCAAATATATCTTTTGCCACAAACAAATTGAGCCTATTCGAAACAACCATACTTTTTTACAAGTCACTGGGTTTCAGAGTCATCAGAAGCTACTCAAGAGACTTAACAAATACAGGATCATTGAAAGGTATATCACATGACTCAATTAGAGAATGTTGGCTGGAATCATTCAAGCTTTCTCAGTCCAATGGTAAAGGTGATCGATTACCCCAACAAGAGTCTAATAGTATCCAATCGGAGGGTGTCAATTTGAAATTAAGATTAAACTCTTTAAGTGACATCGAAGTCCATCATATGCTCAATGCCACTGTCTCATTCTTCTCAACAGATCTACTACAAGTTTCCAAGTTGCTTGGTATTCCGGTGGAAGATTGTTGTGTCAAAGCTGTTGACCCATTAGGAAATAACATCCATTTCTTGGGTACACCAACTCCTTTTGATCCAAAAGTCGATGCTTCATATTTCTCAGGACAGAAAGTTGAAAGTTCTACAGACATTTCATCTCAAAGCAAGAAGAAAAAGATTGCCGTGATGACATCAGGTGGTGACTCACAAGGTATGAATGCTGCCGTTAGAGCTGTGGTCAGATCAGGTATATTCTATGGATGTGATGTTTTTGCCATTTATGAAGGCTATACTGGTCTCGTTACTGGTGGATCTCTAATCAAACAGATGAAATGGGAAGATGTCAGAGGTTGGTTAGCTTTAGGGGGTACATTGATCGGTACTGCTCGTTGCAAAGAATTCAGAGAGAGATGGGGAAGATTGAAAGCTGCCAAGAATATGGTTGATAATGGAATTGATGCACTTATTGTTTGCGGTGGTGATGGCTCTTTGACTGGTGCTGATTTATTCAGAGAAGAATGGCCCTCATTGCTAGAGGAATTAGTAACCAATGGTGAAATAACATCAGACAAGCAGGAACAATACAAACATTTGACTATTGTGGGCCTGGTTGGCTCAATCGATAACGATATGTCTGGTACAGACTCTACTATCGGAGCCAATTCATCCTTAGAGAGAATTTGTGAAATGGTAGATTATATTGATGCCACTGCTGATTCGCATTCTAGAGCATTTGTTGTGGAAGTAATGGGAAGACACTGTGGTTGGTTGGGTCTGAATGCTGGTATTGCAACTGGTGCTGATTACATTTTCATTCCTGAAAGAGCTCCAAACAAAGATACATGGAAACAAGACTTGAAAGATGTCTGTCGCCGTCATAGAGAGAAAGGAAGAAGAAAAACTACCGTCATTGTCTCTGAAGGTGCTATTGACTCTGAACTAAATCCAATTACATCAGAGGATGTTAAAGATGTGTTAGTCGAATTGGGCTTGGACACAAGAATTACAACTCTGGGACACGTCCAAAGAGGTGGTACTGCTGTTGCATCAGATAGATTACTAGCCACATTGCAAGGTGTCGAAGCCGTACATGCCGTCTTAGAGCTTACACCTAACGATCCTTCACCATTGATTGGGATCAAAGAGAACAAAATTGTACGCCAACCGCTAGTTGAAGCAGTTGCACTGACAAAATCTGTTGCTGCTGCTATAGAATCTAAGAACTTTGATAAAGCCATTTCATTAAGAAACACCGATTTCATCGAATCATACGAAAATTACTTGTCCATATCAAAAGATGATGATGGGTCCATGATATTACCAGCTGAGAAAAAGTTGAACATTGCGATTATTCATGTTGGTGCTTCTTCTGCTGCCTTGAATGCTTGTACCAGAGCAATTGCATTATACTCATTGTCAAGAGGTCATACACCTTTTGCTGTTCAAAATGGATTCAGCGGCTTGGTTCGTCATGGATCTGTTAAGGCGTTGTCATGGTTTGATGTCGAAGACTGGCACAATCTAGGAGGCTCTGAAATGGGTACCAATAGAACGTTGCCTTCGATTGACCTTGGAACTGTTGCATATTACTTTCAGAAATACAAATTTGACGGGCTTATAATCATTGGGGGATTTGAAGCGTTCACTGCTTTAAGAGAATTAGAGCAGGCAAGAAAGGACTTCCCAATATTTAATATTCCAATGACTTGTATTCCTGCTACCGTGTCCAATAACGTCCCAGGTACTGAATACTCGTTAGGATCAGATACTTGTTTAAATGCATTAGTGCATTATTGCGATGCTGTTAAACAATCTGCATCTGCTTCTAGAAGAAGAGTGTTTGTGGTTGAGGTTCAAGGTGGGCATTCTGGTTATGTTGCAAGTTATATTGGTCTTGTTACTGGGGCAGTCGCGGTATACACCCCTGAAGACAAAATAAACTTGAAGACTATTCAAGAAGATATATCATTGCTAAAGGAAAACTACAGCAAAGACCAAGGAGAGAATAGATCAGGGAAGATGCTGATCAGAAATGAAAGTGCCTCCAGCATCTTCACTACTGAGTTGATTGCAGACATCATCGAAGAGTCTTCAAACAAGAGATTTGAAACTAGAACCGCTATCCCAGGCCATGTACAACAAGGTGGGGTACCAACAGCAGTTGACAGAGTGAATGCTTCAAGATTTGGTATCAAGTGTGTAAAGTTCATTGAAGAATGGAATGGAAAGATTAACAAAAGCAACCTAGAAGGAAGTGATCCTGATTTGAGATTCAAATATGCAGACGGTAAGAAGATTTCTACTGTTGGAGAAAATAATCATTCAGCTAGTGTTATTGGAATCAATGGTTCTGAATTAAAGTTCACCTGCATCAAAGAACTTTGGGAGAACGAGGCTAACATTGAGCTAAGAAAGGGTACATTGATCCATTGGAACAATCTCAATAAAATAGGTGATATTTTGAGCGGTAGATTAAATCTGCGGAACAGATCTAGATCCGATGGGTTGATTTGAGTGGCATTTTGCTTCAAGATGGTTGGATGTAAGTACTAGCTATTGTGTATATAGTAATTCGAGTTAAAAACAGTTCCCGTTATGTTTCGAGTGTACGTACCATTTGATGTCCGGGTTTTTCTGATACTTGAACGATCAATTTCTAAATTTTTCAACTACTACTACACTAGTTCAATTCTCAACCATATCACGAATATCAACAGCGCACTTAAGATGTCCATCGCCTACTCTGTGTCCTCAACGGGCTCATATATGAAGGCAATGCAAACCATGGTAGGCGCTCTCGCGAAGGTGGAGAATGTTGACGAATATCATGACCTGCCTCCAAAATTTCATCAAAATGAAGCGAAAGATACAAACGATTTGGATGAGATGTTCAACCGCTTCAGTCTGTTCAAATTGAATGAAGAAGAAGAAAATGAAGACGAGGATTCTAGCAGTGACTCTGATTATGCCACAGGGAGATCCGAAGCATACGAAAACTTGAAACAAGAATGTCACAGAATCGCCTACTCCAGAAAAGAGATCTCAGAGAGAGAACTACTAGATGCGATCACTACTATCATATCAGGTGACAATAACTTGGAGCAGTTGCAATCCCTGTTATTTGATATTCTTGGATTTGAGGAATTTGACTTGATCTCCCAAATTATCAATGACAAAGATGATATAATTGAAGCAATGAACAGCGAACCGGATATAACATCAAAAGAGTTTCTATCCGCTAAGGATATAAGGAATCAAGTCAAACAAAATCATGAAAATGCACAGAATGAACAGCTATCACAGAATCATGCTGTCAAAAATTATCCTCATGTCTTTAGAGCTTTTGATGGCGGTAACACAGTTTCTTTTAACGGTCAAAAATTTACACTGCCGGTGGGGTCCACAAGAGAAAGCAAAGAGCTATACGAACATATTGTTATACCCATTTCTGAGAAAAAGCCATTTAAAAAAGCAAGTGAAGTGCCTGTGTTCATCAAAGACCTGGATAGTATTTGCAGAGGAACTTTCAAGGGATATAAATCATTGAATAGAATGCAGTCGTTAGTATACCCAGTTGCGTACAACACCAATGAAAATATGCTGATCTGTGCTCCTACTGGTGCCGGTAAGACAGATGTGGCTTTGCTGTCAATCCTGCATACTATTGATCAATTCATGACGGAGACAGAGGATTCGATTGATATTGAATATGACGATTTTAAAATTGTTTATGTTGCTCCATTAAAGGCACTAGCCTCAGAAATTGTTGAAAAATTCAGCAAGAAACTGGCCTGGCTGGGCATCAAAGTTAGAGAGTTGACAGGTGATATGCAATTGACTAAAGCAGAGATTATGACTACACAGGTTATAGTTACTACTCCTGAAAAATGGGATGTCGTGACGAGAAAGAGCAACGGTGATAACGAACTGGTTTCGAAAGTCCAACTATTGATCATTGATGAAGTACATTTGTTACACGAAGATAGAGGTTCTGTTATAGAAACTTTAGTGGCACGTACGTTAAGACAAGTGGAAAGCTCACAGTCCATGATTAGAGTGGTTGGACTTTCCGCAACTTTGCCAAACTTTACCGATGTTTCAGACTTTTTAGGAGTCAACAGAGAAGTTGGTATGTTCTTTTTTGACCAAAGCTTTAGACCGATTCCATTAAAACAAGAGCTGGTTGGAGTGAGAGGGAAGGCTGGAAGCAAGCAAGCAAGACAAAATCTGGACCGTGTTGCCTACGATAAACTGATAGAAGAATTGAATCAAGGGGCCCAAGTTATGGTGTTTGTTCATTCTAGAAAAGACACAGTTAAGACTGCCAGAACATTCATTGAAATGGCAAAGTCTGAACATGAAACATTAGCTTTTGATTGTACTTCCTCTTCCCAATATGAAAAGCATGCAAGAGAGATGAGCAAAAATCATAATAAAGATCTTCGAGAACTGTTCCAATATGGATTTGGTGTTCATCACGCAGGTATGATGAGAGCTGATCGTCATGTTACCGAAAAGATGTTCTCTGAAGGCGCAATAAAAGTGCTTTGTTGTACTTCAACATTAGCATGGGGTGTGAACTTGCCTGCAGCTGTCGTTATCATAAAAGGTACACAGGTTTACGACTCAAAGAAAGGTGGATTCACTGACTTGGGGATCTCTGATGTTATTCAAATATTTGGTCGTGCTGGTAGACCTCAGTTTGAAAAGTATGGTACTGGTATCCTTTGCACAACTTCTGACAGATTGGATGATTACGTTTCATTGTTGACTTCGCAACATCCAATTGAATCAAAGCTCGCAGCTAAATTAGTTGATAATTTGAATGCTGAAATTTCTCTAGGAACTGTTTCCAGCGTGGATGAAGGAATAAAGTGGCTAGGTTATACTTATATGTTTGTTAGAATGAGACAAAATCCATTTGCATATGGCATTGACTGGAGAGAGCTACAAGACGATCCTCAATTATTCCAAAGGAGAACAAACATGATCACAGTTGCAGCTAGGCGTCTTCACAGTTTGCAAATGATTATATTTGACGAAAGTTCAATGACTTTCATGTCAAAGGACCTAGGTAGGATAGCCTCTGATTTTTACCTCTTGAATGACAGTGTTGAGATATTCAATCAGATCAGTAACCCTAGAGCCACTGAGGCTGATGTTTTATCCATGATATCCATGAGTAGTGAGTTTGATAGTATAAAGTTTAGAGAAGAAGAAGCAACGGAATTGACGAAACTGCTAGAGGAAAAGGCACAGTGCCAGATTGCTGCTCAACCTGACTCATCACAAGCCAAAACTAATATCTTGCTGCAATCTTACATTTCTCAAGCCTCTATTCAGGACTCTGCTCTATACTCCGATGCTAATTACGTCGCACAGAACTCAATCAGAATTTGCCGGGCCTTGTTTTTGATTGGGATCCACAGAAGATGGGGAATATTCTCCAAGACTATGTTGTCCATCTGCAAGTCAATAGAGAAGAGGATGTGGGCTTTTGAACATCCAATGAAACAATTCGAGCTACCACAGCAGATATTACGTATACTTGATTCCAAGAATCCGTCAATTGATGAGCTGCGTCAACTGAATTCAAACGAGTTGGGAGACCTGGTCCACAATCATCATATGGGAAATGTTCTTTACAAACTTATCGGTAAATTCCCAACAATGTTGGTAGATGCTGAAATCTTCCCGATTACTAAAAATGTTATGAGGGTACATGTTGACCTTGATCCTGATTTTTATTGGGATGAGAAATATCACGGAAATGCTCAGTTCTTTTGGGTATTAGTTGAGGAATCTGACAAATCTGAAATTTTGCATTTCGAAAGATTCATTTTGAATAGGAAACAGCTCAAGAATCCACATGAGATGGATTTCATGATCCCTTTGGCTGATCCACTACCTCCTCAAATTGTGATTCGAGTACTTTCAGATTCGTGGATTGGTTCTGAAACTGTACATAGCATATCTTTCCAGCACTTGATTAGACCACATAATGACACGCTACAGACAAAGTTACTAAAGCTGCAGCCACTTCCAGTTACTGCTCTACACAATCCTCAAATCGAATCAGTCTATTCTTCTAAATTCAAATACTTCAATGCCTTGCAGACGATGGTCTTTCATACATTGTACAACTCAAACACAAGCTGCTTCGTTGGTTCCCCTACTGGTTCAGGTAAAACTGTTGTTGCTGAGCTTGCAATCTGGCATGCATTTAAGGAATTTCCTGGTTCAAAAGTGGTGTATATTGCCCCTATGAAAGCATTGGTTAGAGAGAGAGTCGATGACTGGAGGGAGAGACTGACACCGAAGACTGGCCATAAAATAGTCGAGCTGACAGGTGACTCAGTTCCTGATCCACAGGATGTCAGGGATGCCAGCATTATCATCACTACACCAGAAAAGTTTGATGGTATCTCACGTAATTGGCAGACACGTAAGTTTGTCCAGCAGGTATCGTTGGTAATAATGGATGAGATTCATTTACTAGCCAGTGATAGAGGTCCTATTCTAGAGATGATTGTGAGTCGTATGAATTATATCTCCTCACAAACAAAGCAGAAGATACGGTTGTTAGGTATGTCTACTGCTGTTTCAAATGCATTTGATATGGCAGGGTGGCTAGGGGTTAAAGATGGTTTGTTCAACTTCCCACAGTCTGTGCGTCCAGTACCGTTGCAAATGTACATTGATGGATTTCAAGATAATCTTGCCTTTTGTCCATTGATGAAAACTATGAACAAACCTGCTTTCAATGCTATAAAGACTCATTCACCAGAAAAGCCAGTCCTAGTGTTCGTTGCTTCACGTCGTCAAACACGTCTAACGGCTTTGGATTTGATCCACTTATGTGGTCTAGAGGAAAATCCTCGTAGGTTCCTGAAGATGGAAGAATGGGAGCTACAGGATACTTTGAGCAAAGTGAAGGATGAAACCTTGAGACTTGCATTGCAATTTGGTATCGGTCTACATCATGCTGGTTTGGTCGAGAGTGATCGTCAAATTAGTCATAAGTTGTTCCAGAATAGTAAGATTCAGATCTTAGTTGCCACAAGTACTCTAGCTTGGGGTGTGAATTTACCTGCTCATTTGGTGATTATCAAAGGTACTCAATTTTTTGATCGAAAGGTTGAGGCATATAAAGATATGGATCTGACTGATATTTTGCAAATGATGGGTCGTGCTGGTCGTCCAGCGTTTGACACGAGCGGGACAGCAATTGTCTATACAAAGGAGTCGAAGAAAATGTTTTACAAACATTTCTTGAATGTTGGTTTCCCGGTAGAGTCATCCTTGCACAAGGTGTTAGATGATCATATAGGTGCTGAGATCGCTGCTGGTACGATCAAGACAAGACAGGATGCTGTTGACTTCTTGACTTGGACATTTCTATATCGTAGGGCTCACAATAATCCAACATATTATAACATTGAGGATACAACTACACATGGTGTTAGTGAGTACTTATCAAATTTGATTAATGATGCCATTGATAATCTGAAGGAGTCTGGGTGCGTTCTTGCTACGGAGAAGTACATTAAACCAACACCATTTTTACAAATATCCTCATTCTATTATTTATCACACAAGACAATCAGAAGGCTGATAAAAGAGATATCACCAAATTCTACTTTTAGGGACTGTTTGAGATTTTTATCGGAAGCTGCTGAGTACGATGAGCTTCAGACTCGTCACGGTGAAGAAATAATGAACTTAGAAATGTCACAACAGCTTCGTTATCCACTTGAAGATTTGGGGGACAAGCCTGTTTGGGACCCACACATTAAGGCATACTTGCTTTTACAAGCTTTCTTTTCAAGAACAGATTTACCAATTGCAGATTATGTTCAAGATACAGTTTCAGTTCTTGACCAATCTTTGCGTATCTTACAAGCTTACATTGATGTTGCTTCTGAGCTGGGATATTTCAAAACTGTTATGATCTTCATAAGAATTATGCAGTGTATTAAGCAAGGCCACTGGTTTGACGATGACCCTGTCACAGCATTACCAGGTTTGAATTTGCTACGTCTAGATGGTTTTGATAAAGATGGAGAATCTGGGGAACTTGTCCAGTCAATGCTGAGCTCTGATCGCCGTGATGACAAGAATACGACTACAATGAATGTTTTAGGCTCGTTGCGTGGTAAAAAGCTGGAAAATCTCGTCTTGAAGATGGAAGTTGCAGACAATATGAAGAAACAATTTATCAATACTGTCAATAGACTACCGATTGGTGTATTCTCTGTTTCTCAGACTCAGGCTGATGAGTTAACGGTTAGCTTGAAGCACTCAAACATGCCGGTTAATTCAGAGTTTAAGGTGTTGACTCCTAGATTCCCTAAGTTACAAAAGGAGCAGTGGTTTGTCATGCTTTATGAGAGAGAGGCTAACGAGTTGTTGTTGATTAGAAGAGCATCGCCAAAATTCCTCAATAAAGCTGATGACAAAGGTACTGTAAAATGCACACTCTCGATTCCAAAAGATTTACAAGGAATGGAGCTGGATGTGGTGATGATTAGTGATGTTTACAATATCCAGTATTCTCAGAAACAGAGGCTCTTAGCGTGAACTTACAACCGGTTCAGTATACCGATTTTGATATCTTGTCCTAATCAATATCGTTTAACCCCAAATTATATATTCAATAATATATGGACATTGTAACTGTCAACTGGTGGATTATGAAGACGTTAGCGTTCAATGACATGTACAAGTCGAAATGCCTCATAATTACCAATAAGCGAACTTTCACTAGAGTCGTTTGTTTGAGGCATTTCCTTTCTTAGTTGCACTGTGATGTTCAGCTGGGTCAACATTGTGATGACGACGTGAGAAGAGTTTTCTGAATTGGATCTTAAATCTATGCCCATGTTTGAGTTGACCTATTTCTCTATTTGTTTGCCCGCTGCTCTCAAGCTGACTGTCATATACTGGGGGTTCAGCTGACAGCGACATAGCTGATTTGCAATAGTCAGGAGCAGGATTTGGGTCATTCAGACTATATAAAGGGAGCTCATTGTCCATAGTTTTTCTGGATGTTTGTGCTGTCTCGTGGAAGTAGGAGTAGTCGTAGTTAGATCTGATGAACGTATTGGTGCCATCTCCATTGAGTCTAAGAACAGGCGTCACTCTGCAAAACTCCCTGCCTCTACTTTCACATGGTCGTGAGCTGTAACGTCTTCTGTGATAGTTTAACGAGTTGAGAGGTCTCATTGCACTTGCGACTGAGCGTTGATTATTGCTGTTGGCGTGGTTGGTGAGCATATCAGTAAACAAAATCATGATGGAGGGAAGAACTGAATAGTAGTACTAGATGAACAACGTGCTGTTATGCTTCCAATACTGATAAATGAGATATATATTAGAAATCTGAATCTGAACGAGCTGACACCGCTTATTTATATAGAGAGATGTTTCGCATATTCTGTTTGGCTGTTATTGTAGCAGTTTCACGACTTGTTGAGTAAAACATGATTGTTCTGTTTGCACCGGCGGCGGGTGTTTTTTAAATTTTGTGAGAATTTCAATTTCTGTTTCGATCGACCAAACTACGAACATCATATTGATCATAAATTAGGATTAAATAGTTATATAGAACAAGATAGAGCCAAATAGTCATGTGGACTATAAGGAACACCGACAATGATTTCATGTGTGCGTGTTTAATACTGTGGTATCATCAGCCACATTCATCAAAAATTAATTATTAGGCATGGAAGCAACAGGGCTTCAGTTAAAAAAAAAACATAGGGAATATAATATTGTAACAGAATATCAGCATTATCAGTTATAAGATGATGCCTTTTTTGTTTCGGTAAGTGCAAATTTGAGAAAATGCGACTTTAGTTGTGGATTCATAATAGATCATTGAGCTCATGTGATTCGTAAAAAAGTTGGTGCTAAAAAAAGGCATTCAGGCTGTAACACCATTTTGATGATATTTTTGACAATGGAAATAGTAGTGGATTATCCAAGAAATCACATCATTTGAGGCTTTGGTTGGAAGAGTGGCAAACAGTTTAACTAGATTTGTCTTCTCTTTTGAAGCCTAGTCTTCCAAATCAAAAGAGACATTTCCCATCCCATGAGTAAGGCAACGAGACCAACACTGACATTCAAGGTAAACATACCGGTCAACCCTCTATATTCCAAGGCTTCGACAATCTGATCAGTACTTTGCATAAAAATAAAACCTCCACAGATTAGGCAGAATGAGGTGATTAACTCCGTAAATGGTCTAGCAGGTTCAAGGTTCTTATTAGGCAGCAACATGAGCAAGACAAATGTTAAAAGTCTGAAGAATGAACCGTACGATAACATGTAGCCCCATTGAACATGAATAGCAGTAGATGTATCGGATGCTTGGGCATGTTGAGACATTAATATACCAGTCCAAAATATGGTGAAAACAGGAAACGGGTTTGGGGAGTAACCTGGGGAACCAGCGTGTATAGCAGCTGGATTGATATTGGTATTACTCAGAACTTGGTGGAATCTCCAGTCAGATAAAATAACTTCTGCAATTAAACCACATAAACCACTACCAATGTACATAAATGCAATAGAGGCATGTTGCAAATCCTTAGCAGACCAAGGAGCACCATTAGATGCCAAACGCTCTAAAAAAACATTTGTTGTTCCATAAAAGAAGATCAAGAAAGATTCGTAACCTTCCATGGTGACCATACCATGCGGAGTAACTCTATACCAGAATGAGTCAGTATTTACTTGATTCTTGAAAACGATTGCTTTGTTCCATGCTAATCCATTCTTAGAGAGACATCCACAATAGCGTGCCAATGAAAATACACCCAATGTAAAAAATACACCTCCTTTAATGAAATGGGCCAACAAATTGAAGACCCTTTGTTCTTTACCCATACAGTTTCCCACAGCCATACCAACAATAACATAAATGAAGTAGTAGGCCAAAAGAGGAATGTTCATATAAGAGTATACGAATTCGATAAAATTAGCAAATCTAGAAGTGGAGATTTGTAAAATAAAATCCGAATGGAAGAGGTTAGATAATAAGTTGTCTCTTCTGGTTGAGGTGGATGATTTCAGCCTCAATGGATGGTTTTGAAAAAAGACTTCATTATCCAGATCCAGGGAATCATCTCTGTTGTTGTATTCAGTATCTGGGGAACCCTCCTTTTGCAAACGATTCTTGTTGTTAACTTGAGTCGAGTTTATATTTGAATTTGAGTTTGAGTTGTTTTGAGAAGAACCAATCAAAGTGGATGGAGAATAGTTATGAGCCTGTCTTTCAATATCAACATCTAAATGATTCTGTGGGTTATAATTTTGTTGATCACTAGAGTTGGACATATCCTTCAATGGAATGAAAGGATTGTCAATATCGCCCTCATCATCTATATCATTTTCACCCTTGACCCATCTCACAGCATGCGTTATGACACCCAATGAAAAGTGGATGACTATTGTGAATAAAAGAATCCAAGACATCTTAGTATAAGCATTATTAGGGTATAAGTCTGGAACTGTTGAGCCGTATAGTTTCAAAGATATCAATGATAAAATTGTCAAAATCAAGTTAAGGAACAGGATAGGCAAGTACCATTTTGATTTGACATCATTCAGGCAAAGAGAAATTGGGTAGATGAACATGAAAGAAACAAACATGGAAATGCAGTGAAACCACAAAGATGACTTATTTGGAGCATCAACGGTGAAAAAAGTTGTAGTGTTGTAACTGTCCCAATATAACCTTTCAGCGGGAGTCAAGTTCATTTCAGTGATAGGCATTCCATGGTGGTGTTTGTCTTCATGAGGAATTGCTGTGATCATAGTAACATCTGCAGTGTCTGTTGGATATTGATCATATTGTTCAGATACATCAGTTTCCGTATTCATATCCATGTTCATTGCTTCAGCAAAGGCTGGCGCTGTCAACAGCAGCAACAGGGAAGCGGTAGCGAACAAATGTGAAAATTGGTTCTTCATTCTTGCAATTGAAAGGATGGTATTCCTTGAATGAGAGATTCGCTTGCCTTCTGGTGTAAGTTATCACAGGCCAACCAATTGTACGCTTGTATTGGTTTTAGACTCAGTGGCAAAAAGGCTAGAGTGGTATGATTGAAGCTTATAAATGCGCCAGCCTCAGAGAAAATCCTCTTTTAAAGTTGGATATTCAATGTTGTGAAGTTGAGTGGGCTCTTAGTGGTGGTGTTGGTCAAACTTTTGCTTGATGTTAATAGTCTTGAGTAAAACCACTGCAACGCTAAAGACTCGGTGCAGTTGTTATAACTTTGCAGATTTAGCGGATTCCTCTTGGTATATATAAGATTTTTTTTCCTGTCTGTTTTTATTTTTTTGATATGCCAGAAACAGGAAGGGACTAGGACTAGGCAGTGAGACTGGGCCGTCTCTGCCGAGAGGCCTGGCTTATTTCCCTAAATCCCTTGTTTTCAGCCTTTCCAACTGGCAGCGCGCTTGTGCAAGATCTTGCTAAGATGAGCTTGTAAGGCTATCTTCTCCATCTTTCGGCCGCAAACAGATACCAGTAGCCTGTATGTAGGTGATCAGTCGGGAGTCCTTTGCTGAGTTATCATTTTGCGATCATTTCTCTGGGCTACACGTCTGATCCTTAGAATATCCGTAACGAAATCCGGACTTTGAGAACAGACTCGTCAACCGTTCATATTATGATGAATACAGGTCGAATTCCTCCAAAACAGTTACCGGATTAGTGTCGGTCTCATTTTCTTGACAGAATTGAGTATACCTTGTACTTCTAGAGTTGGTCAAATGCAATTCCGGTAATCGTGTTTACAGCGTTACAGCTTTTATATCTGCTCTCGGTCCTCCTCGAGAACTATTTTTTTTTTAAAACTAACAATTGCAGTCTAGGAATCTAGGCCCATATTCCTAGACCCAAAGTCCATCAGTTTCCCAAAATCTGCCCTTAATTATGTGAACAATAGAATGTTGAAAACAGGTTACAGGACACATTTTACAATTCATAACGATATATTGCTGGCAGCAATAATTTCTTTTCTGGACCACTGGTCTTTGCACAGACCACACTGCACAAACTAGAAACAGTAATCTGGCATTGTCATACCACTAGTTATAGACTTATAGTAGTAGCTAGTGAAGATGTAACTTAAGTACTAGTGATGATCTGGTGCGCGATGCCGGAGGCTCAAATTAGTAGACGTCGACGATGACGTTGGGTTGACTTATACCAGTAAATTATATATATCTCATGGGAACATTGTGAGACTAGAGTATTAATCGACCATAGCCACATAACGAGCTTGTAAGTTATGACTGGTTGTGACTGATCTTGTCATGACGTTAAATCAGACGTCGAGTGCGGCATACATAGAGGGTAGCTGGCCGTCTCATGCGCTTGGTTAAATAGCCGGCCAGCTCGAAATATTGCATAATCACATAGATTCACTGCATTACAATATTATATATGGGTGAACATGATCTGATCGATATAAAAGTACACCTTGCGCCTGTCGAGTCAGTGGTTCGTTGTCTATAGACCTCTAGCATGCAATGATTAGATTAATGGAGTATTAACTAGTAACTAGTAACTACCTTGGGTCGAGTCTGCACTGTGCAGAAGTAGAACCGCAATTCAAAATTATCAAAAATTGTAGAACATCCGAACATCTTTGTGGTTCAAAAAAGGCGACGAGCTGTGCAAGAAATTATTCTTTTGAAATCCCTAAATTATTTGCCTTCCAGTTTCAACGAATAGCCAATAATCGAATAAGAGATATCTGCATCACTGTTGAGTTCGATCTTACTTCAGGATGGTGTCTTCTTTGCCTTCTCTGAAGAAGCTACATATACCTCCTCCTCCTTCCAATAATCAAAACACCTCAATCAAAGATACTGTATCTTCAAATGATGATGATGAAGATGATGAGTTCCGTGAGGCAGAATCAAATCAAATTAATGCAGATGAAGATGACAACTCATCAGAATACACTGACTCACCAGAATTTCAAGAGAATATAAGATGTATCTTCAATACCCTTGAATTTTTTCCATCCAATTGAGACATTAATAATGTCATCTGAAGCTTTTTCTAACAATAACAACCGCCCATGTTGTAAATTTAGCACAAGAATCAAATCATGCGTTCAATTCAGCTTTATCAGGAAGAAGTGCTAGACCATTCAGTGGATTCAAAACTCCTCAAATAGCATCTGGTCGTTGGAGTGAGAGGGTTAAGTTTAAAGAGTTGAACTATGTCGATCCAAAGAAAAGATTAAACGAGAATAAAGGAGAAGCATTTGCAGAGAAAGGCGTTTATGATACTTTTGATAATTATTATGACCCTTATCCATCTTGGGGGGATATTGATAAGATTCCAATTACAAGACAGGAAATCGAGAGTATCTTTATCGAATTGATGGAAATATTTGGGTTCCAACTTGATAGCACCAGAAATATGTTTGACTACTTAATGAGACTATTAGACTCTAGAGCTTCAAGAATGGATCCAGATCAGGCATTGAGATCATTACATGCTGACTATATTGGTGGTAACAACTCTAATTTCAAGAAGTGGTACTTTGCCGCTCAATTAGACGTCGACGACACAATTGGATTCATTAATGCCAAAAAGAACGGAAAAGCTAAACGATCGTACACTAAGAGCCATCCAAACAACGAATATTTTGACACAAATGAGAATTTAACATTAGAGGAGTCTGAAAAGCGCTGGTCTCAAAACATGAACTCATTATCTCCACACGACTCAGTCACTCAAATTTCAATATATTTACTTTGTTGGGGTGAAGCAAATAACGTCAGATTCATGCCAGAATGCCTTTGTTTTATCTTCAAATGTTGCAATGACTATTATTATGGATTAGAGAAGATAGAAGAAGATTATCCTAATTACCCAAGACCAATTGACTTTCTTGATCATGTTATCAACCCTCTATATGAGTATTACAGGGATCAATCTTATGAGCTCATCAATGGTCAATATATCAATAGGGATAGAGATCACTCTACTACAATTGGATATGATGATATGAATCAGTTTTTCTGGTATAGAAAAGGGCTAGAAAAGATTCAAATGAATGATACAAGCAAGACCTTGATTGACTATCCTCCACGTGAGCGTTACTTGTATTTGAATACCATAAATTGGAAGAAGTGCTTTTACAAGACGTATAAAGAGAGAAGAACTTGGTTGCACGTCTTATTGAATTTTAATAGAATCTGGATTATCCATATATCAATGTTTTGGTTGTACACTTCATACAATGCACCTACGTTGTACACTTTGAGCTATCAACAACGCATCAATAATAAACCTCCAATCCAGACCCGGTTTACTGTTATGGCATTGAATGGATCTATAAGTACTTTGATCAATTTGTTGGCAACCATTCTAGAATATGTCTTTGTACCAAGAAAGTGGCCAGGTGCTCAGCCCATTGGTAAGAGATTCATATTTTTGTTGTTTATATTTCTATTAATCACTGCACCATCTATTTATGTTTTGAAATTTGAATCATTGAGATCTTCAAGCCCTGTTGGTTTGGGTATTTCTATATCCCAGTTTGTTGTCTCATTATTCATCACAATATATTTCACAATTGTCCCGTTGTCTTCATTATTTGGAAATGCCCAAGGATCCCTGAACTCGAGAACCTACCTCCCAAATAAGTTATTCACCAACTCGGTCTACAAGTTGAAAGGGAAATCTGCATTATCCTCATATGGTTTATGGTTAACAGTGTTCATTGCAAAGTTTCTTGAGTCTTATTTCTTTTTAACTCTATCATTGAAAGATGCCCTTCGTGAATTAAGTGTTACCAGTTTGAAAAGATGCATTGGGGAGGTTTATTTTGGTAATATAATCTGCCGTTATCAACCAAAAGTTTTACTAGCTTTGATGTTAGTCACTGATTTAGTTTTATTCTTTTTGGATACATATTTGTGGTATATCATCTGCAATACAGTTCATTCGGTTTGTCGTTCTCTTTATATTGGGGTATCAATTTGGACCCCTTGGAGGAACATTTTCTCTAGGCTCCCTAAGAGAATTTTCTCTAAAATCATTGCTACAACACCTGAAAGCAATATCAAGGGAAAAATTCTAGTTTCACAGATCTGGAACTCGATTATAATTGCTATGTATCGAGAACATCTTTTGTCACTCGAACATGTGCAGAAATTGATTTACCAGCATGTTACACAAACTTCTCCCGATGGAGTTGAAATAAGTATATTGAAAGAGCCCACATTTTTTGTATCTCAAGAAGATGTTTTACTCAAATCTGAGTTGTTTGCGCAGTCAGAAGCTCAAAGAAGAATCACATTCTTTGCACAGTCATTATCCACTCCAATGCCAGACCCATGTTCAATTAAAGAGATGCCTTCTTTTACTGTCTTAATACCACATTACAGCGAAAAAATTACTTTGACATTGAGAGAAATCATTAAGGAGGACGAAGGATATTCAAACGTCACCTTGTTGGAATACTTGAAACAGTTACACCCATTGGAATGGAACTATTTTGTTCAAGATACCAAGATGCTCGCTGACGAAGTGGATCTAGATTTAACTAGCAGCTCCAATGATACCGTTATTTCCTCTTCGAGAGAAAAGATTGATAATTTGCCCTTTTACTGCATTGGGTTCAAAACTGCTACTCCTGAATATATCTTGAGAACTAGAATATGGGCTTCACTAAGGTCTCAGACGCTTTATAGAACTATATCAGGATTCATGAACTACTCAAGGGCAATAAAGCTACTATTTGATGTCGAGAATCCAAATCTTGAAGACTTTGGAGACGACGAACAGAGAAAGATGGAAGAAGCTTCAATAATGGCACTACGAAAATTTAGAATGGTTGTCTCTATGCAAACAATGAGCGACTTTTCGGAGGATGAAATGGAGAGTAAGGAGCTTTTATTAAGAGCATATCCTGAGCTACAGATTTGTTTTCTTGAGAGAAACGTTGACCATGATGGTTACGAAACTTTTTATTCTACTTTGATTGATGGTAGTTGCGAAATATTAGAAAATGGACAGCGGAACCCCAAGTACAGAGTTAGGTTATCTGGTAATCCTATATTGGGAGACGGAAAATCGGATAATCAGAATCATGCATTGATTTTTAGCAGAGGAGAGTACATTCAACTTATTGATGCAAATCAAGATAATTATTTGGAAGAGTGTCTCAAGATCAGAAGTCTTCTTGCAGAATTTGAAGAAGGGATCGATGAATTGATAGACCCTAGTCAGCTGGAACTTGAGGGATCTCACATTGCACAGGCTCCAGTTGCTATCATAGGAACAAGAGAATACATTTTTTCTGAAAACATCGGAATTTTGGGAGACGTTGCTGCTGGTAAAGAGCAAACATTTGGTACTTTATTTGCCAGAACCTTGGCTAGAGTTGGTGGAAAGTTACATTACGGCCATCCTGACTTTCTAAACTCCGTCTTCATGACTACCAGAGGTGGTGTATCAAAAGCTCAAAAAGGATTACATCTAAATGAAGACATTTACGCTGGTATAAACGCGATGTTACGTGGAGGTAGAATCAAGCATTCAGAGTATATCCAGTGCGGTAAAGGTAGAGATTTGGGTTTTGGATCTATTTTGAACTTTAATACAAAAATAGGCGCTGGAATGGGGGAACAGATGTTATCTAGAGAGTATTACTATTTGGGAACTCAATTGCCATTGGACAGATTCTTATCATTTTATTACGCCCATCCTGGCTTTCACATCAACAATGTCTTTATTATTTTATCCATAAGACTATTTCTTATGGTTATTGTTAACCTTGCTGCTTTGATTCATGAGTCGGTGATTTGTGATTATAACCCCCATGTTCCTATCACGGACCCAAGAAAGCCATCTGGCTGCTCTAACTTTATTCCGGTAATTAAATGGCTTGAACGAAGCATTCTATCCATCTTTATTGTCTTCTCTGTTTCCTTTATTCCGCTATGTGTCCAAGAATTAACAGAGCGTGGTGTATGGAAAGCTATAACAAGGTTATCGAAACATTTCATGTCATTATCACCAATGTTCGAAATATTTGTCTGTAAGGTCTATGCACAATCTGTGGTCAATGATTTATCTGTTGGTGGTGCCAGGTATATTGCAACAGGCCGTGGGTTTGCAACTATCAGAACCTCGTATTCGATACTTTATTCAAGGTTTGCATCTGAAAGTTTCTACTTCGCAGCACTTGGTATATTAATGTTGGTATATAGTTCTGTTTCGATGTGGAACTATGCTCTTCTTTACTTTTGGTTGACAATTTTGGCTTTGTTGATATCTCCATTCCTTTACAATCCCAATCAGTTTTCATGGAACGAATTCTTCATCGATTATGGGAACTATCTTTCATGGTTGTCCTCCGGTGATACCAAATGGAGTGGTGATTCTTGGATTGCCCATGTTAGAGCCAGCAGAATTCAGGTAACTGGCTCAAAGAGAAAAAAACTAGGTAAACCGGGCGATAAGTTGGCATCTGATTTCAAGAAACCCTCCTTTCTCAACATACTATTTTCTCAAATATTCAGTCATTTATTGATAGCACTCTCCATTGTGGTCCCTTATTTGTTTGTTAATTCTCAAAATGAAGTTAGATCTACACTCGCTTCGAATACAACTTTGAGGATTATTGTTTTTTCGTTTGGGCCAATTATTTTGAATATGGGGATTTTAATCGTCCTTTTCATCATATCTGTTATTGCTGGGCCATTCATAACCTACTGCTTTCCGTCATTTCCGTCTTTCATTTCATCAGTGGCTCATGCCTTTTCGATCATCAATTATTTCGTCTTCTTTGAATTATTATGGTTTTGTGAAAATTGGAACTTCCAGAATACCATTCTTGGGCTCTGTGCTTGTATCTTGATTCAGGGTTTATTTTTCAAAATCCTAACCGTTATATTCCTAACAAGAGAATTCAAACATGATAGGAGTAATAGGGCTTGGTGGTCAGGTAAATGGGCAACTGCTGGACTAGGTTGGGGGATATTCACTCAACCAGGGAGGGAGTTTTTATGTAAAGTCATTGAACTAAGTTTGTTCACTTGTGATTTTGTTCTTGGTCATGTTATTTTATTCGCTCAGATACCAATATTGTTTATTCCATATATCGATAGATGGCATTCATTGTTGTTATTTTGGTTAAAATCAGATCGCCAAATCCGCCCAAAGATTTTCTCAGCAAAAAAGAGAAGAAAAAGAAGAGTTATAGTGCAATTTTATTCGCTTGTCTTCATCATTTTCTTGATACTTTTTGTGTTTTTGTTTATGGTGCCATACTTGCTAAACGATGTTTTACGCATTAATCTTCATCAGTATATTCCAGAAATACTATACATGATTATTCAACCAGAGAGTCCCCCTAGTTCCAAGAAGGGGTTGAAGGGTTATAAATTGATGAAGGCCAAGAATGCAAGACCTAGCTGATATATGCGATGAGCTGGGATTAGAAGGTAGGTATTGAATTTATGTATTGAATTTAGTGCATCAACTCACAGAGAATAATGCTACGTATTTTTAACGCTGTAAACGGCAGTCGAAGCGTGTTAATGATATTAGTTGATATTAGTACATTATCTCAAACATATATTAGTTTCGAGATTTTGCCATATTGCACTCAATTCAATTCAAAGCAGTTGCACGATGAACACTGAACTAGTATATTATGAGAGTCTAATGAGTATTTTTTTTTGTAAAGGGTGTGAACCAAAGCTAGTGATTATAAATGAAGTAAATGTCATGATGCAGAAATGAATGTTTATTAATATAAGATATGGGTGATGTTGAAACTAAAAAGAATAAAGATCAAGTTTAAACAGTTTTCCATTTTTGGAGGACGATGTCAATATCGGCATGGTTTAAGGTTGAGCTATTTGAAGATTTCAATATTGTTTCAAGGATTAATAGCTTCTCCTTGTTTATAATCATTGTCAGCAGTTTAAATCTTGGGGCTTCACTTAATGAGTACATTATATTTAGCAAATTCGTTAACTTATCCTTTTGATTTATGTTATCATCTGAGCCAAAGCAATAAATCACTGAATCTAAGAAGAAATTGATAAATGTACTATCTATACCACCTGAGGAAAACAGCTTCTCATAAACTTGAGGCTTTAGAGATAATACATAATGATAATAAGAAGATAAATTTGGATCATTGGGTTGTGTCTTTACTATTGATGCCAGTTGATAGATAGAAGGAGTTTCAGGATACTCTGCAATAAAAGTATTCGGCAAAGATGTAGATTGCACAAAGGTTGGTAAATTTTCATTTGTAGGTGTTATCTCATGTATTTGATCTGTTGATGCTTGAGTCGATTTGGTAAAATCTGCTGGTAATGTATCAACTTCGGAGATGAGTATCTTTAGTGATTTTGAGGTTTTATCCATTGATTGGCCATTCGTTTCAGTTTTCAATCGTTTATCAACTTCAAATGAACTAACACTGTGACTTCTCTTATATTGTGATTCCAACATTGTCAAATCTTCAATAGATGACAAGACACTTCTATTTGCAGGATCTAGTTCCAAAGACAAATTGTAAGATTCTCTTGCGTTACTAAAGTCGTTCAATTTGGAATATGCCACACCTCTTCTCCAGTATAACTTGACCTTTGCTTTAATGTCAATGGAGGTAATAGATGGGAAATCTGTAGTGATGTGTAAACCTTTATCGCATGTTTCGATGCAACCTATCCAATTTTCCAGTTTGATGAGAGCCATTGCTCTGTTGGAATAAAGGATTGGATTTGATGGGTCTAACCTTATGGCATCGTAGTACAATCTTTCAGCAGTTGAGTATTCTTTGGCAGCAAATGCTTCATTGCCCTTTGCCTTGAGAATATCTGCCATTGTCTGTTCCTCTTTGTTGATTGAAGAATATAATTAGCATAAATTTTAACATGTTGTTAGTATTGTCGGTGTGTTTTTTTCTTCCAGTGATTGATGGTACTAGTATTAATTTAGTATTTGTAAGATCGTAAGATCATCATATATTAACAACATATAAACATATAAATCATGACTTTGGTTAAATACACACAGCTTGTGATGCTAAAAATGGACTCGATCACAATTTAGATAAAACATAGTTGGCTTCAGTAACCTTCACGCCCTTCTCTGTCTCCTTTTCTGCAAAGATGACTTTACCATCGTCAACAATAATGGCATATCTGGCAGTCAATTGCCCAATATCATCTCCAAACTGAGTCCAACCATCCTTACCAGAGTCTTCAAGACCTATAGATTTTGAGAATTTACACAGTGGGTCACTTGCAAAGATGATTGAAGAATAGTTTTCTGACTCAACACCAAATTTCTCCATTAAAAACTTGCCCCAGGAAAAAGTGACAAAGGCAGGATCTCTTGTAATGACAATCAATTTATCAACCGATTTTCCCTTTAGTACTTTGTTGATCTCCTTCAAATAAGAAGGTATATGATCTTTAGAACAAGTAGGAGAAAATGCAATTGGTGCTGCGGTGATTATGACTTTTTTACCTTTAAAGAACTCAGGGGTCAAGTTCAATCTGATTGGTCTGTTGCAAGTCAAAACAGCATCGTCGTACTCTGTTGGAGGAGCAGTGAATGGGATGTAGTTGAAATAAAAGTCTTCTGGGAACTGTTTGCCAATGAGTTCAGTCATTTCTTGTCAATTGAATAGCTAATTAGTAGTGTCGAGGTTGCACAGATTTGTAATGTTCTTGAAATGTTCTTGAAATGTGCTTTGCGAAAAACTCAAACTCAAACGTATTAAGTATTAAGGCTTGCGGAGTACCCCGAACTTGCTGAAGCCACGAGATGGCGAGATGGCGAGAAGGTGAACAGTGTTCATATACCATGATACCATGATATTATAAACCACAATCAATAACTACATCAATACTGCTCAAACCTTCCAACTTTCCAACATTCTCCCCGGACCTCAAACCAGCCAAACCCACTAACGCCGAGTATCCCCGACGCCTTCCGGATCTCGGGCCGGGGGAGACACGACAGAGTCAAAAAAACACCAAAAACAAAATAAATACACCAAATTCAAACTATTGAAGCATCAATATAGAACAACATCTCAACTTTCTCAACTTTCAAGAGACTGCCACATACACAGCCAAAGATAGCTTACTGGGTTCATCGTTCAAAATATGGCCATCAACAACAATATTCTGAACAACCAACATGGCGACCATGGCGAGCGGGATGCGGAGGACATTGAGATTAGACATATCATAGTCCCAAGGGCTGCAAAAGCTTGCCAAACTTGTCGTCGTCAAAAGACAAGATGTTTCCCTTCTCCAGATTCCATATCATGCCTGAGATGTGTTTCATTGGGGAAGATTTGCAGTTTTGCATCAGATTCTTCTTCAGAGCATATTAACCACATTTCAACAAACGGGTTGATCCAAAGAACTTCTAATACAATCACACATAATTCATCAATCAGACATAAAAGACGCTTAACAGATGCTGATGGTAACAACACAGAAAAGTTGAATGAGATTGATACTAATGTCAAGAAGATTTTAACACTCATGACAGAACAACGCTATAACGCCTCAAAGCTGGATCATAACAATACCAACAACAAAAACGGTAATATTAATACTATCAACAACACATACACTAGCAATCAAATAGCTAGCAGTTCTAACTCTAGTAACATTGTTGATTATCCTGCTTTGCAATCGAATTCTCAATTTGCTGCTACTGCTACTGCTACTGCTGCTGCTGCTGACAATCTATTGAATAACAATGAACCAATGATATCACTAGATGCTACCGTCGTGAATCCAATAGACACTAGTCCTTTTATGATTATAAAAAATCAAGTCAAAAGGGAAAATATCCCAATGCCAATAGACTCCTTACTTGTTAAAACTAATCATATACCAACTTCTTTGACTACCATTTCACCTTCAAATCCAGCATTTTCACCATCAGCTTCTAACTCCATATCTTCATCGCGTGAAATCCCAGGAAATGATATCATCTCCTTGGGTATGATTAGTAAGACAGATGCAGTTTACCTAGTCAATAGATTCCGGAAACACTATGGTCATTGGTTATCATTGCCAGAATATATGAACTCTCAAGAGTTGATTATATACTTACAAATAAATTGCTCCATATTATTAACAGCTATTTGTTGCATTGGATTAAGGTATAGAAAATCATCTTTGAGAGATGTTTCATTCTCAAATTTGATGCATAAATTGAAACAAGAACTTTACAAAAACTTATTAGAGACTCAGAGTAATTTGAATTTGGATTTTTTACAGAGTCTTGTGTTACTATCAGTCTTTGGAAATTCACTTTGTACTGAAAGTATCAATATAGATGTTTGGTTTCTATCTTCTTTGGCATTGGAAAAGTTTTTAACTTTGAATGTCAATAATGATCTACTTAGTATGAGCTCTTTGAAGAATACTATTGATTTATCTGTTGAAATGAGTAAATTGGGTAACTATAGAATCTGGAATCATTTGTGTCTTACACACTTGGTTAACTGTAATTACAGTGGTAGAATGTGTATTCTAGATGAGATTAGATTGGATCAGTCTAGGAATTGTTTGAACCTTTCTCAAGCTTCAAACTTTGATGGGAGAATTGTGGGAGAAATATCTATTCAATTATTGCTTTATAATTATCTACAATCTAATGATGTTGATTTTGAAACTTTTCAATATGATTTAGGTGTTTGGCATGGACAATGGAATTATTTATTCAGACAACCGACTTTACAATTTGTGGAATTTGCATATCATTATGTTAATATAGTGGCATTATATCACCATAAATTTGGTGCCAGATTAGCTTCAAATCGGTCATCATCAAATAACTCCACAAACATATACACATTGTCTCATATTGAATTACTGAATCATCATGATATCCCTGATATCAATGAACTTATTGATGATCATTTCTTGAACAAGATGCTTTATCATTGTTTGAAGATTTTGGATCATATTGATGGTATAAATGATGACGATTTATTTTTATGTTTATCAGATCAAATTCATTTATGTACGATGTATGTTACTTTGATTTTGATTCAAATTATAAAATGGAGCATGAATAAAGATTATTTGAAGTTTATTCCAAAAATCAAGACAATCATGGATAGGTTTAAAAGAGTGAGTGGTAATGATTCTGATCTCACATATAAGTACTCTTCAGGAATTGGTGATGCTCTCAGTGATTTAATGGCTCATAAATTATGACAGAACTGCTGGACGGTCGTGAAGAGAATGCCATAAGGGTTGGTTCTCTCTTGCTTGTTATTTATTTGTTTATTTGTTTGTCTGTTTGTTTGGTTGTTTTGTTTGTTGTTTTGTTCGTCTTTTGTTGGTTTTTAGTTCGCTTTTAATTTGGTTGTTTTGCGGTTGTTTTGCGTTATTGTGATCTTTCACTATATAATATCGATGTTGGTACCATTTGGAGCGTTGACTCCATTTCAATTAGGGGCCATGAAGTATTTAATGCTATCTATAGTTGTACATTATAAGTAAATTTTATTTCAATAATATTCTAATTTGAAACCTATCTAGTAACTTTTTTTAGTCAAAGAAGAGAGGTTGAAGCTCCATAGCTTCATTACGGATGAAGTATCCCCTGCTTTGGATAATCCTCAGATCCTGAATTCTCAATGGGTCGGGAATTACTGAACCATCCTTATACTTGGTCATCTCATGGTCGTAAGTCAATTGCAACACATCATGGACAATAGATAAGACTTCGCTTAAGGCATGGCATAAAGGAAGCTGTAATACTGGCGTTTCCATACTAACAATACCTTCAAAATCGTCACATTTTCTGAAATAAGCACTTGTCAATAATGCAGAGAATAAATCACCACTTCCTGAGAATAGCGCCTTTATTGAAGGTACTTTGAAATAGAATGACTTATAGCTAAAAGAGGTTGATGAAAGTATAGTAGAGCCGCAACTGTAAAGAAATGATGAATCATCATCCACTTGAACAGATGTAACAACCACGCTTTCCACTGTAGGGTATAAAAGATGAAACTCATCAATAGCTGACTTTAAGGATGCTATATCATGAACTCTTATTCCTGTTAATATTTCCATTTCAAATTGATTTGGCGTTACCAAAGTAACATGCCCTGAACTCAATATTCCCTTATAGATCTCGATATTCTCTTTGCTGACATATAATTTACCATTATCACCCAGTACTGGATCCAATATCCATTTTGTATTTCTATTTGTTGTGCACAGATGAATGGATAGATCACCAATCATCTTTAAACCTTCTGAATCTGGGATATAACCTGTCAAAATTGCGTCATATGAGATATTTAAATTATTGATTCCGCTATAAATATTCCTTAGCTCATCAACTGAAGTCTTAGTTCCTTTGAATCCCTCTTTGTAGGCAGGATGGTTTGAATATTGAACAGTGTTCAAAGCATCGACATCCCAACCTTGATACTGCAGAGGGAAAGTAGCAGCTCTATTCCCCACATAGCCATGGACCACATGGGACTGGATGGATAGAAGTGTGTTGGTCCTGCTGGATACTCTTGTCATTGGTTTGAAGAAAGACTACAGGAGTCGAAGGTATCCAGGCTGACGGTTTGTGTTGATTCTTGAAGATGACTTGGGATGGAGTCTGTACTCATCGCATCTGGTCTTTTAGAGAAGGGGACGTCGCTTAATTTTCTAGGTGGAGCAGTGCGTAAATATCAGCATGGCTGGGCACTTTTGTATGCGTAATTCTCAGACCGAATCTGAGAAGCAGTGGACAATAGAATGACAAGTGGCGAATCGAATCAGGAGAACAACAGAAACAACAGAACAACAAGACAATGGCTAAACTAAATTCTGAAATAACAGACGTTGGGTACCCAGTGTATGGTGCTGGTTTTCAAAACGATAGTACACTTCTCATCGCTGGTGGAGGTGGTGAAGGGAATAATGGAATCCCAAACAAAATCAGTGTTTTATCCATCAACAAGAGCAAGCTAGCGACCAATGAAGGAATCAAAGTATCAAGTGAGTTTCAGCTTCCAGGTAAGAATGACTCACCAACGGGGCTTGCCTTGAGCGGTGATACCATTCTTATTGGCTGTAACGAATCCTCTGAGAACATAAAGAAGGGGCAGAATGGCCATTTACGTAAATTCAAATTGCAAGAGAATAATGAAGTAACGTTTGATTCAGCTGTGGATCTAGAAAAGAGCAAAGATACTTTAGATTATCAAAAGTTGACCCTCATATCAAAATCTGGTAAGCTGGCTGCAATTGTATCTTCAAAGGTTCCTAGTGTAATTAGGGTCATTGATCCTTCCACTTTAAAGGAATTATTTACTGTTGAGTCCAAACAAGAAATCAGAGACATTCATTTAAATGATAAAGGTGATAAGCTAGTCTATATAACTGCTTCAAAATTATTTCTAGTTGAAAACATTGGAGAAGAGGGAAAGGAGAAGACAACATTATCATACAACTACTATCCTTCAAACTATGAATTGACCAAAGTTAGATTTTCAGCATCGCAAGAAAACCAAGTCGAAGAGAAAGATGGCTTTTCAATCATCGTTGCTGTAAACTTAAAGCACAAGATGGGAATCTTACTGTCTAGACTAGTCGTTGAAGAAGGAGAATTAAAGTCTAAGATGGCTAAAGTCTTTGAACGCAATGTGACAAAGATAACCGCACTGGACGTGAGTGATGAGATACTTGCATGCGCTGGTAATGACAACTCTATATTTATTCTCTCATTAAGATCATTTGAAGTTTTGAAAAAAATCAAAGAGGCCCACACATTCGCAATCACAAAAGTGGTCTTTTCACCAGATGCTAAGTTATTGGCTAGTGTCAGTGCAGCAAACACTGTAAGGGTTGTCGAAATTCCAAAGAAATTTTCCAAAAGTCACACTAGTCTAATCATTCAAATACTTGTTGCGCTTATTGCAATCATCTTTTACTATCTAATAAAGGAGTTACCACTGGAACAGAAACAATTGATTACAAAATATATTGGTGGTCTAAGTGAGTATTTCTCCGAAGATAAGTTGATTGCATCTATTATTTCTGAGGAATCTATTGAATCAATTATTTCTGAAGAGTCAACACTTGCTGCATCAACATTCACTTCTATTGACTCAACATTGCAGCCTGAAGCAACAGTAGATCCTTTACTTGCTGAAACCCAAACTACTATGATTTACACCGCAGAAGTCACATCTATCGAAGGCGATTTTGTCAATATTCATAAAACCTCTTATACTGCCAAGATTGATGTTCCTGAAGCTGTCACTGTTTCATTTTCGCCTGAGGAAATTGAGTCAATCAAGTTAGCAGAAGAAGCAAAAGCAAGAAAAGTTATTGATGAACCTTCGTTGATCTGAGAATAAAACTGAAATTAAGAACGATTTGTGGTAGAATTTTAATCAATTTGAATATACATATTGCATTCAATAAATCACACTTTACACTAGATATATACACATTTTAATTGAAAAATATTGTATGATCATATGCTATCAAAAAACCGATCATCCTCTGATTTTAAGTCATCTTTAGTTTTATCTTGAGTGCCAGTTAATTTTTGAGCTTCTGTTTCCACTTCTTCTTCAAGGTTCTCTATCACTTCTGAAAACTCATCGCTCTCTCCACCTTTCTTTGTCACATCTGCAATTTCCTCGACTACATCTTCCTCGATCTCTAAAACTTCAGGTTCATGGACTTTCTGTCTTCCCTTCATAGACAATTTGGCTTTCTCAATAAGGGAGTTCCAATTACCTGAGGCTTGTCTGGTGCTGACTTCGGACTTTCCTTTATGACCGTTGCTATGTGCTCTGAATTTCAAAGAGCTCTCCCATTGACTCAAAAGCTTTCTCAATATCTTTGGGTCTTTTGGAGCAACAGAGTCACAGTTTGCATTCCATAATATCAAATACTCATTATATCTTGCTTCTAGTTGTGGCCGTGTTCCCAAGGTTGGTAGCTTCAGTTTGAGTAGTTTTGATTTTAGATTAGTGGTAGATAATGATGAGTAATCCAACTTTGTAAGCTTTTTGATTTCTTCATGTGACTCCTTTGGTTGAAAGTAGGATGAGATTTCGCTTCCAGATCTCTGATTTATATCATTTTGTGACGGTAGGCTCACTGTTGGATTTGAAAGGCACTCATCAATATGATTATTTTGCAGTTCTTCAATGGATAATCTCTTGTTGCAAACTGGGCAAGATCCCATCTCTTTGGTTGATCCTGCTTCATGGTCAATATCTTTCTGTCTCTTCTTGAAAAGAGTGTCTATGTTACTTGATTTCTCTGCCTTTCTTTTTTTGCTTTGATCTATTATGACAACCTCCTCATCACTTTCTTCTTGAGTGATCTGACTGTGAATTGTTAAATTTTCAATGAGTTCTTGTCTAAGGCCTTTATAGCTAATGACCAGTTGTTCCAGCAATACGTTTTTAGTCAAATGCGATTCTCTCAACTCTCTTGCACATATTGGACATTGAGGTGTTTGAATAAGATACTTCCTTATACAGACAGAGCAAAATGTGTGACCACAGTTCGTCAGCATTGGAGCTATGAGAAACTCTTTACAAATATGACATCTCAGCAGCGAATCTACCTCGTAAAGCCTGGGTACTTTCGATGATTTATAATCTGAAGGATCTGTTATGTTTCTTAAGTCCTCTATGATGTTCATGACCAAAGTATTACCACCTACCACTAGGCCAAAAAAATGTAGATGGTACTATAGGTTCAAGAGTCAAAAATAATAATATTTGTGATATCTTCTTGCTGTCTGTGATTTTTTTTCTGGGCCTCTGAGACGGGTACCTCTGTGTTTTTTAGCACTTTTGATCCTAACAGCTTCAAGTTTGGTTCGATAATCAATGGACTGAACGACGTTTGAAGTTGACAGTCTCTGTGCTATACCTTGTATCTTGCTTTTGGGGACTTCATTTTTCATATCAATAAAAGGAGTGCTCTGACTATGGATGAATAACCTGGAGTATCTCACCACCGACATGAGTCGTGGGCAGCGGGCTCATAGCTGGAGCTGCGCATCCCTAGATATCTAAACTACAATATTGACAATTGACATGGTGATCAGTAGTAAGTACTGTAAAGGCATATCTACTATCTAGTATCAAGGATCAAGAATCAAGATATAGTTGATGGTAGAGTCTGCTTGAATCCCGAAGTCTCGGTGATAATATTTGAGTTGGAACTTGGCTATACAAAATCCTTAGAAGAAGCTATAAGATCACTCGAGCTGATCCGCAACGCACAAAATTATATGTATAGAACATTCAACCAACAAAACCCATGCCGATCGATGAAATAATATGTCTTTGAGATAACGCAAGATTAGTAGAAGACTTATTGAATATCTCTCGAAAGTTAATACCAATGTACCAACTTATACCCAGGGGCAGCCAATCCCAGCTGTACTGAAGGTAAAGTACTACAATCCCTTACCTTTGAACAGTAGCATTGTAATTTGTAATGATGTTTCCAATGCTCAGACTTTTCACTTGTACAGTGTACATCCAGGAATCAGGATCCTACTGGTTACAATCTCATAATATGTCATGAAGTTTCGCGTCGCGTTTGTTTACCTTTTCCAAAATTGAGACGCGTCTTGCAACAAATTTGATTTTTTTTTAAAAAAAGGTTGAATTTCAGTTCCCAGAAAAAATTACCGCCTCAAATCACTCCCTAGCCCATTTTATATATAACAAAAAGGCAACCACAATTCAACTGACACGTCTTAGCCCTTGATCAGATAAAGCACAACAGAACCTACAAATTTGTCACACCTCCTATCTCACGTTCACACACCATCCACCTCCAAACACTCTGCACAGCACCCCCCATCCCATCCCATCTCATCATCTCTTCCCCTATCGCGCATAGGGACACCAAGACAAGATATTTCGAAAGCTCTTTTCTGACCAGGATAGATAGAATCAGTATCATATTGACTTCCATTTGAACGGTATCGATACTATCGACAGACCCGCTGTGAATCATCTTAGGGGTGAGTCGACCAATACAGAATAAAGATGGAACCAAACCAGGATTTTAACTCGAATTTGATCAGATCTTTGACATCAATATATTTGCCCCCTCCACCTGCTTCTCATAAATCAAACATATCTTCCCAATCTCAGTTACAGTCCCATCAGAATCAAGACCACCAAACAAGTACAATGACAGGTAACTCACAAGCAATGTCGAAGCCTCATTTACAAGTTAAGAAAACACCCGTTGAATCTAAGAACACCGCTTTATTACCACTAAAAAAGAAAACACAAGATATCAGTTCTGATGTAAATGACATTTTGTCATTACCATTAACCACACCTCCTCACTCCATTTCAAGATCAGAATCACGTAATAATCAATCCAACATCTCAGATAACTCGAAGATTTCAGCAGTCTCAAAAATTGTGGAAACTCCAACTGCTGGCTCAGGGAGAGTCTATAAGAAAACCAAGAAACCATTATCACCTCAATATTCATCACCATCCTCATCCAATATATTGAATGAATTGCCTAAGAAACAAACAGCAAAACCACCCCAACCATCATTTGTCATACCAAAGTCTTCAAAATCTTCTTCTGCTTCTTCATCTTCCTCAAATAAGGAAGACATGGAACCTTTCATACTACCTTCTCCAAAAAAGATGCCAAAGATTAGATATGATTCAGAATCAAAACCTCCCTATTCATATGCTACCTTAATTGGAATGGCAATATTAAGGGGTACTGACAGAAAGTTAACTCTATCACAGATATACCAATGGATTTCTAACACATTCAAGTATTATAATCGCAGTGATACAGGATGGCAGAACTCGATCAGACACAACTTATCATTAAACAAGTCATTCATAAAGACGGATAAATCTTCAGATGGTAAGGGTCATTATTGGGAAATTGTTAAAGATCATGAAATGCAGTTTATTAAGGGGAAAGCAGCTAGAAAAGGACAAAATGAGGTTCCAACTACAAACAGTGAAGAATCTGAGAAGGACTTTGTTTCAATCGAGTCCATAGTTACAAGAAATGATGAGAATCTTATTACCAAGAAAAGGCCACTCAAAAGCAGAAAAAGTATGGCCGGTTATGATGCTGGTAGAGATCTCAACGGTGCAAATGAAGAAGTGGAAAGTAACTCAGAGCGGTCCTTTAGCCCAGATTCTGATTTTTCAGACAATGATGATTATATTGATGACAACATTATGGAAGATTTGTCCAAAACTCCAAAGTCTCAGATAAGATCTGTAGATACTTTTTTGGAACAAAGACCATCTTTAAGAAAATCACACACAGTAATTGGTCTGCAGAGGTTTTCATTAAGGGGAGAAAAAAGGCAGAAGAATGACTTTGATATAAGTGGTGATGAAGATGATGAGGCATATCAAGAGTCTTACACTAACTCAAACATACCAAGAAAGAGACTACAGGCCAAGTCGGTATCTGCTGGCAGTCATGGATCATTGGCCAATATTCCATCATTACAGGCACCGAGTGCAAATTGGGCTGCTTCTGCTAGTGGTGATAATGTGATATTTGGACAGAATAAATCTCACGCTGATTCTCCAAAATTGAAGGATTCTCCATCTTATCTTGTCCCCTTGACATATACATCATCATTTAGCTGCAATACAAACTTTGAACTGTCACCATTGAGAAGACAAGAAACTGGCCCATTGTTGGAGCCATTGACACCATCATCTCGGTTGGCCTCGTTCATGTCTCCCAGTCATACAGGATCTGTTGCTAATGGTCAAAGCTCTATGGTTTCATCCTCTATCACTCAAGTATTATCATCAATATCAGCTTTGCCTACTGGAGCCACTACAAATCACAACAATGTGATCATAAATACTAATAGCTCACCCCAGTTTGGGCCAACTAATGTCTCTGCAATAACAGAATTGGGAATGATACATGCCGCATCTACATCAAACATGAATGCAAATACTTCTCTCACTATTTCAAGCTCCTCTATATCATCTGCTGGAAATGTGTCTAACACTACTGGATCGTTGAGGACACCGTTAAAGAGCACAGCTGCACATAATTTGAATTATGCGTCCCATTCAAATGCGCTAATCAACTCATCGCAGACAAACCATCTTTATAACTTTTTAAGAACACCAACCAACTCAAGAACACCTAATCCTAATTCCATTATGAAGAAATTTTGGAATTCACCATCGTTCATTGACGATTTTTACACTTCTCCAAGTGTCCCTAGAAATCACAGCGATGAACATTATTACAAACATGGTCTTTATGGATCTCCAAATAAGAAGATGTCCATGCGTAAACAATATTACGAAAATACTGGTATATCAGATTTGTTTGGGGTAGACATATGTTCTGTTGTGAAGAGGGCAGTTGAAAGCTGCAAGGAAATTAAAGCTGAGACAAAGGATGATCTTGAGGAAGGTGCAACTACTGATGAAGATGCTGCATAAAGGAAGGAAAGGGAAGAGACATTATGAGAATACTGGATGATATTTTGAGCGAATAGGCTTATGAAATGTTTGTTTGTTTGTTTGTTTGTTGTTGTTATTATTATTATTACTATTACTTCTATTGTCACTATTATTACTACTATTACTATTGTTGTTTTTATTATATTATTATTATTTTTTATTATTGTTTGAGAGGTGCTTTGGGATTTTTATACGATTTTTATATTCATGATTATATGGGTTTGCAATTACCAACAACTCGTCCTCTCCTTTATTTATGTCTACAAACTTGATGAAGCTTGGAACGTTACGTTGGTTAATATAGTAACCCTTTTAATATTATTGATGTTTGTGTTATATATACTGGTAAATTTGATTGACTTGACTGTAGCTGCAATATCAATATTGACGATCGAGTTGACAAAAGCCTGTCACAGCGCATGCACCAACTAGCTGGGCTGCTTATAAGCATGTCTATATATATTGAGTACATGATAGGTATATGTGATACTCAATGGTCAACCTTGATATGTGATAGTTTGTGAAAATACCAAGCATAGGTCAATAGCCTAAACTGATAACTCAGAATAATAGTAACATTTTTCAATCAGTCAGCACTAGCACAGCCTCTACAACCACAATTCATACATTCTGTGAATTTGTTGTTCTCATTCTTTTCCAACGTAGCCTTGGGTACTCTGCAAATACAAGTACCTCCATTATTTGTAGAAATAGATTGAATACATCTCAAACAGCATAAATGCTCATAACCTTGCTTTTTCCATTTAGCAATCAAATTACCATCAACAATTCTTTGCTTCAGAAGCCAATCATACAGTTCCTGCGTTATTGCCTTCTTCTTGTAATACATATCATAGATATATCTTGACTTTTGATGTGTAATTTTGAATATCTCCCAGGTTGTTTCATTCTTATTCTGGGCCTTCGAGAGTTTCTTAGCTTGTATTTCTTTCAACTTGGCATCGTATGTATCTAGAGTATTTTCCACAATCTCGTACCCCACTGGTTTCTTCCTGTTCGTTCTTATCTTGGCCATCACCAGAAGCTACTATTATTGAGTTTTTGTATATGATAAAAGTTTCTGGTTGATTGTGCTTTTTTTTTAAAATTGTTTACTCGTAAACTTATGAGCTCAAAACTTAAACGCTACCAAGTAACAAGATGTGAAGTTGATATAAAGCTCTAAAGTCAAACGCCAAATACTTCTGAGGCATGACACACATATAACGTATAACGGGAGTCAATGAGCTTATCAAAACTTTGAAGAATCCTGTTGCTTATTTCCCCAATAAAAAAAAAATTATTTTCAGCTCGACCATAAAAATAACGACACCAGCAGGATTTGAACCTGCGCGGGCAAAGCCCAAAAGATAACTAGCTTAATAACTAAGATTCGAGTCTTCCGCCTTAACCACTCGGCCATAGTATCAGTTTTAACATTTTTTTTTCATTTGTTCAAATACATTCTTACGTCGATTTACATCCGTACACCATTTAAGTTTTCCGCCAAACGCGCTTTTTGTAAAAAAAAAATACATAATTACCGCTACACTACATGAGATTACAATATAATTTTATGATGCATGCTATTGACACCTCTATGTATAATATGCTATTATTTGTACTATCAATATATTATCAATTACAATGACTCATTGAACATAAAGGAGGTTTAAATGTGAGCCAACAACGAAGTTTATTCCATTTCTTGATCTTCTTCAAAGTCTTCTGAATCTGAGTCTGATTCAGAATTTACAGACTCTGGTAATGCGATTTCAATTTTCTTAGAGGTGAACCATTGTCCATCCTGTTCTTCATCTTCTTCTGCATCTGTAACCTCTTCATCCTCTTCGCCAGAAGTGTCATGATTATCACTTATTGGTTCAGAATAATTTTCTTCACTCACTTTCCCAGAGCCTGTTAGGAATAGGAATGAGTATTCATTGTCTTTTGAAACCTTTACGAAATCTTTGGCAATTCTGGCAATAAACCTTTGAATACCCCTCAATGAGCTTGCAAATTCATGTTTATGTGTGTTGATGTATTTCCCATGGGCGGAAATTAATGACTTAATCCATAATAAGTTGAATTCAATGTGTTGTGAGGTCATATCAATTGACGATATGAAGTTCAGTATTCTATTGACATAGACAACAGGCAAATCTGATGCTACCAGTTTGATATCTTTGACTGGTATAGATTCATAAACCTGATGTATGAGGTATATTTCATTTAGTCTAAAAGCCATTGCCAAAGAAGTCAAATAATTCTTTTCTTTCAGCATTTGTAAAACAGATTCTGGAGTGATATCAACATCTAGATCAAACGGATCAAATATCACCGCATCATCAATTGAGTAGATCTGAATACCTTCAGTAGAAGCAGCGGCAAATGAGGCAGCTGTTGGGGAGAACTGGATTGCCGTTACTCTTATTTCTGGTCTGGTTTTGCGTAATGATGGATCACCACCACGCTTAGACCCTGGTAGAGAGTTATCAATACGATCTTCCAGGTCTGAGTTCTCACCGTCTCTATCTATCAAGTCTAAAGAACCTGCATCGGTCATTTTCAAACTGTTCAATAACTCTTGTGTACCATCTAGTTCCATATTCAAAGAAACTGTATATCTTCTCAATAAAACTTCGTTTGGAATGTCATAGATACAAATAGAGTTGTTATTACCACCTGCTGCTAATGTCAATCCATCAAAACTATAGTCTATCGTAGTGAAGTGTTTGGCTCTTGCTGAATTTTTGGCTGTGAATCTATCCGTTAGGTATCTCCCTGAAAGAATATCTTTACGGCCGTCAATATTACCTGTTTGTCTAGCGTCTTCAATATTCCAAAATTGAATTTGACCATTCAATGTTGCAACAGCAACTTCCAAACAATCCGGTCTCATGGCAATTGCTAACACGTCAGAGTGTATCTCAAATGGCTCAGCATGTGTTGATCTACCAAACATTGACCATACTCTAACAGTCTTATCCCAACTGGCACTTGCTAAAACACTACTCTCCGAACCAAATGATAAACATGAGACTGGCCCTTCATGACCAGATAGGGTATCAACCAGTTGAGAGGTTTGTACAGACCAAACGTATATATCAAAAGTATCTTGTGAAGCAGCACAGACAACTTCACCACTTGGATCAACGGCTAAAGAGCTGAACTTGATTCTCTCGGTCGCAGTAAATGTTCTAAAATTACGATACCTTATCAAATCCCAGGCCTTTACCGTACCATCCAATGAAGCTGAAAACAATACTTGACCCTTCTTAGCAAACTTCACAGCGGTAACGGATGAAGAATGCTCCTCAAAGGTACTCAAGCAAAATCCTGATACAACATCCCAAATCTTGATTTTACCATCATCTGAAGCAGTGACGACTTTCGAACCATCTGGAGAGTATGCCAAAGCGTTGGTGGAATCAAAGTGCCCCTGTTGTTTCAAGATATAGGACTCTGATTGCCATTCATACACCAAAAGTTGTCCTAGTTTAGCAGATCCAAAGGCTAACCACTCTCCACTTTTATTGATGTGGACTGTATTGACTTCGTTTTGACCCATACTTAATTGCTGAATCATATTGAGCTCTGGTAACTCATATAAACGGAATTCACCATTAGAGAAGCCCACAACTAAAAGATTAGACTTTGGATGGAAAGCAGAGCATTTAACCTTATGATCTGAAAAGAAAAAGTTCTTCTTTGTTATTCTCCAGCTCAATTTGGCATTATCTTCATTTGGCGACTCTGAGTCTGAATCTGAGTCTGAATCGTTGTCATCATCGGACTTTCTTTTTGTATACTCCCATTGAAATAGAGCACCATCTTTACTGATGGTGTATATGATTTCTTGGTTGGCTGAAAAGAATGCGTTTATAACAGTATCTCTGTGACCGGCAAAGGTCATTTGCACAGAGCTCTCATCTGAATCTAATGAAAAGATTCTTGATGTTAAATCTTTTGAAGTTGAAATAAAGAATCTGGAATCGCTCGACCAGTTTATTGAGGTAACATCAGCAAAATGCCCTGCATATACTCTATGACGAATGAATGGAGCAAATTGTCTATCTTCTGTATAATCAGGAGTTTTCCAAACTTGAATAAATCTACCACATGCAATGGCAAAATACTGTGAGTCAGGTGTGAACTTCAAGTCGTAAACTCTTTCTTTGAAGTTGAAATGATGCAAGACAGTTCTTGATTTGAAGTTAACTAAAATGGCTCTACCGTCAACATCAACGGACAACAATAATGTCTCCTGTTTGTTTAATGCTATTTTAGAAACTGATTTTCTATGCTCATATGGAAATGTAAATGTCTTATTGTTGATTAGATCAAAACAGGTAACTCTGTTACCTACAGGACTCAATAGTTTTGTTCCGTCATCTGTAAATACCAAGTTACCATTACTGTAAACAGTACCTAATAAATTTGATAGCTATTGGGAGGAATATGGTTAGTAAACTTGAATCCAGAGCATATATAGCACATTTTCAACAGCAAAGCATTGGCTACTTACCTTGAAATCAGACTTCATGATGTAGATCTGTGCCTCTGAGTATCCTATTCAACATCTATATTAAAGCCAAATTTTTCACTTTTTCAATCTCATCGCTATAAATTTTTCTTCATTGTGTCTCCAACCAAATTACCCGGAAAATCGAAACAGGCCTAAAAATTTATACTGCCCATCATTAAGAACATGAATCAGATACTAACACCACTAAAACTCAGTAGCTACAAGAATATATCAAAGATGTCAGGAATGTCAAGCAAGGTTCTGAACATGAAGGTATGTACTACTTATTTTTTTCGCGTTCTTTTATTGTGCTGGGATACCAGGGAGAGCTCAATAGCTGCAATTTAAATCTAAACAATTACTAACTGATACTTCTGAAACATATTAACAGTTCATGAAGAAAGCTGCTGTCAAGGAGGAACAGGTCAAAGAAGAAGAAACAAAGTCGAAGTTGAAAGATTTATCGGAATGGAAAACAAAGACAGCTGAACAATTGAAATTGAAGGCTGGTAAATCATCTAAGGTGATATCTGTTGGCTATTCTACAATTAATGGGCTTAATAGTTCTAGTCCTGTAATTGGTAGACGTGTATTTGGAGCAAAAGAAGAAAAAAAGGAAGATCAAGGTGCTGTTAAGACGGAAGATGACGATCTCAGCTCACTGTGGAAGAAAAACAATGATGAGAGAAAAGATCAATCAAGCAACAAGAGAAAATTTCAGCCTCAAGGAGACAATGTAAAGTATACCAATAACGAAAAATCTGATACAGTACCCAAGTCAATCAGCAAGAAAAGAAAGTCATATTCATAAGGAAAGTAAATAAAGCTGTTGCATTATAATGAACGTTAACGAACTAATAGAAACTAAATATTATGTAGTCGAAAGAGTTGAAATTCTTGCATCTATTTCTTCTTCTTTCCTTGCTTTCCCTTATTCTTTTTAGATTCTTCACCAAATCCAGCCTTAACAATGGCATCCCTAGCAGTAGAATTTATATGTTTAAATCTATCAGGCCCAATATGGGTACCACCAAACCATCTACTAACCACAACCACAACGTTCCAAACATCCATTATATTCAGTAAATGTAAAATTCTACCACCAGAAGCCGATTCACCGTCATCATCAGAATCTTGGATCCTTGTGCCATCGTCGTTTTGGATTCTCCAAGCAGACATGTGATGAGATGCTCTCTTTATCTTTTTGTCATACTTCAATAGTGTAAATTTTTCAAACATCTCATCCTCTGATTTCACACTCCTTACAAAGGCCACAAACGTAGAACCTCTATCAGTTATTGGATCAGATATGGTCCAACCTTCCAAATAGTCTGTCTGTATTGGTTCAGTATCATCGTAGGCATCAGCGGTCTTCACTTCAGAATCATCTTCAACGTATAGGATGCCTTCAAGTTCAGTCAAGAAATCAAAGACACAAACCGAGCCTTTTTGAAATATTGAATCCAGGACTTCATTGAAAAGAGTTGCTAGATATTGATCATCATGGCCACTTGATCGTACCTGTAAGATATTTGGCTTTTCCAACTCTGGATAATCTCTTGGAAATGACATTCGAACTGTGAATTCTTCATGCTGTGGGATTTTAAGATCAATCAGATTTTCATTCATCCTTGTCAAAGACTCAGGATATATTGCCTCTATGGCTCCCATTTCATCTCTGAGATCCTCTGATATGTCCATTGTGTGCTGCTGACCTGGCTCCTTCTAGGCTATTAAAGTATGTAGCTAGTAAAGCAGTAAAGCTGGGAAACATTGAAAATATTGGAACATCCAAACACCGAAAAGTTCTTCAGATTCTTCGATTCTTCAAAGAAGCTGGAATCGCGAATCGCATCATGGTTTGTACGTTTGTTAATAATACACAAAGTAGGGACATCTACCAGGTGCTAGATGGACATCACTGAACACGCACAGATCATCAAGGAGTATTCAGATGGGTTTTTTGGTTCAATTTCTTTGATGGAAGCTGCTAGTGGTACAAACCACAGCTCATTACTGATAAAGACACTGGAAGAAGCTGAGTTGAAAATAGCATTTACTTCCAATGGTTGGTTAATTTTAAATTCTAACCTCTTAGTTAGTGAGAAGAAGCAAATTGATATTCATCCTTATGAAACTTTTGAGTCGTTAATGATGCAAATAAGTCCAGGCTTTGCTCAGCGATTCCACGACAATCTAATTGAAAAGTTACAACTAGCTGTCTAGCGCATTACATTATTGAATACCCACTAGGAAAACTATATATATATATCATCATCAATAACAGTATTTGATGGATATATATATATGGATGGAATGAATATTGATACAATTAATAAGGACATCTACAATCAAATCCATAAAAAGGAAAGTATGTACATAAGAAAGAAAATAGCAATGTAAGCGATAGAATATAGTGATTCGGTAGAAAATCAAATAAAAACGCAAAGTATAGCTGAACCATTAATTGGATAGTAAGTGCTCAAACTCTATAAATTCATTTTCAAAACACGTACATACAAAAAGTTGTGGGAATAAAAGTAAGAAAGGAAAAAAAAAAAGCATTATCATAGTCATGGTCATTGTCATTGAGTTATAGCAATATCATCATTATTTATCATTATTCATCATTGATTCTCTACTACTTGATGGAGAAAAATGGTCCAGAAACAATGACCATATTCAGACAGCAGCAGATGGGATTGTAGATTTTTTAATTTCATCATCCTTCTTCAGTTCTTGTTTAGCTTCAGCTTCATCTTGAGCCTTCTTTGCATTTTTGTAAATACCAACTCTCTTTGGTGATTTGTATTCATCGTCACCAAATTCATGTAAGCTCTCCTTTTCTTTCATAACAGCTTCCCAAGTAGACTTTCTCTTATAATGTTCTGGATGTTTCTTTTCATCGTACATACTGAGACTCATTGCACCTAATAATAGGATAACACTAATAAATTGAGCATACATTCTTGCTTGAACGATTTTTTGAGCCTTTGTCATGTAAGGGTCTTTATCAATGATGGTCCAAGCACCATATAAAGAACCAGCCCAGGCGGTAGTGATGATTTTATACTTGTGATTCAATAAACCTTGAAAGACTTTATCAGTGATTGGAAGGTTTGCCCATTGTTTATAATCATCCAATTCCTTAGAATATTCCTCCTTTGAATACAATTGTTTGTCAAAACTGTTTGAACTATTTTCAGCCAGGATTGTTGTCAAGACTGTTGGAGGACTGATAAACAAAGCAGTCTTGATTGACCAGGTGGCTCTCTTGTAAAGAGCAGGGTGTTTCCACTTTCCGTACTTGAATAGACCAGCAGAGATTGCCAAACCAAGAGCCAAACCCTTTAACCCACCAGATGCAACAGCGAAGTTATGGGCGTCGATTTCGTCTTCAGTCAATAATTTCATTGTGTTTTTGTGTGTTTGTGTGTGTTTTGAAGATATATACCAAAACTATTGATGTTTGCTCAAAAGTGTTTTGTGTTGGTTTGCTGGGAGATTTGCTTCTCCTTTTATAGTACCAGTCTGTTTTTTTTCAAAGGCCGCAACCCATGTTGGAAAAGAGGAAAAGAGTGAAAGAGAAAGGAAGATGGAACCATACTGGAACGATATTAGGCAGAAGATGTTGTTAAGCGTGTTATTATTATATCAATTATGGCTCATGGTTGTATCACTTCTCTGTAGTCAACAAGTCACCATTGCGGTTGTCTTCCATCCTTTCCACTTTCCATGGAAGGGTGATTTCGGTTTCGCAGGGATCCAGGGCCTCAGCCAATCAGATCGCTATGGCTGCCATATTCCGGGCAACAATAGCACAATAGCACAATAGCAGTACTACAATATCACAATATCACAATATTCACAAGACATTCAATTCTTCTTCTTACTGTACACAACTTTACCATTTGGCAAGACCTTCTTCTCTCCCATGCTTGCCTGTTTCTTCTTCTTCTTGAGAGCCGCACTGTCGTCATCTTCGTCAAACTGATCTGCTCTAAAGGTCTTCACTTGTATAACAGCCCTTTCAGTATTTATTCTCAATGGCTTAATCAAAGAACCAACGATTAGATTCCAAATACCAACTGGTAACTTCAAAAGAATACTATCAAGTAGTCTCGGGCTTGGAATGTCATCCTCACTGATCTTGATCAAACTTCTACCTTGGTCAACCTTATGGAAAACACCATCAATTCTAACCACAAATAATTCATCTTTATATTCAATCTCTTGAGTAGCCACTATACTATTACCAGCACCATTTTCAGTCACTCCATTTTGTTTTAATCCAGCTCTATATGAAGCAACTTGTTTCAACTCTGTGATCAAATTAATAATTCTCTTTCTATCTTGATTATATTGAATCTTTAAAATGATATAATGACCAAAACCAATTATAAAATAAAGAAATAAGAATGTAAATACTAAACTTGGTTTGAATTTAATGAATTGAAATCTATTCTCTTTATATTTGGGAAATCCATATTTTAAATAGTAATCATATCTGTCCTTTCTGGATCTTAAAATAGTATTGATCAACCCCAACAATTCATATCTCTTTTGAGTCTTCTTTGAACTCTTCTTGACCTTATCAGGATGATACTTTTTAGACAATTTCTTGAATTGTCTATTGATTTCTTGATGTGATGAACTAGTATCAATTTGGAAAAAGTCATAAAATGTCATCTTTTCACCATACAGCTGTTGTAACTCATAGTTGACCTTGAAGATCTCCTGGTCTTCCACTGTAAAGGCAGACACTGCTGCAACAATAAACGCTATTAGAAACCAACTCCCAAACCTCATTGTCTTCAATCTAACGTAGTCTGTAAACGCTGTAAAGTTTGTTACGTTTGTTGATCTTTTCTTCTGATTCAAAATTGAAGAATTGAACACGTCAAAAAAAAAAAAAAAAAATTGGATCTCTTGATTTCTTAACATTTTGAACATTTTGATTCATTTTGAACTTCTTTGTCTTTTTGTTTAAAACATCAGGTTGAATCGTACACCAGCAAAAGTCAATCAAGGCGGTCATATTGTCAGGGAGAGATGCAGTTTGTGAAGTTGCACAATGTCAAGATCTTCAAACTAGTGAAGGCGCATCACGTCATTACCATATTTCTATACTTCACGTTATTATTGAGAATCTTTATTCTATTACCATTAGTATCTATCAAATTTTTACCAGGAGGAATGGCTGAATATTTCAATAAAGTCATATTGGTGATTAAGATTAGTGAATTGGTTTTAAGTTTGTTGAAATTCATTCCAATTGAAATTTCAAAATTGATTTTTAATAACTTTATTCCTATTTATATGGTGAAATATATTTTACATTATAAATTAGATGTTGATGAAAATAGATTATTATTACATCCACTTTATTCATTTTTAATTGTGGAATGGTCAATTGATGGAATAATCAATTATATTTATTGGTTTTTAAAATTAAAAAATTTAGGTAAAATTGGACATCATTCAACATTACTTCAATTTAGAATTAATTTTACATTATTAAACTTCATTATTAAATCAATATTAGAATTTTTATTGATGTTTTTATCTTTACAACATCCAAAAATTAGTACTAATAATTCTACATTGGATTATTATCATGATTCATTTTTAAAATTGGTCTTATTATTATTCATTCCAACAAAAATTTTATTATTTAAAAGGTTATTTATCAAATATTACAAGTTGGAAAACTTTATAAAAGTTGATTAAGATCTTCAATTACTTCATTTGCATATTTTTCTCGTTCATCAGGGTCCGTTATTTGGGAAACTTTTTCTTTAGCTAGATTGATTTTGTTGATCAATAAACTCAAATCCATCATCATCTTAGGATCGTTATTTGTAGAGTAATTGTTATCAATATCATCTTCTTCTTCTTCTTTTTCTTCTTCATTATCTCCGTCTTCTTCGTTTGAATCGTTGATTTGCGTGTATGTGTCATCAACCGAATCATCATCATGATATTTCTCGTCACAGATCCAACTATTTGTCTCAATTATCTCCTTTATTCTATCAGGACCCACTCTTTCATTGTATTCATTTCTACCCATTTCATTAAACCTTATAATCTCAATCATGGCATTCAACTCTTCTCTTTCATTATATTCATCAAACACATCATCATCTACTATTACACCAATGACAAAGCACTCTTCACATTGTTTATCTAATTGTGTTTGAAGTATCAAGTTCAAATTTGATATTGTTGAATCAACATTCAAAGTTTTATCAATCATCACAATGATCCCACCAACAATTTCTCTTATTTCGTCCCAATCCTGCGAGACAAAGGAGTCTGTCCAAACTTGAAGATCCTTAACATTAACATTATTGAATTCATCTATCCAGCAATGTAAGTTGTATGTGTTGTATTTTGAAGTGATTGTTATATCGTGGATGATACCGTTATGTTGACCCTGTTGTGGAATTGCTGAAGGATGAGGCAGTGAATGTAGAGATTCCAGCAAGGATAGTTTCTTTGAATTGGGAGGGCCTATGATCATGAACCTGTCTCTCATACCCGTTGATAACATTGCAGTAACTAATGTCAGTTCTGTGGTTGTATACTGTTGGTAACTGCTATTTAGTATTAACATCTTGAAACTGGTTTTCCAATTTTCATTTAACCGCTTCTGCCAGATTTAATCATTTTCATTTAACCGGGAAACCACCCTTTGTAGACTCCTTTGTAGATAGTGGATAGTAGATACCACTGGAACCAACAAGCTGGGGTGTTCTTGAGTCTTGACTGGTGCTGTTATTTACTGCTGTTGCCATTGTCCATTGCCACTTCTGACACGTGCCCATCCCCATACAAAGAGGCCAGTCAGGGCAACAGAGACTAACACTGGCAGTATTCTGAATTCTAAATAAAAGTTCAAAAGGTATAAAAGGGCTGGGGATTCCTCGAGAAATTGGAAGTGGTGATAAGATAGCAGCCTTTCCACCAAAAATATCATTTATACAACAACAACAGCAACAACAACAACAACAACAACAACAACAATGAGAATATCCAGCACAACTCTCCTCTCGTGTCTCATTGCACTCTCCTCGTCGCTCAGAATCCCATACACCAACAGCGACCTCCAACTGCCATTGCTCGAGGATCTGTCAACAAAAATCAAAGATCTCGCAACTAATCAGCTCGAAGACATCCTATTGGACGACGACCACTGCCCAATCAACATCCCCCTGTCATGTACAAACCACTCATCCATCGAAAACTCTTGCTGCTTTGAATATCCAGGTGGAATCTTTCTTCAAACCCAATTCTGGGATTATTCGCCTTCCATTGGTGCAAATGATACTTTCACAAATCATGGAGGTTGGCCAGATGATTGTACAATGGATGGAAGCTTTCAACAATTCTGTGATCCTCCATTAAACATAGAAAACGTGACAGATATCTTAGTCTCCTTCAACGAAACTGATCTACTAAAGTTCATGCAAGATACTTGGAAAAATATGAATGGTGATGATGAAAGTTTATGGAAACATGAATTCAACAAACATGGAACTTGTATATCAACTTTAAAACCTTCATGTTATGATCAAGATTCATTTGTGAAAAACCAAAACGTTATTGATTACTTCAAAATAACAGTCGATCTATATAAACAATTACCAACTTATGATTGGTTGTTAGAGTCAAACATTTATCCAGATGAATCAAAGACTTATACCAAAAATGAAATTCAAGATGCTTTATTTAAAAAATTCGGTTCAAAAGTTTACATCAGTTGTGATAGACGTAATGCCCTTAATGAAGTATGGTATTTTCATCAAGTTAAAGGTTCATTAAAGAGTTCTCAATTTTATAGAATTGATTCATTTTCAAATTCAAAATGTCCAGAAACTGGTATCAAATTCTTACCAAAAAATAATTATAGAAAACCAGGTACTCCTTCAGATCCAATCAAAAGACCAACCCCAACAGGAGATTATAAAAATGGTTATCTTAAATTATCAAACCAACCTGGTTGTTTGATAACAACAGGTCAATGGTATACAAGTGGTACTTGTGCCACATATAGATTAGAAAAGGCACCATTTGGAGGTTATAATTTAAAAAATAGATTGGGATATTGTGGAATCAATCAATATAATGAATTCGCATGTGGTTCAATAATTAAAGAACCAGTTCAATTCTCTTTTGATGAAGAAACAAAAATCATATCACTTGGTGGTCAAAAGATTTGGAGTGCTGATAAACAACCAGGAAAATTCCAAAAAATTCCAATCTCACCAGGCCCTGGTAATGTGGAATTCAACATGAAGTTCATTTAACATATACACACTGTATTGCCTTATAAAAATATCATTATAAACATACCCATATATCGAAAAAATATACAACATATAATTTTATACGTCTCGTCCAAATTGTAATGCATGGATATATCTTTGTCGGCCTTGTTGTCTAATTTCTGACCGCCAAGCTGCCTACAAAATATTGATTATAAATATAAAATTAATTGATCAATATCAAAGATAATAATTCATTTAGATCATGTTACGATGATCTGCATTAATATATATTAATGACAACATATAAAGTAATATCCAATTTACCGTTTGTTTGTTTTTTTTCATTATTGTGGAGAGACTCAAAACTATGGACAGTGTTTCAATAAGAAATCAGTAGATTCTTGGTTCAAAGATCCATGGTCATTTTCCCTCCCATTCATGGATTTGTTGGTCAGCGCTGATGGCAGGCGAAATATCTCTTCCAATTGTTTTGAAATGTCTGTCTGATTCGTTATAGAAACAGTGTCATTTTTTATGATTGTTGATTTCTTTGGTGACCTCGTCTTCTTGACAGGTGATGACCTCAATTTCTCATCTTTAAAGGCATTTAATGGATTCACTAGATTGATCGTGAAAATGTTGTCCTCCTTTGCCTTTCGTAACAACGACTCATAGTATTTGTTTTGTGACTCCAACTTGTACTCCAAGTCTGTGATATTTGACTTATACTTTTGGGATTTCTTATGTAACTGATCATAATTCATCTCAAGAAAATCAAGGTACTCATTCAACTGTTTCATTTCATCCATTAAATATTTCCCATTATTATGCTCATCATCTAGTAAAACACTCTGGTTCTTGATCATGGATCTGTATTCAAAAAGCTTTGATTCTAAATGTATTATTCTTTCTTTTAGGGATGAAATCTCTTCTAGATGGGTTCTGTCCTCATTCTCAGATAAATTGGGGTGGTTAGGGCTAGTAAATTCATTAACAGTAGAATACCTCACATCAGAATTGGGTAATTTGTATTTGTTCAGTAATCTCTCGATATCTGGGGAAGAGGTCTTTTCAATATTATTATGAGATGATTTGGGGTCTAACCTTGTCTTTAATTCTGGAATTCTAATAGCAATATTTGGAGAACTTGTTGGCATTCTCTTTGAAGAAGAATTGGTAAAATAATAAGGATCTTTCACTTCATTTCTTTGTGGTGAGGCACTTGTTGATGGCCTAGACATAAACCGGCTCAGGAAGGATTCCCTCTTGGCATCATTCTTCTTAGAGTCATGTGTGTAAATATCTTTATCCATATATCTCAAGTTCTCTTTGTTGAGCATACTAGAGTCTATATCAAATCGCGTACTCTTGGTTGGTGAGTCTATGAATAAGGAATTGAAAGTATCATCCAGATCATTCTTGTTGGAAGGCTTTAGAGCAGCTTTGAGCCTGTCACGGGATTTCCTCTCCTCTTTTCTGATATTTGACAATGTGCTATAATCATAAACGTAATGCTGGTTCCTATTTGGTGATATAGAAGACATTTTTTCGCTCTTTTGTAGACCGTTTTGTTACTTGTCCTTGTTGCTTGGTACTTTCTTTGTTTCTTTGTTTACATTTTTGCATTTTTGATTTTGTTTTTGTTTTGTAATTTTTGTTTTGTAAAAAATCAAATTCCCAAAATCAAAACAAACAAAACAACAAACTAACAAAACAACAAAACAAAGAGTCAACGTATAGTATTGACATTGTTCTACGCCCCTTCAGCTTTGGTCACTCTATATTATCCATTGAAGACTATCGTAAACCACCGGTATCTTTATTCCAACACACCCTCTGCAGCTGATTTGAAGAGTCTTTTTACGGAGGCAACAGATCAAAACAATTGAAAATTGGTTTCTACAAATTCAGACCAATCAGTCTCAATACCCATTTTCCCATCTCTAGACTCTTAGTTGAATCAAAAGAGCAACACTAGTTTGAAAAATTGCCATGTCATGGCCAGTCAACTAAATAAATTCAATAGCCCTTCAAGAAGAAGTTTTCTTAGACCTCAAGATTTCTTTTCAGAAAACTACCAAACCAAAGAGACAATTTTAACCCAAAACAAAGCATTAGCCAAAAAGGCATCCTTCCTAATGACAAAGATTTCTGATTTAGAGACCAAGATCTCTGAATTGATTCATGAAAATATTGAACTACGTGCCATCAACGCCAAGACTGAAGATCAAAAGAGAAAATGGCTAGAAGAAAAGATAGGTGTGATTGAGACTGGTATCAGTCAGCGCTTTGAAGAGATGCTTCAAATGTTTACAGCTATAAGATCAAATGAAGGCTTGTCAGAGTCAACCTTGTCGTTGAACAACATTGTTGCAAATATATCTAATAGCGGTTCTAATGATAAGACGGTATCATTCAGCGATACTAAATCACCCATGCCACCAAAATCAAAAGATAAAGATAAAATTAGAGAGAGAAGAAGGAAGAGTGCAAGAAGAGAATCTATGTATATTGCTCCACCAGAATCACCATCGAGGGAGGCTGATACAATTGCATCAAATGACCCTGTTGGGGATCTGCTATTTGATACACCAAGCATATTCAACGAAGCAACACAAGCTGATAAATTACCAGATTTCTCTCATGTCCAACAAACAAGCAACGAGGAAATAGACGAAGTGAGACATGGGCCTGCTTCTAGCCATATATTTGATATACCAGCTGCTGATGGCTTTGAGGATTATTTACAAGTTGTCGAGGCTATAGATAGTTCAAAAGAAGAAATGAGAAGTATGGAAATGAACACCTCAATTAATGATATCTCGATACCTGAAGAGATAGAACCAGTTGAAGAAGATGAAAATGAATCAAGACAGAGTCAGCAGTTTTTAAGTGAGGAAGACTCTAGTGCACTTGAGCTGGCCACCAGTTTGTCGCCAATAAAGCTCTCCCCTCAAAAGTCAAGACACTCTCACAAATTCTCTGTTTACACAGATGATGACAAGTCCAATAATAGTAAAAATCACAGTACAATTGGAAGACCGGATATCTCTGACATTAGCTTGAAGATAAAAAGATTGGCTCAAGAATCCGTCAGTCAGCTACAACAAGAAAAGCTTTCAATCCAAGATCAGCAAGATATCAATGTCGAAGAAGATGACGTATCAGAAATCTTTCACTTTTCAGAAAAGGTCAAACATATAAAGTCGAAGAGAGCTAAGCAGAGATCATCTGATGATGATACGATGCCAGAGTCATTAACCGTTGAAAACAGTCAATCAAGAAGAACAAGAGGGAAACACATCAACTACGCTGAACCATCATTAAGAAAGAAAATGAGAAGACAATCAGAGAAATTTACAGATGCTGTCGTTTCACCAATCTTGGGCGCAGCCGGTGCTGATTCTGGTATTCAATTGCCTGAACTGGTACTGGGACCAGATTCTCTTGAATCTAAAGTCACTGAGACATATTCCAAAGGCATTTCTGATGGTAATGCTTCAAAAGATATTGTGAAAGATACAGCTATTGATCACTCTACTGATTCTGAGTTAAAAATCATGATGACGAAAGATACTAGTAAGGCTACAACGTTAAGCTTGTCTAACTCGATTGATTACCATCAAACAACAGAGACTTTACATGCGTCACCAGTGAAATCCAAGAGGAAGCTTTCCTTATTGGAGAGAGATGATCAAAATGTAACAAAAAGAAGAAAACCACTAGGCGAGCTAAAGAGCACGATAAACACTGATCTCAGATTGCAAAAAGATGATCCACTGAAGAAGAAGAAAAATAACATACTTCTGGACTCCAATCATGATGAACTGTCAGTTTTTGACTTAGTTGAAGAGAGTGCAGTTGGGGTTCCAAAGACTTACAAAAAGAATCCAGATATAACAACTAAAAGAAGATCTAGTGGAAGTGGAAGACGCCACAGCATGCTGTTATGATTTGTCGTGATCTAGTCTAGAATAGCTCTATAATGTATGTTTTTGTCGTTCAATCTTGATCTCATTGGCGAGATGAAAGTAAAGGAATTAAGAGAAGTAGTGATATCATCTATATGACAATCAATGATATATATTAGCTAGCAGTGTGCTTCAGGTATCATCTCTATACACTCATGTTCATTGCAATTCTAGCATGTGATTTGTAATCCACAATTTCGAAATCTTCATATTTGAAATCATCTATATCAGTGATTTTACGTTTGATCTTCAATGATGGAAATTCATATGGAGTTCTCTTGATCTGTTCTTTTAAAGCATCAACATGGTCAGAGTAAACGTGTGAGTCACCCATTGTATGAATAAATTCACCACAATCCATATCAACAACATGAGCAATCATTTTGGTTAAAAGAGCATAAGATGCAATGTTAAATGGAACACCAAGACCCATATCACAACTTCTTTGGTATAACAAACAAGATAGTTGAGGTTTACCCTCTTTTGGGAAGTTGACATAAAATTGAGAGAATACATGACATGGTGGTAATGCCATTTTTGGAAAATCTGGAGGATTCCAAGCTGACATAATGATACGACGGTCATATGGATTTGTCTTTAGTTTGTGAATAACTTCAGCCAATTGATCAGTACCTTGGCCAGTATAATCAGCATCACAGTCAGTATATTCAGCACCAAAGTGTCTCCACTGGAAGCCGTAAACTGGGCCAAGGTCACCTTCACGTCTTTCTGTTAAACCTAGTTTATCTAGATATTCACGACTACCATTACCTTCCCAAATCTTGACACCGTTTTCACTCAACTTCTTACCATCAGTACAACCAGCAATAAACCATAATAATTCTAAGATAATCCCCTTAGTGAATACCTTCTTTGTTGTTAACAAAGGGAAAGTGTCGCCTTTTAGGCTGAATCTCAATTGTGGTGGAGCAAAAATTGATAAGGTACCTGTACCAGTTCTATCTGGTCTATGTTCACCTTCATCTATGATACGCTGACATAAATCTAAATAGGCTTTTTCTTCACTGTTGATAGTGGCTTGCTCTTGTGTCATATTGGCTCGACAATTACAAGATAAAGACTTGAGAAGAGTCAAGAGTTACTAATTTGAATATTCAAAACAAACGCGAAATCTTTTTTGGCGTCTTTCTTCTTGGCCGGAATTCAAAATTCAACACCTCGGAATTGGATCAAATATCTACGCCAAAGCGTCAACTTACAATGATTACATCTCGATAGATGGATGAATATTGGAATCATGGAGTCATTATTAGCTTGATAGATATGGATTATTAGTATATGTACTATAACACTACTCTGTAGCAGAAATTTCCTCCTTTGTGGCTTCCTCTTTGGCTTCACTAGCTTCCTTTTCAACTGTCACAACATCTTCCTTTAGGGCCTTCTCGAAAATCTGCTCAAGATTGTATCTCTCAAGATCATCATAATCCTTACCATCTACCACACACATACCAATATTTGTCTTGAAGCACTCCACCAGGATCAACTTCTCATATTTTTTCAAGTCAACTTTATGACCACGATCGTTACCGACAGTCTTAGCAATAGTTGTAATAATGTCCATTCTATCCACCGAGTTGAAAGATCTTCCATTGGTCTTTATGGCAAACTGTATAGGCTTTTGGTTTTCCTCTTGATGAAAATGTGGTTTTAGAACTTCAGTGGCGAGCTTTGCTAACTCTTCAAGGTTTGCAGAGCATGAATTTGTGATTGGAGTCAATTTTTGGGTATACCTCGTTCTCTTTTGCTTCGAATTCTTGAGATCCTTGCAAACAGCACTAACTAAATCAGCAGGTACCACTGGTCTTCTTGTCTTTATGAAGACAACACATTCAGTATTCAAGTCTATTGGTTTCAGTATTTGCTTTTTATCTTTGTCAGTCTTCTGTTCCTTTAATTCTTGAAGTTCCTTTTGAATTGAATCTTCAATTGATAATGGTTCATTTTCATCATCTGAATCATCAAGGTTGCCATTCATAGCATCTCCATATAACTCCTCACATTTCTCTTCTAATAAAGTCATGATCTCTTCCGTACAAGATCTTTCTTTGCGTCTCGCACATGTTGCGTAAATCCCAGTAGTTGATGGATCTAAAAGGCCAGAGGTAACAAATTTGTACTTCTTCTTACCACCACTTCTATCAGATTTGTCGTTGTTCTTTCTCTTTTGAGTCATGGCCAGCGTATTTATTCGATATTGCTTATTGCTCGTTGGTAGTTGCGAGTTGCGAGTTGCAGTATTAAAGAAATTATTTGTTCGAAAATTTTTCAGGTTCAGAGCTTCTCAGCAAATCAACTCCACAACGTACGTGCCTAGTAGGCCAAACAGAAAAACAACACGAGAATATGTGCAAGTTAAGCACTTACAATTTCCAAAGTCTTTTAGCCAAATTAAAGCCAAATTATTGCTTATTTATGTCTAATCACTTGTACAGTATACTACGAAATGCATTCTTTAGTAGCATAGCTAATAAACCTTGTACGGATCCTCATCAACTTCACTAATAAAGAACTCAGTGTTATCTAAGTCATTTGCCAATAAATCCTTCATAACCTTCAAGTATCCTCTTTCTGTATTAGAGTGAAATGTGGTTACGATCAATTTATCTTGTTCCTTTAAGAACAATGCTTCGTGATGACTTAGCTCACCAGTAAAATAAAGGTCAACATCATTGTCTTTGAGGCCAGTAAATACAGAACCACCTGAACCAGCACATACAGCAAACTTCTTGATAGGCTTTTCAATATTACCACTGATTAAAAGGCTATCAATCCCTAGATACTTTTTCAACTTATTGATATCCAAGTGGATAGAGTCTTTCAATTCAACCACTCTGCCAACACCTACTTCAGGATCTTCCTTATTAGGAGAGATCACTGTTCTTGATTCAATATTCACATCGTCAGTAATAGCATTGATCAACCAATCATTAACTCCACCTTTCACGGCATCAACTGCAGTATGAGGGCAATATACATTGATATCGTTCTTGATCAGTTTGACAAGACTTGCATTTTGAGGGTTTGTAATATCAATCTTCTTGATACCCTTGAATATAAAAGGATGATAGGCAACGATCAAGTTGATCTTCTTTTCAATTGCCTCATCTACCACAGATTTGGTTAAATCAATGGTCAATAAGATTCTGAACTTTGAGGTTGAAGCAGCTGGATAAGCTGACAGAGCATCAACCAGCAAACCAGTATTATCCCAAGCTTGTTCGGCGTATTTGACAGGGTAGTGTCTTTGGATCACTTTGACTGCTCTTCTTAGTGGGTTTGACATCTTTCAGCGACGGTTACTGGCTCAAATGTTCAAAGGGTCGAATGCTAGTATTTGTAGTAACTTCTTTACTTCTTCACAATTTACAGATTTTGAGATGGAAATTGAAAAATGGAAAAAATTATCAATTCCATCAGGACACAATTGTTCCTTACCAACGATACCAATAAGCACCCATAATACATACCATGAGCACCCTATCCACAGACTCCCTGAAAGAGGCCATCCTCATGAGACTGCCTAATGTGCAGGAATGCCACGTCCAGGACATGTCTGGAGGTTGTGGGTCTGCATTCTCAGTCATTATAGTGTCGAGCGAGTTTGCAGGCAAGAATAAATTAGTCAGATCCAGAATGATCAACGTTATATTGAAGGAAGAAATCGCAGCAATACATGCCTTCCAGCAGAAGACATTTACACCTGAAGAATGGTTGACACAACGAATGAACTACAACGTCTGAGAGCGTTATTGTGTGAGGTAGATATGTTAAGGATGGATGTGCTTATTGAACCAAGAACAATTTGAACACTGAACATTGGTAACTAAAATATTGGTTTTTGGAAGATTGGTTACATGTTTATTTATATGTCTTAATTGAGGGAAACGAAGTGAAATGAACTCGGATATACATGTGTGTTGCAGTTCTTTGGCCCTTGAGTCGTAAAGTTGTAGCTGTCGCTGCGCTGAGTGATGAGTTCTCTTTGATACTAGTTCTGAGAGTTTTACATAATTTGATGGATAATACAAGAGATTCATCATCAATTCAGAGTTCATATAAAGGAAAGGCAGTTTCAAACCACCCAGCACAGTAAATTAAATTATATACACATGAAAATAAACATAAAAAAACACACCAATAGTTATACCAATCATACGCAAATATAGCATCAACATAAATAAATAAATAAAAAACAATCATAAATAGTAAAACAAGTCAAAATAGCACATAGCACATTAAATCATAAAAACTCCAACTTTCTTTGAATCACCACATCATATCCAAATACATAAATCACTCCATTTCCCTTCTCTTCTCTTCTCTCTTCTCTTTTTTTCTTCTCTGTTTTTCTTCTCTTCCATTCGCCTCTTTCCATCTCTTTAAACTTCAACTTCACCCGATATATGGGGGTGGAGACTCATTCCAAATGTTATGATTTAAGCCTAATCCAATATTACTAAATATCTGACTCTGAGACTTTTTTGGAGATTTCGATCTTATCAATCTGATTTGTTCATTGATTGGAGATTTGACATTGTGGTCCGAGGCCATCAATGGCATTGGTTCTAATACTGATGGTGTCATTTTTGGAGAAATAGAGACATCCTTTGTTGAATTTGAGTAAAAATTTGAGCTTCTTGTCACTGCTGCTTGTATATCTTTGTTACCAAGATGCTTCTGCTGTTGAATATTTTCCTTTTCATCAACCAACGTTGAGTCATTACTATCCAATGATACCGAACGTGTGCTTGTATGTACTGATGAAATGACAGTTGTTTTTTTCTGCTTCTTAGTGGATAATTTGATTGTTCTTCTCTTCAAAGTTCCCTTCTCGTTTGAGTAATAATTCTTGGATTGTATTTTGGATATTTGATTCAATGTTATTCCAGACAGGTTGTTTTGAACTAAATCGGATGATACCTTATTTAGCTCAATCAGATGAGCATTCTCGGTGTTCAAGTATTTAAATAGACACGGTCTTTCCATGACACCTTCAAACTTCTCAACGCTTAAACTGAACGATTGCCTTTGTCTATTCAAAGTGGATAACTTGACCATATTTGCTGGTGACAATTCAGGTTCTGAAGGACTCACTTCAGATATCGACACTCTATTGCCAACTTTTTGATTCAACTTTGAATGTAGCTGTTCACTGATGTTATTTGTAGTCCACTTTTGGGATAGTTTATGTAAAACACCTGGTAAAATATCTCTAAATAAATCCCTAATTTGATGTTCAATCTTCTTCTGTAAAAAGTTCTCTATAACAGCAACCTTATCAAAAGTTGAACTAACCTTAATATTTTCTAATGGATCATTTTTGAATACCAAAGTCAACCCCTTTGATTTTGAGAAGACGACAACTATGATTCCACTCAATTTTATATCACTCAATGTAACGTTCAAGGGCAATGAGAATGGTTGAGAGCTTAGTTTAAAATGTGGGAGGGTAAAATCACCACCCTGTTCTTGTGAGTTTGTTTCGTATATGTTCAATAGATTTGCCTGTATGCTTGTTGTTAGTGTTATCTTAGCATCACCGTCATATTTCAATTTGAAAATACCTCTAAATCTATCATTGGCTAAATCACCAATTTCTAAAATTTCAAATTGAGCAGAAGTATGGCCAAAGGCCAAATCTTTTATCTTTATTTCAGAGGATAATATCTGTGGTCTCTTCCCAGTGTTTAGAGCATCATATAGTAGTTCTTTTGTCCATGATTGAAACGATCCCTCTTCAAAGGAGTCCCAGTTGATGTCACAGGACATGATTGTTTCTCAGAGTGAAGCTGTTTTGTTGATTTGAAGCCAAGTCACTGAGAGTAGAAATACAGGGCTAAATATAATTAGTCTAGTTTGAAGGAGATGGGCTCGCTAGCAAACAGGTCCTTGGTTGCCTCTTGGATGGATTGGTCTGGTGTTTGTTGTTGTTGGAGCGCCTTCTGGATGTGTTTTTTTCTCTTTTTTTTGTGGTTTGACAAAAAATGTCCCAAAGCGGAAACTGTCCAAATCGGGAAAATTTTGTTATTTGACCGGAAGTCGTCTATTCCGGGGGCTTGATTGATTGACACAAAACACAAAGGACTTCAGTCTTCAACACAGCGTATAAATATAGAGGGAGGCGTTGAGTTGTTTATTCTACTATCTTCAGTTCTTGCTCAAATTGTATTTCTCAGACTTGCTAAAACGCTATTCACTCATTTATTACATCACCAACGATACTTCATTCGCTCCAATCTCAATCATCACAGACCCTGATCAACCATGATTATCTTGAACCATCGAACTTATGCTTGTGGTAGATGTCTCCTTTCAAGAACTGGGCAAAAATGTACCCATGTCCACTCGGTCCCATTAATATCTGTTTATGATATTGACTCACTTGTTGGTATTGTTCCTTCTCATGATAGCAGTAAGATTCATTCAAAAGACAATGACAGCACCATTAAACCAGGTATTGAGAGGCAAGAATTGGACATCAATTATAGATTGGTGATTAACAAAGTTATACCCCCTTACTCAAAAGTTATCAAGACTATTGATGAACAAGATAATGAGTTGTTATTCAATAAAGTACTTGGATTTGATCCCAAAGTTGGCCCTGGTCCAATCATTTTTGATCTCAATGCTTCAACCACAGCCAGAATCCTTCCTCTATCACAACTTCCTGATGCTGATTTTTACCTAAATTCAAGAAAGAAGCGATCTATTAGACTGAGAGAAGATGATGATGATGATAAAGATTATATTGTTTCTTCTATGTTTGACATAAAGAGATATGTAACACCCTTAGCTGAAGTCAGTCCTGCTGTTATTTCGCGCCCTCTATCAAAGAAGAGGAAACCATCCCCAGATCAGGACTTTCATAAAGATAGTCCTCTATTAGAAGCTAAGGATTTGTTCTCTGATCCCTTATTAGTGGAGTTACTACCTGCAGCTATTGCGCCGCTTGCCAGTGATCTTGAACTTCTTCAAGAAAGTGCATTTGAATTGGACACAACAAATGAAGCTGGATCGTCAAAAGACATCACGTTTGGAGAATTGAATAGCACTCTAATGAATATTACATTGGGTTTGTCAGCGTTATATCCCGTGTCACCTCAGCCAATGAAGGACCCACATTATGAGAGGTATTTGCTTGATTTGGGCTCTGCTAGTGGTAGAAACTCATCTGCTCTTTCTGGAACTGGTAATGAATATGACGAATTAGGCGGTATCAAACTGATTACAGAGGACGATAAAAAATATAATGAAGAAACATATAACAAATTTATTGCTGAAACAGAAGATATAATTAAAGAATTGTCAACCAATTTACAACGGCTACTCTAAGAATATATAGAAGCGCCAAACTGCTCTGAACAGTGGTTCCAGTTTAGAATCTAATTTTTTGATATAATATCATTGAAACAAATGTATGCACAATTAGTTGATCATTGATTGAACAGGAGCATTAATCTGCCATCTTCAGGTCGTAATATTATTGGTGACTTTTCTATATCAAAAACTCAAATGAAACAATATATGAAAACGAATAAATTTCATAATAACCAATGTAAACAGTAACCGACTTCTTGAAACTAATGATATACCCGCTTTCACAATATCTTAAATCAGAAGCTTATTCAACAGTGAATGTTATTATCATCGCTTATTCACCCGTTGTTATTTGATCTGAAGTTAATGAACTTGGACATCTTGGATTGAGTTGGAGTCTCAACAGAAGGTTGAGGTTCCGTGTTATCTTTCAACTTGCCAACCAATTGAATTGCATCTTCTGGTTTTACAAATTCATACTTTTTCATCCTCAAAGTTTTATATTCCTCCAAAGAGCCAGATTTCAAAAGGTTGATTATCTGTCTTAATTCCACAAATGTTGATTGTAATGTGTCAGTGGCCCCTCTTGAGTTTCTAACAGATCTTATTGAGCTTTCGGTTGTATCTTCTTTGTCATTTTTGTCACTTGGTGATAACTCTTTTAAGACCGCTTCTATATAACAAATGTCAACATCAAAATTTGCGATGGATTCCTTTGTCAATGTTGGAGTGTATCTTAGGTTATCAAGGAACTTTTCACTTAATAGATCAAACACCTTATAAATCAAAATAGATTTGATGGAATAACTTAGGTTAGAAAAAGTGGAATTGAACATATTTTTCAAGAAATCTCCAAGATCTTTGATGAAGAAGTTTGGCTCTGGATTTTCTATATCAGTGAGCCAATCATAATCAATAAGTTCCAACAAATCCTCAATTTTGGAGTCTATCAAATCGAATAATTTATTTTCAGTTAATTTCCTTGTTCTCTTAAGATCTTCTGTTGCCTTCAATATAATGGGTGTATCCATTGTGGTGGTCAATTGTGATGCAATTTCTTTAGAAAGAATTAAAAAATATTCTAAATTGATTAGATTTTGTGAAATTTCCTCTCTTGTGACTAATCCTAATGAGTTTTTATAGTGTTTATCAATAATATTTATGAATAATGTATCAATGTTGAGTATAGTAGCTTTATGGATTTCATTAATATTTATTTTATAATAATCTTTGATGAAAAGATCTTGTTGAATCATAAAATTTTTCAACTGGGCACATGTCATTGGATATATTGAACTGAAAGGTAATATCTGTGGGAATTTTAGATTTGTTGATATATCTTTTGAATCTTTGAAATGTGTGATATTGACAATCTTTTTATATAATCTTGCGTCGTTTAAAACCATTGGCATAAAATCATCTTCTTTACAAAGCTTCTCAAATTCAACTTTGAACTTTTGAGTTGATAATTCAACAAATTTTTGAAATGATAGACTCAACATATCATGGATTGAATCATAATTCATTCCAAAATTTTCCAAAATGAGATAATATTTACCAAATAACCCATTAAGTTCGAGTACTTCTTCTGGTGATTTTAAATTTTGAACTCTTGATTTTATGAATGGATATATTTTCCCAATTAGTGATTCCCATATATCATTAGTCTTTTGATTAACAACTTTTGGTAATTTTTTTGATATCAAGTTATGAAATATCAAAAACCCAATCAATTTATCTAAAAATGCCTTTAAATTTCTATCTGAATTGATATATTGAACAAATGCATCATTGACTTTATCATTCAATTGGTATGGGTGTAATAATCTATCCTTTTTGTAACCAAGTTCTTTATTCAATTCATCTTTAAAAAATGACAATTGATTCAAAGTTTTAAATATAAGATATTGATCATAAATAAAATCAATATTTAGGTAATCTTCTACCATTGGCAATTGAATATCTTCTGTATTATCATTAGAATTCTGATTAAGATAAGTTGTTCTTAAACTGAACTCAACTGAAGAATTGATTTTATATTTTGAGTATTCTTTGTTTTGAGATTTGTATAGATCCCATCTGGTAATGATGTCATTAAAATAGTTGAAATAGGCATTAGATAATAATTCATATTTAGAGTCCAATGCATTTAAATTTCTTCTAAGATAGCTTAATGATTCATCTCGTATAAGGTTTCTTAATGTTGGAATTGAATCTTTGATATTATTTATGAATTTAAGTTCTTTATCAAAATCTGTACTTAAATCATTCAAATCATTTAAATTTTTTAATGCATTAAAGAATTTTGTATTTTCAATCAATTCATGTGTCTTATCGGTCAATTCTAAAATCTGTAATATCTTGTTTACCAATATTATCGAATCATCAATTTTGCTCATATCCTTCTTCAGGTTTAAGAGATCAAACTTTCTGTTAATTGTTGATTTTGAAGTTTTAAATATATGGTTTTGAATATCCAATAATTGTTCATTGATGCTAGCAGAACTTTGAGAAACAAAAGAAATTTCTTGTATTGAATCCATAATAAGGGCCTCATTTTGTGCAATGATGCCAGTTAGCTCGTCATCTTTCTTGATGCTTTCATTGGTCAATGTTGAGATCAGGTCCTCCACGGTGTTTGATTTGATGTTACTCTTGATTATAGGCACCAATTGGTCCAAGTAGTTGTTTGAGCTTAGCAGGGCAATGGGGTCTCCCTCCTGCAAAAAAGTGAGGCTCTTGAGATCTGTCATCGTGCAATTGCTCAATGCTGTGTAAGCTGATCTTGTTCTTGATGATTATGTTGTTATTGTTGTTGTTGTTGTTGTTGTTTCGGTTCGAGTTTTCGATTTGGCCCTTTGGATTTCCGGGTAAATTTTGGGCGGCTGGAGAAAGTGAGATGTGGCTGGAGATGACTATTACACAGTTTACCAGTTTTATAGCATACCGGCTGAATAACAAATTGCGAAAATGAATGAAATATAATGAGTCAATATCAACCACTATTCAATGTTCAACAATACTAAGTTGCTGTTCAAGGACTGCCTCATGCTTCGAGTAATTGCTGTCCAACTACCTCTAGGCTTGCAAATGGAAATTATAACTAGCTGATTATATATCAAGATCTCTTTACTCTTTGAAATGAGATATCATCTTGCTCAAAGCATTTCTACAAGGAAAAGTCGAACCATTATAAAAAGCTACAGATTGTTAATGGATAAATCATTCAAATTAGCTTGTCATTATATTATAGCACAGGACTCCACCAACCAACGTCTTCTTGCTCAACAAGTTAACATGAGTCTCTCCACCACTAAAGATACAATCAATAACTACTAGCTCTTCAACAGCTATCCGATAAAAACAAACATCTTCAATCAAAACACCAACACCAGCAACAACATACAACAACGTCAAAAATTTCTCAATGCTTACCAGCAGCCACTTCACCAAACGCTTCATGTTTGATTTCATCTTCTCTTTCCTTCAATTGTTGACTAACAACAGCTTTAATATCATTTTCATGATCTTCATTGAATTTAGCAGCAGCAACATCCTTTTCATTACTACTCACATTTTCAAAGACACCACCACTAGCTAAGAATTCATTTCTTGCAGCTTCTTCTCTTGCTAAAGCTTCTTGTTCCATAATGATATGCAAATCACGATAATTCCATAAAAAGATAAAAGCTAAAACTGCACCAGCAATGGCACAACCACCAAATGGCCAAATCAAATGAGGATCAACAAGAGAACTAACACAAATTTCACTCAAAGCAGCAGATAAAGATTGCATGAATAAGAAAAGAGCCATAACTAAACCCTTCATATGATCTGGAGCTCTAGTATAAGCAATTTCATAAGCAGCTGTATTGGCAAAACATTCACTTGCAGCTTGTAAAACCCATTCAATACATTGAACCCAAACACTAATTGGTGAAACACCAGTCCCAATATCACAATCAGTAGCATAATAACCACATGGAGAAGTTTGATAAACTTTATATTGAATAATTGCACCAACAGCTTGAGACATTGCAGCCAACATAAAACCAAAGAATATTCTATAAACTGGTCTGAAATTAATTTTAAATTTCTTCAAGATTGGATATAAACAATGATCCAAGATTGGAATTAAAATAATAATTGTTAAAGGATTGAAATTACTAATCAAATCATTTGGAGCACTATTAGTTGTCATTGAAGCAGCTTGAGAATTTTGAATTGAACCAATCCCACTATCATTAATATTATAAATAACAAAGAATAAAAAGAATTTACAAGCATTTAAAGTGATTTTTAAATCTTCAATAAATTGATCAGTCCAATTAATTTTCCTTTTACCATTTTTATTTGTATCTTCAATTGAAGATAATTCACCTCTTTCTAAAATATTTGATGGTTTTGAATAATCAAAGAATTCATGTTGTTTAATTCTATTAAACCAACCAGATCTAAAAGAATATTTAATAACTTTTAAGGATTGACCCAAAATAGATTCACCAGATGGAGATTCCTTTTTTAAATGAGGAACTAATAATAATAAAACAGGAATCATAAGGAAATAAATAATACAAGGAATTAAAAATGCCAACCAAAATCCAATTCTCTTTGCACTATAAGAAGTTGCAATTGATAAGAATGCACCAATATTAATTGACCAATAAAAATACATTGTTATTCTTTCTAATGAAGTTTCCTTAACAAAAATGACTTGATTACCATTTTTATCAATTCCAACAACATCAGTCTTATAAGGGTATTGATCATAAAGAACTGGTAATAAATTTGGTTTAATAAAACCAGTACCAAATGCCAAACAAAGAATTGAAATGATTGTTGGAGCTAAAGCAGCTTTACCCTTTGCAATAACTTGAGGAATAGCAGCAATAATTAATATAATATGAGAAATTGCACCAATCCAAACCCCATACCAAATAGTTTTCATTCTCCCCCAATTTTTATCAGCCAAATAACCACCAATTAATGGAGTTAAATAGGCCATAAAAGTTAATAATAAGGTGATTGCACTTGCAGTTTGTAAACCTTGACCTAAAGCACCAGCATTTTCTTGAGAACCTTTAATAACAACATTACCAGCTTTACTATCAGTTGGTAAAGATTTTTGAATAAAATTAGCTAATCTATCCTTTATACCATAATAGGAAGCACGTTCAGCAAATTCAACAAGACAAATCAGAAAAGCCCAATAAGGAGGATGACTTCTTGTCTTTGGTAAATCAATATATTGTTGAGGAGTTGGTTGTTTTAATTCGTGACTTGTTGTTGAAGTTGAAGTTGAATTAATACTTGGACAAGTATCTAGTTGATCTGTTGTTATTTCAATATCAGAATTCTTTCTTTGATCATTGGTGAATCTATCCAACATTGGGATATTTGTGATAGCTATATGGTTTTGATTTGATCTGTTAGTATTTGGTTGTTTCAAGTTCAAGTTTGATGAGTGACTTACCCATTATACCCAGCGGTGCTTAAGACTATTTGTTTGATATTATAATTACTATGATTATACTAGAGTAATTATAATAAGAAGTACCTAGTACAAGTGTAAACTAGCTGTGTTGATATACTATGAGTGAGTTATTTCAAGAATGAAGGGAGGATGGTGGGCGGTTTAAATAGTGATCATCAGTTCAACTTCAAATAAATTCTGTGGATGTAACAGCACTAGTTGTGTGGATATAGCAATAGTGCCTATCCTGGTATTCTATCTATCTATCTATCTATCTATGCTATCTGTTTATCTATCTATAGACTATGCTATCTAATGCTGTGATCAATTTATCGGATAATTTATCATTCTGATGATCCACTATGGTTATACAATTGGTAAGGTTGATCCAAAGCTGATTTGATGATTTGCAGTTTTACAGTCAAGAGAGATGAAAAGAGAAGAAGAAGAGCCTTGTGGTAAATCTATCAGTCTATCAGTCTATCAGTCTATCAGTCTATCAGTCTATCAGTTATTCTATGTGCTCTATTTGTAGCGATGTAGCGATGTTGCGAGTGGGTGGTGTCGATCATGAAACTGTTCAAGTAGACAAGTCTAACACATTGTATGTATAACAAGCAATACAAGCAATACAAGTAATACTGGCTCTACCATCTCGACTGGGATTGGCAGCACTACAGGATTCTCAGGGACACGGCATTGTTGTTGTTGTTACATCATTGGACTGTTGTGTGTTGTGTGTATCAGTTATTAGTTAGTTAGTAGTTCATATCATCATATCATCATATCCTTATAGCCTTATACTGGTTATATTTACACAGGAATTAGCCACTCTAGACAGAGTGCCACACCTGCCTAGCCACTCTGCCTAGCTCCTGCCTAGCTCCTGCCTAGCTCCTGCCTAGCTCTTGCCTAGCTCTTGCCTAGCTCCAGGCAGACACCCCCCGGACCGTCGGTGTTCCCAGACAGAACAACAGGGCACCACTAGTAATTACCAGGCACACAGTCTCGTATCACAGATAAACTGGATGAACTGGATAGACTGGACAAGTAGACATAGTAGAGGCTTTGGCTAATCAAGGATATATTATCACTACAATAACTACAATACTATGTTATATCTTACAAACTACGAAATACACTTATAACCCTTGAACAATAGACAATAGACAACTCTGTTTAGGCAACTACAAGCCCTCGTACAACGCTTATTTAATTGTACACTAGTCATAACTTATAACTAAAGCCATACACAAGGCTCTCTATTATATCTCTATATCTCTATAATCTCTATAATATCTATCTTCTTAATTTATTCTTTATTCTTTATTCTATATTCATATCAACATATCAATCTAATTTTAATCCTAAGCGCTAGCCAAGATATACAACGGACTCCCATCACCATCACCATCACTTCAACTCTTTGAAAGGGGTAAACTCTGGCGAACTTAACAATCCTTATAGTATCACAATATCACAATAACCAATAACTCACACCTCCACTGCTTCTTCTTCTAATTCTAATTCTATTTCTAATCCACCTTCTTTCTTTACACCATTAACATTAAATCTCCTCTCACGATCTCTTAATTCCTCTTCAATTTGTAAATCTAATCTGAAATAACAAATCAAAAACAATAATGATGCCAAAAAGGCCAACCCACAATTCCCAAAATATATATATGGTATTATGGGATCAATCAATAAAAATGATAACCCAAATGATATCAATGATGAACATGCTAATGTAAACATAAAAAATGATAATACCAAGACCCTTAATGATGATGGTGATCTAATAAATGCAATCTCATATGCTGAATTACTTGATAAAACATCAGCTGTTGCTTGTAATATAAATATTGGGGCAATCAACCATAATGATAAATTAGATGATCCCTTATCACATCCAGTTGATCGATTTCCACATGGTGATGTCTTATAAACAAACATTTGAAGTCCTCCTCCATAAAATTGTGATAATCCAGCTCCAATAAATCCAATAATTATTCTAAATTGTAATTTAAAATTAAATTTAAAATAATATAAAATTTGTTCCATTAATATTGAAAATAAAATACATGTTAATGGATTCAAATTATCTAATAAATCATTAGGAATCCCATCATTTGATCTTAATGATCCTGATAAAGAATTTGATGCTGATCCAATTCCAACAACTGATAATTGTGCTGGTATGAAAAATAAAAATAATTTAAAACTCTTCATTGTTGTCTTTAATTCATCAATAAATCCATCATCCCAATCAATTATAAGTTTATCTTCAATATTATCTAATTTATAACCATTAGTATCACCACTATAATTAATGCCACCTCTGGATTCAATCAAACTTGGTTTAGAATAATCCCAAAATTCACCCTCTCTCAATCTTTTAAACCATCCCTTATTAAAACATAATTTAATAATCTTTATTGATTCATCAAGTCCTGATTGTTTAACTCCATCATTATCTAAATTATCATTAACAATATTATTAACTCCATCATCTGGTGTACTCTTATCAATAAAATACATCAAAATACAACTAATAACATAAAATAAAAATGAAATCAAAAATGCAAAAAAGAATCCAAATCTCTTTGCCACATATGATGTAACACATGATCCTAATGCTCCTGCATTTAAAGCATTTGTTTGTAAGGAATTCAATCTTTCAATTGATAACTTCTTGGATATAATAACCCTTCTTCCTGTTCCTGTTCCATCAGTACTTGAGTTTTCAACAACATCATTATCAAATGGAAATTGTGTCAATATTAATGATGGTGTTACTGGTTTAATAAAGGCTGCTCCAATACAAATTGGGAAAACACTTAATAATGCCAATATAATTGCCATGATTCGACATGAACTAATAAGTAATGAACTTATCAATATAAGAATAAATCCTAATGAATAAATCTTTAATCCATTCTTAATTGTCTTCTTTTTACCCCATTTCTTATCTGCTTTATATCCACTAATCATTGGAACAGAATATGTTAAAAATGAAACAGTACAATAAACAACAGAGGCCCAATGAATACTCATCCCTAATGCTCCTGCATTACCTTCTTGTCCCTTGGGAACTGCACCACTACCATTTCCTAATGGTGGTAAGGGAAAATTAAAATAATTATTTAATCTTTCAACCAATGAATAATAAGCTGTCTTCTCACAAAATTCAAGAAATGCAAGACTTATAATGGTTTTATTGAATCTAAATGATATCTTCTTCAAAGTTTTATAATCTTCATCTGTAGGTTCTTCATATCTTCTTACAACATCAATCACTTGATCATGATCATCATTTTCTTCTTCACTAGTCTGATCTGATCCCTTAATATAATGTTCTTTAGAATCTTCAGCATATTTCATGGAATCAGAAACAAGAGTTGACATGGACGGATAAACATCACTTGAATCCTTTGCAAGGGCTTCATCAAAAAGACCAAATGTTTGACTTGTAACTGTTGGACTGCTGGATGAACTCATGTAAAAATCGTCCTTTATGGTTGAAGATATGAGTATGATTAAAAACAAAAGGAAAGGAAGGAAGGAAAACATCATTTCTGGGAGAAAAAAAACATCCCTTTTATATCTCACTGCAACCATCTCAAGATCTCAACAGAATTCAGGCAAATTTGAAACACTTCAAACAGAATACATAAAAGTTTTGAGAATATTAAACAACAACACTTCTCATCTCTTCATCAAATCATTAATTTGAAATCGCTTCAGTGACACGTGAATTCTGTCATTTTGATACGGCCAGTTTGCTCCAAGTTCCAACAGAAAATTCAAAGAGAATCAATACTATTACAGTGGCAATATAAGAGGTGGTGATAATAATGATAATAATTGATCAATATAATACATATGACTCAAAGAATTTGAACGACAAAATAAGGGAGGTAAGTAAACACACAACAGACTAGTATAAGTAATAAAAAAGAGTATATAGTTGAAAAAAAAAAACACAAATGAATCATGCTCAGATCATCATTCAAGATGTTCTAGAGATCAGATAAAGAATAATATAGTATAAGATCAAAATTCTTATATAATGAGGCACAAGGGGAAAAAAGGAGCATTGATCAACAATATTTTGTAGTATGATTAATAAATGTAGACTCACGCATCAACATTCAAAAACCGATACTAAAACTCCTCCTTAAAGAAACTTTTTGGTTCTGCTTCCTTTTCCTCATCTGCAACAGAACCTTGAGAAAAGCCACTAAATGTTGGCTTTAAAGCATGTTCTCCATCAACCAAATCGGCCTCTTCATCATCGTCTTCATCTTCATTAGAAGTTGTGACTTCAGATGCACCAACAGCAGCAACTGGGACGGCTGGGGCTGAAGCTGGAGTAGTAGTGGTGGTGGTGGTGGTGGTGGCAGCAGCAGCAGTTTTCTTGGTGGCAGGCACAGAGATGGACTTTGGAGCTGACTTTATTGGAATTGGTTTACCAATGACTGGCTTTGCAGAAGTACTCAATGAATTCTTTCTAGAGCCAAATAATGAGTTCTTTCTTGATGGAGGTTTGGAAGCACCACTAAGTGAGTTCTTTCTTGATGAAGGCTTCTTGGTTGTGGAAGCAGCAGCAGTGGAAGCAGCAGCGGCAGCAGCAGCAGACTTGGCTGTAAGAGAGTTCTTTCTGGAAATGGACTTGGTACGTACAGGTGGAGTCCAATCTTTTGGAATAACTGCATCAACCATTGATGGCACCTTCTTGGCTGGTTCAGATGAGACATTCTTCTTCACAACGGCGGCAGGAGCTTCAACAACAGTGGCAGGAGTAACGGTACCAGACTTATCAACAATGCTTTCAATTGAAGCTTCGGTTGACTTTGGAGTAGCAACAGATTCGTCTGCTGTAACTGGGGTTGGTTCAGCAATTTCTTCTTCTTCCTCTTCAACAACAGGTTCTGGTGCAGGTGGTAATAATTCAGAAATTTGACGTTCCTTTTCTAAAGCAGCAATTCTTTCTTCTTCTAATTCAACTTCCAATGCCTTCTTTTCATTTTCAACAACAGCCTTTTCTTCATCAATTTGGGCTTGTTTCAATTGAGCTTCAGCTTCAACTTCTTCAGCCTTCTTTAATTCAACTTCTGCTTCAGCAGCCTTGATTTCTGCTTCCTTTGCAAGTTGTTCAGATTCAGTTGTGGAATTTTCAATCTCTTCTTTCAATTTAGCCAAATTTTCTTCTGCAAATGCCAATTCATCCTTTGATGCTTGTAACAATTCAGTTGCATTGGCAGTATTTTGAACTTGTGTATCAGTGATTTCTTGAATAGCTTCCTTTTCTTCATTAAGAACGTTCAATTTATCTTGTTCAATTTTCAAACTAGCCAAAATTGGAGCCAATTTTTCATCACGATCATCCTTAATCTTTTTCAATTCAGCTTTACGTTTGGCTTCAGCCTCCTTTTCTTCAGATTTGATTCTTTCAGTCTCAGATTTCTTCAAAGAGGTCAATTCAGTTCTCTTAGCCACTTCTTCCTTCTTCTTTGAAGCTAAAATCTTTTCATGCTTAGCGATTTCATCCTTCTTTTGCTTTTCTAAAGCTAATTTGGCATCCTTCTCATCTTGCTTTTGTTTCTCCAATTCTTGTCTTCTCTTTGTCTTTGCTTCTTCCTTCAATCTCTTTTCTTCTAACTTTTGAGCTCTTTGTTGTTGCTTCCATTCTTCATGTGCCTTCTTTTGTTCATCCTTTTTACGTTGGATTTCAGCATCTCTCTTTCTTTGTGAGGTAGCCTTCTTGTTGATATCTTCCAAGACAGGGTTTACAATCTTTAAAGCAATAGCGTCCAATTCTTCTTGGGACATATATAATCCACCACCCAAATTGACTTTATTTGAGTATTGCTTTCTATTATGATAATGTTTGTTGGCAATTTCCAAAGCAGCCTTTCTGAATTCTTCGTTACGTAAGATATCCTTTGATTCTAACCCCTTTTCAATTGATTGTAAAGTCTTATCAGCATTCAATCTGGCTTGACCTAAAACCTTCTTATCAACCATTGAATTCTTATAGACTAAGAATGCATCAGTGGTTTCATCCTTAGTATTATCTTCTTGGTTTTTGTGAGAGTAGAGGGCGGCTTTTCCAGCATAATTCTTATAATCATTATCTGATAATTTTGGTTCAGCAATAATCCCAGTTCTAGAAGGATTCAAACCTGGGTTTGTTCTCTTATTTATGGCAGTTGAAGCTCTTGAAGTAGAAACTTGAGATAATCTAGCAATGTTGAAATGAGATTCAGTATCATTCTTAGTACCATTTCTTGTTGAATCAAATTCATAAAGAGATTGTAAATTTTCAGATTTAACAAAGGATTGAACATCCTTATTAATGACAGATCTTGCAGCTGAGTTTGAATATGAGAAATCAGAATAAATTGATTGAGAATCTGTGTTATCACGAGGTTTTGAGGTGATTGAAAAGGCAGCAGATTGAGCATCTTCATCAGCAGCACCTCTTTTCCAAGCTGCTGGAGAGTTTGCCTTTGCAATAAGAGCAGCAGTTTGCGCTTCAGCTGCAATTGTTCTCTTGTATGGTTTTATTGACAAGTCTGTAGAAGCAGCCAACAAAGCAGCAGTATCAGATGCATTTGAACTATTTGGAACACCAATTGTCTGTCTTGAAGGATTATCATAGATACCATACTTCAATTTGGCACGATAAAGAGCCTCAGGGGATAGTTGCTTTCCCTCGGAGTGGTAGACAGAGGATACTCTTGACTTTGTAGAGACCACGTCTGCGTTGAGGATAGACATTGGATGGGGATAGGATGGAGTGAGTGGTTAAAAGAGGATGTGAATTGAGTTGGGTTGAATTAGGTTAAATTAATGGGAAAGGGATAAAAATGATTGAAAAGCTGAGTTTGCGGGAACTGGTGAAATTTGGCAAAGCGCTGCTGGGCCTACCGCGTTTTTGGCACGGGTAACCCTTTCCCGATTGAGCAGTACTTCTACTTTGGGAAGATAGCAGCATTATTTCCTCTTTAAGAAATTGCGCAACGCCACTTTACCGGATCAAGCAACCGAGCTACGCCAAATCCTTATCTGGTCCTTTTTGCAAATTATTGTGACACTGGTTTTATTATTAGGAGCTTCTGGATTCTGGGATTCTGGGTAAGACGAGGTAAGTGGGATGGATCATTAGTAGATAGATATATAATAGATGGAGATGATGTTAGTGTATATAGCATTTAGATACAACCATTCTGTGTAGCGTTCATTCCTGTCAAAGAACTCACCCTCCCTCCAAATTGCAATTCCCTTCATTACAGCGCCAAAAGCCTGTGAGCCTCGCTCGGCCAATCACAGCAGCCCACCAGGAGCCCAAATCAGATCTCAGTTTTGTCATCTTTTACACACAATTCACAATTACAATCCTCTCCTAAATCAAATCAAATCAAATCAACAAACACATCAACAAACTAAACAAGTAGCGCTCCTTCATCCAATCACATCTACAAAGGCACCACACCCACCATAGCTGCCATCCCTTTCAACTCCTCTCCAGATAATTTCAAATAAGCAACAGGTGTGGCCACCCGGTTGAATCATTTGAAACCCACTAAATATAGACGATAACATATTCATTGATTGATTGAATTACTGTCGACACTGCTAACTCTCTGTGCTCTACTGCTGTTAGCTTCCATCTCAGTTTACACATCTTCTCAAGCTCAGTGAATAACACTACAAACCACCACATCCACCACATCCAAATTCCAATTCTAATTGACATCTGGAGCTCTAAGACATACAACATAACAATACGAAGTTGAAGCCTATTACAAAGATTAAGAAAGAGAGAGATTGAAAAACTATTTAACTCGAATGACCCAACCAGCCCTACATCAAGATGGCTTTATGTCTTCCTTTATCGAACAGATAGAATCCTATAACATTGACCAATCAAACAACATTTCAGCTTCTGACCATTTGCAAGTTTCAAGTGCCACAACAACAATAACAACGTCTCTTTCATCATCATCATTATCATCGTCATCCACAACAACGGTATCACCATCGCCATCACCATCACTTGCAGCTGCTGCTGAACCTTCAACGTCCAAACCTTCACTGTCTGCTGCTTCTTTCATCAACACTGACCTGTATCACCTGCTTTTAAACAGAAATGAAACTGCACAATTGAACAATAATGAAGAGAATGATCGTAATCCTGCTCTCAACTATAAACAGCACCTACATTTACAGAAATTACAAGACCATTTGACATTTCAGCAACAGCAACAGCAACAGCAACTACAACAGCTGCAACGTCAACAACAAACTCTGTACTCGGATCAGCTACATCGTCAACAACAACACCAACAATTGAAAACTGGTCAGCAATCACAAGTTACTGGTTCAAACGAGACTGTCGCCTCTAATGACTCATCAGCCTCGTCAACAAGGTCTACCCCATCTACTCCTTCAACATCATCTTCTGGTTCAATATCAGTAGATTCCTTGGATAAGACTACTACACAATTCACTCTGAAACTGGAATCCCCCTTTCAAATATCTGATAGCATCTTTAAGCCATATATAAATCCAAAAATCCTGAATGCTGACTGCCCTTCATCTACAACTTCATTGAACACTCAAGAGAACAATGATATGGCAATCATTGATAACAGTGATAACAACTCCATAAATTCATCAACAGATTATGAATACACCCCAAAATCTTCAACTTCTGCAATCTCAACAAGTGCAACATCAATCACAAGTCTCAACGATGCTAACATCACTGCCGAAGTCAAATCCATGAATGATTGGTCCATGAATAGAGAATTTAAGGATGCCATTGCCAAATGGATAAGTGATAATGAAAAGAATACGTTAACATCTCGCCACATTGGCCGTGATCGTCATAACTCCACTACAATCGTCCCGCTCTCGCATGCATCATCATCATCATCATCATCACAAAAATACGTTAAGACTTCACTAACAAAGAGAAGAAAATCAGATTCAATATTAACATCCTCAAGATCATTGTTCATTTCGTCAAAGGGAGATTCCAATATTTCCGGAAATACTAATATTGGATATGATGATAATGATGAGACTTTACAAGATGTTGATCACAGTGATAGCAACGCCAATGAAACTATTACCGATAGTACTGATAGCGAAAGTGAAGATGAAGACATGTCCAATAAGCCTAGATTTGCTTTACTCAGCTCAAAATCAATTTCACCATCGGTAGGTCTCAGATCTGAATCATCATCAAATAAAACAGCATCAACATCAAGAAGATCATCGTGCTCGAAGAAGGACAATCAAAACATATCAAGACTTATTAAATCCTCAAGATCCCAATCAATGTCATCAGTTTCTCTTGGACATTTACAATCGCCTCCATCAGTCTCTACCAAATCTCTTGAAATTACTTCAACACCTGTATCATCAAGATCAAGAACTCACTCCCACTCTTTCAGTGTTCCTAGCACGATCGCTGATGATGCTGAGGAAGAAGATGATGATGGCGAAGAAAAGCCCTTTCAATGTGATGATTGTCCAAAGGTTTTCAGAAGATCTGAGCACCTGAAGAGACACGTCAGATCAGTTCATTCCAACTTTAGACCATTCCCTTGTAACTATTGTGAGAAGAAATTCTCGAGGTCTGATAATTTAGCACAGCATTTGAAAGTTCATAACAAGGTTTATTGTCGTAAAGTTCACTTACCAAGCGCTAGAAAGAGGGTGGGATATTAGGATTTGGTTTTATTCATTATTTACAGTTCATCTTTATGAAGAGGTTGAAGGGAAAGACCATTATTTGTATTATTTTTTGGCTTGGTTGTTATAATGCTCTCATTGCTAGTTAGTTATTTGCACCAATTTAACATTTGAGACTTAAGAATCTATACTGTGGATCGGGAAATCTATGGTATTATCAAAGAGAGAATAGGACGAGCTGCAGTTGTAAAGCACTAGGTGGTTGTATTTTAGATGTTTCGTTCATCAGGAGATTAGGGGGGTTTTGCTATATATTCACTAAATAAAGGTGGAAGGGGGTCAAAGGGAGTAAACTTTATTATTATCATTACATTTGCTAGTCAGTTTGCATGCATGATCATAGATCAATGATCAATGATCAGTGATCAATGGGTGTCGTTTTTTACCAAGAAAGCCTGAGGTCACTAAAGTTAAAGGGATCTTTGAGTTGAAGTTGACTTGACAATTCGAACAAGTCTTACATTTGCTATTTTAAAAGGCTTTTGCTATATATCCAGGTATATTTCTTAAGCCGCATTGCTATTATCAAACTTCAATCAGGCTGATTATTACTGCTATCGTACTTTAACTAGCTCAATTCACACATGTCTTTTTTACCTTCCCGATTTGTAATTGCCCTTTCTGGACTGAAACCAAAAATGAAAAGGTCAACAAGAAAAAAAAACACAAACGCCAAACACAACGATTTACCACAAGACACACAAATCTCCAAATACAAAAACTTCTTTTTGTCACGAAACCCATTTCTTTCTGGTCATAGTTGCCTCTCTTGATTATTCCAAAAGCTTCAAGAAACCAACACACTTGAGCTTTCATATTAGACTAGGCCAGTCACTCGTAATCTTCACTGGGGTATCCCTCGCAGTTCATACAGCCACATTATACAAACACTCTTCCTCATCGTCAAACATCCACCCCATTAACCTCATATCAAGCAAGGCGCTATTTTAATACAGGTTGACATCACAATCTTTATAACCAGATGCTTCAAGATATACCCACCATCCGTGAAGTCAATCTAACTAAAGATAGGGTTGCAGGCTTTAAGTTTTTGAATCAATACAAGTTGATCTCAAAGTTAGGTAACGGTCATAATGGACTGGTCTATCTCACAGAAAACATTGATGATCACGAGAAATATGCCATGAAAGAGGTATCTAAGGTAGATGTAATAAAGCATCCACTCTTGAGGTCAAAAAGGTCAAATGGGAATTTGGACAAGATCATGAATGAAATAAAGATAATGAAGATGGTGAATCAACATCCTAAGATTTTGAGATTATATTCCATTTTGGATGATAAAACCCACAGCAAGGTGTTTCTTGTCCTTGAGTACTGTTCACAGGGTGAAATCAAGTTTGGTACTAGTGTTCATTATACACTCGCTGAAATAAGGAAGATACTAAAGGACGTTGTGTTAGGCTTAGAATATTTGCATATGCTAAATATCGTTCATAACGATATAAAACCTTCCAATCTATTAATGGATGATGAGGGGAATGTTAAAATCAGTGATTTTGGCTCTGCATTATTGGATGGTGAAAAGAACATCACTTTGAGCACACCTGCCTTCTTAGCGCCAGAGAGATTGAATGAAGATTATGGAGCAACCGAACATCATCAAGAAGAAAATTTGTCATTATCGACAAGCAGCAATATCAATAGCAACAATTATAATCACATTGATCGTATGGTCGACTTGTGGAGTCTTGGTATAACGCTATACTGTTTGTACTATAGAGATCTACCATTTCAAGGGAACACTGAGTATGAGTTATTCAACCAAATTCTCACAGCTGATTTGGAATTTCCAAAGTATGAATATTCATCTGAGGAAATAGAACTTAACTTTATCATCAAGGGGTTGCTGAAGAAGGATCCGAAGAAAAGGATGAGCTTACCAGATCTCAAAAAATGTCTGTTCATCATGCGTGGGTTTGGTGATATGTCTGTTGATGATGATGAAGACAATAAAAATGAGAGAAGTGAAATTCAGAAATATTTGCACTATAATGATCAATACAAGCAAAAGAAAAGCAGTGAGATGGTTACAAGGTCCAAAACTCTGATGAAATCTATCTATTCTAACATGAAGCCATCGAACAATAGCCTTAATTTGAATAGATTATTGCGTTCCAAGAAATCAATTCCTAACTATCTTGATGAGGATACAATGTATGAGGGTTTGGAATCTAGTGAAAGTGATGATACTGGCAGTGACATGGATTCTAGCAGTGATGTTGAAAGCTCGCTTTATAATGATCCAGATGATTCGTTAAGCTTCCGAATTGGCTCAAAGCGAGGAAGCAGTAGTAATACTAACAGTCACCAACTTAGCCGCAGTGATACAGGCAGTCTGAATGGCAATCCTGTCGATGGCAGTAGTACGGAAATACCTGTCCCTGGTGGCGTGAAATCAGTCAGAACGGTTAATGAATTTCTTGGTCTTTAAGCGCGCCTGTTTTTGAACTCTTGGAGTTCAAAAGCCTCAACTTCATCTTAGCTGATTGACTATTATAATATATTGAATTCTGGGATATTTATTAAGCAGAGCCGTATCGTTGTATCTCTTGATCTGATCTTGAACAGCTCGAAGTGATTATTTTTGATCGACCATGAATTTGGTGATCTTGCTAAAACCATTATAACAAAAAGGCTCAAATATTTTGAGTCTATATAATAAGAGCTTTTATCTGATCATGATTAACCGTAATTTGATAGTATAATTTACTTTCAGGCACTAAGTGCTAGGTAATAGTGTAACAGTCCTGATGTCCTGATCCATGATATCATAAGCTTATCTGTTGAATCATATTGAAGTAAGCTCTTTTCAAATCTCAATAATCAGCTAACAGTAGCCTCTCTAAACATATTTGTATTGTAATAACTCGTAATTACTCGTATATCTATTTGATCTAATGTCCTCTAGACGGCCTTTAAAGAATCAACTTTACCACAATAGTTGAATGACTTTATATAATCGGCCATTATGTTGACTAGTTCATTAGGACATACTTCTAGGTTCTGAGTTCACACAATTACTCAACTAGTCTGTAGTTTGTATATATATGGTGTGACTGTGCTAGGTGGTTATAGGCTGTAGCGCTGTACCTCACTGGTAATTTATTTTCATACTAATTTTAACGTCCACAACATTGGATCTGCCTTGATTCTTAAAACATTCAAGCCCCACAATGTAACTGACAAAGAATCATATGTCCTATTGTTCTATCATTTATATATTCATACCTTCATACTTCAAAATTCATACCTACTACCTACTACCTAGTAAGTTGTAACTAGTAACTACCGGGCTACCGCCTACCATTCAACAACTTCAGTTGCAAGTTGCAACTTGCCAACTTGTCAAATTCCACTGACTGCGGATTTATGCGTCCCTTGCATGGCCCTGTTGTTCCCTGTGCGCATTTCAAGCAGAGAACATTGAAAACGGCAATGCTACTTCCGGATCCGGGTTGTAGTTTTTGGCGTAAAATGAAATAGGCAGTGGGTTTGCCATTTTGAGCCTTGTGCTGATTTACATAACACCTGTTTTAGGTATCTTTTGTGATAAAGAGATCAAGATCAAAGATCAAAGATTAAAGAGACCAAGAGAACCGTTCATGTTATAGGACAAGACTACGTTGAAACGTTTGGATATTTGGGTATTCCGTTGTGGAGAGTCTCCATCCTTTTTATGATTCTTGGGAGGAGCTGCCTTCAAAAATCAAACTGCCTTCAACGTGAAACAAACTTCTCACAAATCCTCAGCTTTCGTAGGAAGCTGGAAGTTGGAGCAGTGCAGGCCAGTGCCACAACCAAAAACTCATTTACCCCTTTTGTCGAATTGTAAACAAAATCTAAAAAATTTTGACAAGAAAACCAGGAAAGATCAAAAAATTTGACAGAATTGACAGAGAAAGATCGATGCGGTTTATGTATGTGGTTAGGTTACTGCGGTATGTGGTGATTCGTGAATCGTGATTCGAAGTTTGTTGGTGCATATCAAAACCGGGAAACTTTTGGCTGTACATTACATTCTGACATTTTGGCTCTTTGATTTGAGGTTTAAAATTTGGTGAAACAAGAAACTTCCAACTTCTTTATATAACCCACCTCAACTCAGCAAAAAGTTTTTCAAATCCTACATACCATAATTACTTCTTCATCACTTTTTGTCACTCTCTTGTCATCTACTTCCTTCATTCAACACCCAAATGAACTTTGAATCCATCTTTGGTTCACCAGATTCACCTTCCTTCTTGAAGCTCAAATCTAGGCCAAAAAAACCTCTTGATCCCCTAAAAACTTCAAACTTGGAGAAGCTATTCAGTGATCCTCTCTTCGACTCCCCTACATCCACACTGGCTGCTGATCTCAGCGAAAACTTCCATATTGCAGAGTAAGTATCAATTTTTTCCTGTCTCAGCTGTGTTACGTGCTACGCTTGCTCTCAAGCTTGATCTGTTACTGTTTCTTTGTTGAGATTTGTCCGTTCTTGGTAAAACAACCACAAAAAAAAATTCAAGCGGATTCAAGGCTCTTCTTTCCAAAGCAACAGCTGATCCAGAAACTGGCACATTGGAGCTCAAGAACATATAGATACTAACCTCTTACTCCCTTCCTATAGTGCATCAAAGGTACACAGACCCACCTCCAAGAAGCTGCTCAATTTGAAGACCGTCTCAGATAATGAACTCAACATGATACGAACTGGCCCATCCTTCCTCGAGAAAAAAGTATCATTAAATAACCTATCCATCTCATCATGCTCGTCTGTCACAAGCTTGGAGTCCTCCACATCACTATCGTCCATATCTTCTGACTGGTCAGCAAGATCCTTGTCAATCACAGGCACTCCTACCTCAGCATCTCCAACCCCAACTTTCCCAGGCTCTAACCAATTCTTTTTGAAGAGAAACACTTTGAACAGATCAAAAACCATGGCTAATTCAACACTGCAACATACGCATAGCTCTTCTTATATAGAGTTTGGCTCTATAGACGAAGAATTTGATCTCACAATCACTAATAACATTGGACAAACCGATGATGATGATGATGATGACAATGATGAACAGAATCTGGACTTTTTATGTGTCGCAAGTCCTATCAAAGCATCAACCGCTGTGATCTCTAATATCGCCAACCAAACTAATAAAAGGGAAATTGGCTCCCCTTTGCAAAGAAGAGCAGTACGTTCAAAAGTTCGCAGAACTCATTCTATGTTCTATTCCAAAAGTGAAATTGAAATCAACGATGGCAAACATGACCACCAGCTACAGGGCACTTTCAATTTATCTCCCACCATGTCTGTATCAGAAAATGCTTCCACATCTCCAAAGAACCTTATCAAGTTATCCAAGATAGATACCTTCCAAGTTGAAGATGATCTCATTCCAAGAATTAAGGCAGAAACATTATGCAAAATTATGGATGGGAAATATTCAGAATATTTTGAAAAGATCATCATCATTGATTGCAGATTTGAGTATGAATTTGAAGGTGGTCATATCAATAGCGCTATTAACATCTCCTCACAACAAGAATTAGAGGAAGCTTTCTTCAGAAACAAAATTTCACAATTGAGAACGGAGAATCAGAGTATCAACAATCAAAGTAATTTGATAATATTCCATTGTGAATTCAGTTCATATAGAGGACCGTTGATGGCTTCATCTTTAAGAACCTTGGATAGAACTGAAAATCATGATAACTATCCATACCTAGATTATCCAAACATCTTGATATTAGAAGGTGGATATAAAAACTTTTTTGAATTGCAAAGTCATAGATGTTATCCTCAAAAATATGTTGAAATGAATGATCAAGGTCATCAAAAAACTTGTGAAAAGGAAATGCATAGATTCAGAAGAGATCTTAAGAGAGCAACTTCATTTAACTCATTCTCTTCCCAGCATAGAAGAACTAATTCTAAAAGACTAAACTTCAATAACTCCACATCCACTCTACCATTACCGGTACAACCAGTCACATCCATAACATCTGATGACGAATCGGATTTTGTTAGACCTCCAGAGAGTTTAGACTTTGGTTTCAAATTCCCAATGATGCCAGAACCAAAAACTAGAAAGCCATTGTCTAGATCAATGACAATCTCTAATTGAAGCTCCTGCTTTCTTTATATGGTCTGCTTTATAATGATTAATGATATATCTATCTGTCTGTTTGTTTGAGTTTCTTTGTTTGTTTTTCGTTGTTTTATTTATCTTCCTTGTGCAGTTGTCACTAAACTGAGCTACATACCCTACTCTCCTTTTTCAGTTTAGATCTAATGATGCTATATGTTCAATTCCTAATATTGGTGTTTAACTCAATCCAAATGTAATGATCTTTATATATTCGTAACTTCTTGATCCCTACGATATCTTCGAGTCACTACTCATCAATTATATAGCACAAAAATAGTATATTAAAACAATCGCATCATTGAAACCTCGCCTAATTACATACAGTATATACAAGATCAGGTGGCTCGGTTTCAAATCATTTTTAGCTTAGCTCTTCAGCAAACTTTTTAAAAACTTTTTTTTGAATACTCCACTATTATATTCATTTTTAGTCTATCTCTATTGCCAGTTTATTCTTCTATCCTGAGCAACTGTCACAGTTTTGGGGATCCTCTATATTGCAAGATAATGGAGTGGTATCATGTATACCATAGTCATCGTCAACTTCTGTATTCTCGTTAACTAGTGGTGTTGGAAAAATGGGGCTTTCCTTTGCTCTAGGTGTGATTAACCCACAAGGTATATCTACCTTAGTTTTCTTGTAAAATTCTATTTCATCATTTTCATCAGTCTTGATATAAGTTCTCTTCTTCAGTTGTAACGCTGACACTTTTTGGGAGTCGATCTCCTGGCTTCTATCGATTGTGAATTTGATAGCAGCGCTAGCCGCTTGCGTTCTCAAATAATACATACCGGTCTTCAACCCTTTCCTCCATCCGTAGAAATGCATACTTGTCAATTTCCCCATTGTTGGCTCTTTTAGGTGGATATTCATACTCTGTGACTGATCAATGAATGGGGCTCTATCAGCTGCAAGATCTATAATGACTTTCTGTGGAATCTCCCAGACTGTCTTGTACAACCGCTTAATATCTTCTGGGATAGATTGAATTCCTTGCACAGAACCATCGTGATCAATAATTTGATTTTTGATCGATTCGTTCCATAACCCAAGGTTTATAAGATCTTCAACCAAGTACTTGTTCACTACTTGAAACTCGCCCGATAGGACACGTCTTGAGTAAAAGTTTGATGTAAGAGGCTCGAAACATTCATTGTAACCAAGTATCTGCGAAGTAGACGCTGTAGGCATTGGGGCTACTAGCAAGGAGTTTCTCAATCCGACTATCTTCATTCTCTCCTTCAATGAGTTCCAGTCATACCTATCGCTTGGTTTATGATTCCAAAAATCAAACTGTAACAATCCTTTGGATGCTGGGGACCCTTTAAATGACTCATATGGTCCTTCAACCTCTGCCAGTTCGATTGACGATTCAACAGCGGCATGATATATCGTTTCAAAAACTTCGATGTTGACTTCCTTAGCTTCAGAACTGTCAAAAGGAAACCTTAATATTTGAAATAAATCGGCAAGCCCTTGTACTCCAACAGCAATAGGTCTATGTCTTTTGTTGCTCAATTCAGCTTCAGGTATTGGATACTTGCCCACGTCGATGACTCTATTAAGATTTTTGGTAATGATTTTAACAACGTCATGCAATCTTTTAAAATTGAACCATATTTTCTCATGATCATACTCAACAAATCTAGGTAAAGCAACAGAGCCCAAGTTACAAACAGCAACTTCCTCTGGTGATGAATATTCAACTACCTCACAGCATAGATTTGAAGACTTTATCGTACCCAGGTTTTTCTGATTACTTTTGTTATTGCATGCATCTTTGTAAAGCATGAAAGGACCACCGGTTTCAACTTGAGACTCTAAAATTGCATGCCATATTCTCTGCGCTTTGACAACTTTTATGAACAAGCCCTCTTTGATATACTTATAGTACAATTTAACAAATTCATCACCATATACTTCATCTAATCCTTTAGCTTGGTCTGGAGAAAATAAATACCAGTCTTCGTTGTTATGAACCTTCTCCATAAATAAATCAGGGATCCATAGTGCATAAAATAGATCTCTTGCTCTTAGTTCTTCTTTCCCATGATTTTTCCTCAAGTTTAAAAAGTCTAGTATATCAGAGTGCCAAGGCTCAAGATATATAGCAAATGCGCCGGGTCTCTTATTACCACCTTGATCCACATATCTTGCTGTATTGTTGTACACTCTTAGCATTGGAACTAGTCCATTAGATGTTCCATTAGATCCAGCGATATAAGTGCCACTAGATCTGATATTGGATACATGTATACCAATACCACCTGCTGCTTTTGATATCAAAGCACATTGATGAAGTGTCTTGTAAATTCCATCTATTGAATCACTTTCAATTCCTAGCAAGAAACAGGAAGAAAGATATTCATGAGTGGTTCCAGAGTTGAATAAGGTAGGAGAAGCATGAATAAAATACCTTTTAGACATCAAGTCGTAAGTTTCGATTGCTGATTCTATATCTTCATAATGAATACCAAGTGCAACTCTCATAAGCATGTATTGAGGAGTCTCTGAGATGACGCCATTGATTCTCAAGAGGTATGATTTCTCAAGCGTCTTTAGTCCAAAATATGAAATGTCAAAGTCTCTTGATGGAACAATAATAGCGTCTAATTTATCCTTGTGCAACTGGATGATCTTGAATATCCTCTGTGAAACTAAGGGCGAATGCTTTTGGGTTTTCTCATTGTAAAAGCTCCATAAGCTAGTAATATTTTCAGAAAATTTTGATGGAATTCCTTTCTGCCAATACTGTGACGTTATTCTTGATGCTAACAAAGCGTGGTCAGGGTGAAATGTGGTTAATGACGCTAATGTTTCTGATATGAAATCAACCAATTGTGCTGAGGTAACTTCCTCTGATAAACTCATTTCTATTTTCTCTGCAAGAGATTCTATCTGCATGTGCTTAGTGGCAAGGTCAGCAGATAACGACCTTAAGTTCTGTATCAGCAGAGTTTTGTCAAATTTAACGGTTTCCCCATTTCTTTTTATTATAAGGCTCATGATATGATAAGTTTCTTTATTGGCCTTCCATTCACTTAATCTTGGTTCTTGGATGGTTTCCCGCTTGCTAAACCTGAAATGATAATAATAATAAACCACGAAAACGGCTTATCTATCTTGAAAATATCTATATATATCAACTACCAAAACAGCCACAAGTTGACCTACCTACTACCTACCAGTCACCACAAACAATCAATTTTGTTTTATATATCTGTAAAAGTAAACAAGATAATTACAAATTTGAGATTTTTACTTCTGATTTTGCGGGTAACTCAAACGAAAAAAGCGAAGGCGACAGCAAATATGCCTGGTAAACAAATCAGCTACGTTGCTATGACCGCATAATCCAGGTGGCAGAATACAAAACTTTCTATTGATGGTTGTACATCGTTATAACTCACACATATCTCAGGTTTATTATGGAAAGCTTAAATCTTTAAATCTTTGCTGAAAAGTTTTCAGTTATATGTCACTTTTTCCGGTACAGGCAACACACGCAGGCAATTACTTATCCAAAAGTGGTAATTCAAGAGAACTCTTCTACTATTAAGTTGTAAGTTGTAACTGCAAGTGGTAGATTTCAAGAATACCTTGTTGAATTCATTTGCTTGGAATGTGTGCACTTGAATACGCTAAAATCCATTTCACGCTAGTTTTTTGTAATGTTAGTAAGTTGATCAGAGCAGATTTCATTGCTTCTCTATACGTACTTTGTTAAAAGGTATTTGCATGCACTAGTCCATTCATCATCCGCTGTTCTTGAGGCCAACCGTATACTTGCATCACCGATCTTATCTTTTACCATTTTATACGGTAGGTCTAAGCTACTATCTAATTCTTTGAGTCTCTTTGTGATCTGGCATACAATATCCAAGAGCGCTATCATTGAGTTATCGAGCTTCGAATGATTGAACAACCTTTCGATTTGATATTCTCCCGATGAAAAGACTTCAAGTATTGTCACCTTTAGCTGGTTTGGGGCTGACTGCTCTCTCTCAAACTTCTCTATTTTAGATGTAGAACCCATCGGTTTTAATTTATAACCCTGAAGCCTTAAATTCAATCTTGAGGAGATAGTTGCCAATAACAACACTAAATTTCCTAATGCAGCGTTGATCTCTTGCCAAGGTACTTTTGAGCTCTCCAAGCTGCCTAACCTTAGTCCATTTATAGTTCCAAAGGGACCATCATGAGAGATGTTAAATGTATCGCTGTATATATTAGTCTTCCTTAGTTTATCTAACTGGTCCATGTTAAACTCATTTTCAGCTGCCAGCATATCCTTCTCTTTCAACGCATCCTTCAGTTTAAGATCAAGCTCGTTCTCCTTTTCAAAGTACTCTTGCTCTTGAAGCTTGATCTTTGCCAAATCAGTCTTCATATCATTTATTTGTTTATCAATGTCCTCTTTCTCTTTCTCCAAAGACTTCAGTTCCTCAAGTAATAACACCTCTTCTCTCTGAACTTTGTCTATTTCATCTAATGATTGAGTAGCCTTCTCAACGCTGGGACCTTGCTTGTTCTGAAGTTTTTGTAAAAATTGTATATAAACATCACGTTCTTTTGATACCTTTTCGTACTGGATTTTCATATCTTTCAGCAGGATGCTTGCACAATCTTTGCAAACAGGATAATCTATCTCATTTTTCGATGAAAGGATGTTGAATATATTGGTCAATGTTGTAAGTCTATTTGAAAGAACAACATCAGCATCGTTGATTATATCTTCATCTTCTTCTTTGAATTGGGGAAGAATAACAAAAGAGTCAGTATTCACATATATTGATTTCTTAAAAGATTCATGGTCCCCCGTTGTCGCAGATGCTTGTTGCAGTAATTGCAGTCTATCCTTTGGTATGTATGGTTCACTGCCCAAATCAAGATTGTCTGTTTGCCCTCGTCCGTGTCCATTTCCTCCTGCAACGAGAAGATTGAATTGTGCTTTGCTGAGATTCTTCAAGGTAGTATCAATAGTTAGTGGAAGCTTGCATCTCTGACAATTATAAGACGTCGACATATCTTTCTGTCTAGTTACAAAACTTGGAGACTTCAGCGACGTCTTTGTTTATTGTCAATTTGATTCTGAGGAGTTTCCATAAACATCCAGACACCTCGCTTCCACCCAATACAGCAGCGCAAGCAATACCATTTGCAAAATGACTACTGGAATAAGTGTAATACTCTTGAGTATTCAACAATCGTTCAAATTGTTTATTTTTAGCTAGTGTACAATCTAATTTGAGGTCTTGAAGGAGCGATTATTCGGAGTCTTCTTCTTCGTCATTTTGAGAGGACACATCTTCTTCAGAATCCATATCGACATCTTCCTCTTCTTCATCATCTTCATCGTCAAACTTGGTAGCATCCTTGGCATTACGACGATCCTCCTCGTCTTGTAACAAACTTTCCCTTAAGATTCTTGTCTTTTCTTCCTTGACTTCTCTTTGAACGACAATATAAGCACCTAATGGCGTCTTTTCCCAGCTCAAGTCAGACAAGAATTTATTAACTTCAGCTCTATTACTTGGACTGAACTCAACATTCGATCTCTTTTGTGTAATGAAAGTGATATTTTGATTAAGCTTTTCGACCAGATTGGACAATTGTTTGTTGAATTTCACGTTTTTGGTGGTCTTAATATAACGACGCAATGCAATAGTAGCTGGGGTTGCTAATTCTGGAAATGAGATACTCTTAGCATATAAAACAAAGTATTCACCGGCAAGATCAATAAATTGTTCGCATACACCAGTCTGATAGACTCTTGTGCCTAGGTAAGCTGCATTGGCTTTGATGTTGTGATCAAAATCAAAAGCTGGCAAATTTGCGTTCCTTGGAGATTTTGACAAAGTTGTTGAGTTCAAGATTTCATGTAATAATGGGAAAATTGGAATGAATACTCCAGAATTTTGTGATAAACGGATCAATGATCTGATCAAGTAAAATCTCAATGGGAAAAATTGGGCAGTTGGAATTAATCTGATAGCACCAAGGGTAACTTGAACAAATGGATAGATTAATTGTCTCAAAGGACTATTTTTGGTTTCTTTAGCAGGGTTGCAATGGACAGATAGAACTCTTGACCAGAAATCCAATGAATGACAATATTGCCAGTTATATATAGTCTTGAAACCATCTTTATTGTTGTTTATACTGTTTCTCAAATGAATAGCTAATTGACGGATCGAATCAAACCCGATTTGATAGGACAAGGATTCATCAACGCCAAACAATTCAGCAGCAGAATTCTTTTGGAAGTTTATCATTGGCATGGAGTGGATGTTGGTTTTACGACAATTTTTGATGAATGATGAATAAGTTGATTTCAAAACTAACTCCAAAATAGATTTTGAGAATTCTTTTGAGGAATTATTCAAAAAAGCAAATGCAGCCACTTGTGTTTCGACATCAGTGGTTGATGACCACACGTTAATGACAGAGGTTACTAATTCTTTCAATAATCTTCTGAAACTGATGAAAAATGGTAACAATTCTTGAGTTGATGATAGAACTAACACAGCAGTATCAGTATTGGTGATATCGTTTAAAAGTGTTAACAAGGCACCTGCATGTGATTTCAAAATTGAATTTAGTTGTTTGACAAGGCTATTGTTTGGAACAGTTCTTGTACCTTTGACTAGTTTATATGGAACAAGCTTCTGAACAGCAACTGGGACTTTCTTCAAACCCAATAAGATCAATTCATTGAAAGCTTTGGAATCAGTAACGGTGTATTTATAATCTTGGCTTTCCTTGTTGACATTGATGGCAGCTTTGAAAGCAGAACAAATATTTTTGATAAGCTTCAAGTTTGGGGTTTCTAATCTCTTATTCCAATCCTTGACTAGTTTAACAGTCACTTCGATCTTGGTGACGTTTTCAGTTTCTTTAGCCTTTGATTTTTTGGTTGGCTTATCTTCAACATCTTCGGTATCTGACTCATCATCACTGATGGCATCTAAAGGATTTGTTGGGTTGAAATCTAATAAATCTTTATCATTGTCTTGCAAATACTTGAAGAACTCTGGATCCTTTTCAGCTAAGTTAGATAAATCATCTTGATGTCCCAAAATCTCTTCGTCTTCAGAAGACTCGGACTCAACATCAGCTTCTTTGGTGCTTCTTTTTGACTTTGATTTATCCTTTGGCACTTCGAATCCACCTTCAAAGAATTCTTCAACATTCATATCCTCAAAGATTTCATCACCCTTCTTTGTCTCACTTGGAGCAATAACACCAGTGGCATTCTTCTTCTTATTACCACCACGACTAGCCAGTAATTGCTTGTGCTTCTTGACCTCTTTACGATGGTCTAAAGTGTGTTTCAAGTGTTTCGATTGAAACTTCTTAGTGGCCTTTGCAACTTTACCCATTATTGCTAATTAAAGATGTATAGCACGTAACTATAGGTTCTGTTCTGAGTTGAACAATTTGATTCTGTGAAGAATTTTTTCATCCTGGTTTCGGGCCACGACCCGATGAGGTTGGGGCCACATTTTGCACGTGACTTTTATCAAGATTTAAGAGTTGCAATTGCCCTGTATCACTTAGGCTATTGCCATATTGTTTTAGCGGTTTCATTGAAGTATGGAGCTTAAACGCACTATTCCTGGAAAGGTTTTTCTTTTTTTGGAGAAAATTATGACAAAAGTAGATATTTTGGCGAATATTTAAATTCTTTCAACCCTACCCTTCACTTCAAAAATTTCGTAAAATTATTTGTAATTCATGAAACTTTGATGTAAACAAAGAGACGAGTAGGTTCTCAATACACACTTTAGTCCCTAAATTCTTAAGTATATGAAAAGGAAAGTTAAAAATGCTCTTCAGGATCCGAGTACAACAAAAGACGAGCCCAGACTTAGGTTGGAGCAGCAGCTGCGATTAATTCGCGCCTAAAGAAAAACAATTATATCAAATTGCAGAAAGATTTGAAAATACAGAACTGATCCAGTAACAGGTTAGCCATTCACTATACACAACTTGCAATTGTGACAAATACCACGCCTCTTTTGAACTATGGGAATGCTGAGGTCAAAGAAGAAGTCAGAGCCTGTGCCACTTGGTGCTATTTCTCAAGAGAGTGAGGCCCATGACTCGAATATGCTTATTCCTACAAAGTCATCCCCAGCTTTAAAATTGCCACCAATAAACCAATATAATGATGACAATCCACAATTAGGCGTGCAAAAGAAAAGAAAACTACAATTAACAGCACGAGTAGATGAAGATATACCTGATCGTGATCATCTAATTCCATCCAAATCCAGACAGATCTCAGGTTCATCAAATAGGATTGTATCCCTCTCAGATATCACCAAACCCGCTCTTACGCCTCCAGCTTCTAATAAACCATTTCAAGAACTCAATGACACAGTTAGTCATGGTGATAATGAAAATGTCAAAGGGAATAATTCCAGTCTCAACGCGTCTCAAGAAAAATCGATTACTGACATAGAAGATAATAAGGAGCTTATTCGAGAGCTTCGTTCCAAGGAGACCCGCCTAGATATGGAAATCAGGACCTGCAATAAATCCATAGCTACTCTTAAAAGAGCTAAACAAGTATTATCAAAGCGTGAAATAGAATCAAGTTTGGAACTAGTAGAAAAATGGAGGGAGACGGCTCAAAGAGCATCAAATTATATGTTGAACGAAGCGATTATCAAAGTCAACAGATCAGGCGGGAAGCAGGAGTTCAAAAGAAGAGAAAGAGAAAGATTAAAAGACACTTTGGAATATTCAATTGATAGCTCATTTCAAGATAAGATCAACGAAGTCGAAAGCTCAGAAGAGTTTAGAGCTTTGAGTGAGGAGGAAAAGGAAAACATACTGAAAGAGCTTGAAGAAGAGGCTCAAAGAACTTTAGAGGAAGCAGAAAGAACAATGGAGCAAGAAGCTGAGCTGAACGAACAACAAGAAGAAGATAATAATGAGTTCACGATGAAGGATCTTTTTAAGAGATTGAATATCAATTACAAGCTGGTTTTCCCTGTTGAGCAACAAGAATGATGATTTCCGATTGATTATCAGATCCGATATGAATGAATTATGTCTATGTATTTAATGCTAATCAAAACGAGTTCAGGTTGAACTCCCTAATGTACAATTTTTTTGGAGATTCAGTGCGAACAGGTAGTAACAGATGATGTGTTGCTGTTTTCATCGAATGCTGAAATTAATCAAGTGCACAACTGTTAGAACACATCTCCTAATTTTAGTCTTGGTGCGATGTTCATTGATAATAACTCTTGGAATAATAATTTGGCGGCATAAGGAATTGTCATTTTTATAACATTTTCAGAGCTCTTACAAGTCGTACACCATGTGTTGTAGCCCATTAGACCACATTTATCACACACATCAACATCAAAGGCATCAGATGATAACATCAGTCTTTCTAATAGTAATTGAGAGGCACCATATGCGATGACACAATCTCTTTCCATTTCACCCAATCTCAAACCACCATCCCTAGATCTACCTTCAGTAGGTTGTCTAGTCAAAACGGCTCTTGGTCCCCTAGCTCTTGCATGCATCTTATCTAGAACCATATGCTTCAATTTTTGATAGTAAATAGGACCAAAGAATATATATGCTTGTAAACATTCACCAGTAATACCAGAGTATAACATATCTTTACCTGAATAACTGAACCCCTTGTCTACTAAAATCTTAGACATATCCTCTAATTTGGAACCACCAAAACATGTACCATATTCTAGCGTACCGTTAAGAACACCTGCCTTACCACTGATCAACTCAATCATCTTACCAACTGTCATACGAGATGGAAAACCATGTGGATTCATGATAATATCAGGACAAACACCATCATCATTGAAAGGCAAATCCTCTTGTTGAACAATGATACCACAGACACCTTTCTGTCCATGTCTTGATGAGAATTTGTCACCTAGTTCCGGTCTTCTAGTTTGTCTCAACAAAACTTTAATCATCGCTTGATCATTATCAGAGACTGACATCATAACTTGATCAATATAACTTGGTTCAGGGGCTTTATAAACAACAGGAGTTTCTCTATGTTCAGACTCGGCTTGAGTCATCATGGCATCGCTGGCATTCGTTGGTACACACTTGTTGATATAAACCTGTCCACTTTCAACTCTTGTACCAACTTCACCTAAACCATCAGCACCCAAAGAAGCATGCTGGAAGATGGGTTCATTATTATCATCAACTCTCATACCAGCAACAATATCTTTGGTATGATTTGGGTATCTCTTCAAAACAGTAGTATTCTTACGTAAAACTTGACATCTACCGAAACCTCTGTCAATAGAGGATTTATTAAGAACCAAAGCATCTTCAATATCATAACCAGAATATGACATAACTGCAACAGTAGCATTTTGACCGGCTGGTAATTTATCATAATCAATTAGCTCAATAGTTTTAGTTTTAACCATTGGTTGTTGTGGATAAACCATCAGATACAACAGTGTGTCAATACGTTTGAATTGATTATATGCAATAGCACCAATAGCTTGCTTACCCATCGCACATTGATAAGTGTTACGCGGTGATTGATTATGATGTGGATATGGAATCAAACCAGCAACAGCCCCTAAAACGGTGAATGGTTCGATTTCTAGATGAGTAATTTGAGGAGAAAGATCTGATTCATAAAGTGCAATAAAGCAATCATTTTCTTCGTTAACATCCAAATATTCCACAAGACCTTGCTTTAGAAAATCATCAAATTGCATGATTCCTTGTTTCAATTGTAATAAATGATTTGCCTTGACCTTTGATTCTCCGGTGGTAACAATGATCAGAGGTCTACAAATTCTACCACCATCTGTTGCTATATGTACAGCCTTTTGATGCAAATTTGTATAGATTGAAATGAACTCAGAAACTTTCCCTGAACGTCTGAGGTTTCTGAAAAGTGAAACAAACTTCGATGGAAATCTTGTTGTTCCAATGATTGTACCGTTCAGGTATACCCCAAAACTTAAGTGTAACGAAGCACTATCTATAACCGAGATATCTTCCACACCTATCAAATAGCACAACTTCTTGATTGGTTCTTCTTCATCATCTGTTGTGATGTGTGTCATCAAGGCCAAGTTTTTAACTAAACCACATGCTTCACCTTCAGGGGTATCAGATGTACAAAGCATACCAAATTGTGAAGGCTGTAAAGCTCTAGGACCCGAAACCTTACGGGATTTCTCGAATTGTGAAGAAATTCTGGTCATCATACCCAGAGCAGAGATGTAACTTAATCTACTCAAAACATGAGTGACACCTGCCCTTTCCATTTTAAATCTCTTCAGTGACCAATTACCAGTAGATATAGCTCTATTTAAACCGGTAGTGATATTATTTGAGTGGATATTGATGCTTAGTAATGCATCAAATTCAGTAGCCCTGTTTGGTTTCTTCAAGATTTTATCAATATTAGCTTTGAAGTCAGTGTTAAATTTTTTAAATAAATCCTCAAACAACAAGGACATCAATTGACCAGCCAATTCTAAACGTTTATTACCAACGTAATCTCTATCATCGACCATCTTTGGATTGTGCATAGCCATGATAACTCTTCGTGTCATCATGGCAATATATAATGCCTTTTCTCTGAAGTCAAGATCATTGACGGTCAAATGGGCTATAATGGTAGTGGCAATGGCTTCGATACCCTCTTGAAGAGTAGTTAGTTTAGCCTTTCTCAATGTCTTAATCTTCGAGCCAATGTACTCTAAGGCCTGTTGTTGTGTGTAAATACCTAGTTTGGCACATTCCTCAAAGTTGATGACAAATAGATCTTGATACACTTGATCATCACCAGCTACCAATTGCATTATCTCTAAATCTGAAATAATACCGGCTGCTTTTAGTACAACGACAATAGGAACTTCTTCACTTATAGAATTATGTTTCAAGTATATTTTGTCCTTCTTTGTGACCACATATGTTTTTGATTTTCTTTCATGTGTAGATGAGGTAACTGAAGCCTGAACAATTCCTTTCTTTTCATCTGCCTCAACAATGATACGATTTTTACTCAACTGTTCTTGCACCAGTATAACCTTTTCAGTACCATTAACAATGAAATATCCTCCAGGATCCAAAGGACATTCATTCAAACTAGCCATCCTAGCATCTGATGCGCCATTTAGTGTACATTTATTTGATCTCAACATTATTGGCATTTTACCAATCTCTATATTCTTGTTGCAGACAATCTTACGACCTCTAGTATATTCCACATCAACATAGATTGGTGCAGAATAAGTCAAGTCTCTCAGACGACATTCATGAGGAGGAAGAATCAAGTCTTTTGATTGTGAAGTTGATTTATAACCAACTCTAATATCCAGATATTTGAAGTAAAATTCTGGGTCAACGTCACTCAGAATGACTTCGTTAGCTTTGATGATTTTCTTCAAATCAACATCAACAAAGTAATTGAAGGAGTCCAAATGTTGCTTAACTAAACCCTTGATTTTCAGGAAGGCAGGCAAAAGATTCCACTTGTCTTCAGCAGTATTGATCTCATCTGACAATTGTTTACCTTTGTAAACAGGCTTCAATAGATCATTGAAGGAGTCATCCGAGACAGTTTCCAAATGGTCATGCTTCAAAGAAGAAGCTCTTCTCTTTGGAGGCATCTGAAGGTCGGTTTAAAGTGGGATGGTCTTGAAGATTTATACTGACAAGAGTAAATAAATCAAAAAGTTATAAATTTTTTTTTGGCGGAAAACACAGCGCCAAAAAAATGGCAATGGCACACAACAATAAGTTACCCGGATATCAAGCGTATGCTTAAAAAATTGGAATTTGATGCTACAAGATATGTTGTTAGCAGTGCAAATGTTCTGATCAGAAGACGAGATGTCTTCCAATATCTTCAAGTCAACTGTCAATGATTATCTAGAGGATCTTCCTGATGCAGTACAATCTAAACTTTACCAGTCATCAGCAACTTGTTTGGCGGTCTACAGATTACTTCCAAGTTTGGCAAAGTTCTTTGTTATGTCTATGATCTTCAATGAGAACGACATGTCCATAAGGGACTTTGATAACTGGGTGAAACCGAGCGGTAAGCTAGAGTTACTTGAAGCATTAAGATCATTGAAATGTTTGCATCTGCTGAAAGAAGGGAATGGCATTGTCGTTTTGAATCCAGTATTTAGAAAGAGCTTTCGAAGCGTACTGACAGGAACTGAAAATCAAAGCTCTTTCGGTGCTATTTGCGATGTTGACGACTCCAGCAAAGTTTCAATTGAGTTTCTGGATCAATATGCGGCAAACAAGTGGGAAACAATTCTACATTTTATGGTCGGGACTGAATTGGTAGACATACCAAGTGCAGGTGTTCTAAGTTTGTTGAAACATAGTGGGCTAATGGAAGGTACAACTTCTGCCACCATGACCATCACAAATGATGGTTTTCAGTTCCTTCTACAAGATGTCAATGCCCAATTATGGACGTTTATTTTGCAATATCTTAGAATGACGGAAACTTTGCAGATGGACCCAGTGGATGTTCTAAACTTCATTTTCTTATTAGGATCATTAGAACTAGGTAATGACTACTCATTATCAGCACTGAGCGAAACACAAGTGAACATGCTGGAAGATCTGAGAGACTATGGACTAATATACCAGAAAAATTCAAAATCTGATAGATTTTATCCTACAAGGTTGGCTACAACGTTGACGTCGGACTCTGCAACATTAAGAACTGCTTCAAGCACTATGAACAAGGTCATCGAACACGCTAAACAAAACCCATACGCCCCAACTGATATAGAAAACTCCGGCACTATCATCATTGAAACAAATTTCAAGTTGTATGCTTATACAAATTCTCCATTACAGATTGCTATTTTGAACTTGTTTGTGCACTTGAAGGCCAGATTTTCAAATTTGGTGACTGGCCAGATAACAAGAGAGTCAATTAGAAAGGCTTTACACAATGGAATCACTGCCGAACAGATAATATCATACCTAGAAACACATGCACATCCTCAACTAACAAGAGCTGCTGAACAGAACTTGGGTAAAAAAATTGAATATGACAATAATACGAAAGAACAATTACATATATTACAGCCTACGATAGTTGATCAAATAAAGCTTTGGCAGCTTGAGCTGGACAGAATCTTGACATTTGATGGATATCTATTTACCGACTTTTCCAACGATGAAGAGTATCAAGTACTACAGAAATACGCGGATGAAATTGGCGTGTTGGTATGGCATGATAACAACAAGAGGAGATTTTTTGTGACTAGGGAAGGTAATGCACAGGTAGTCGCGTTTGCAAATAGAAGATTGAGAAAGAGTTGATTTCACTATCTGGGATCATTGAATATTTCAGCCGCTTAATAAAACTTTAAAAAACCGGACCCTCTTTTTTTAATGTAGTGTTTTGCCATCCAAAAATCACATTTAAATAAATATTGTACGCTACTTCAATAAAAGGTAAACCCAGCTCATGAAGTATGAACTACATAGGGGTGGTTTTTCGAAAGCAAAAAATACAAAAAAAAATCAGCTTGCACTCAGGATCGAACTAAGGACCAACAGATTTGCAATCTGCTGCGCTACCACTGCGCCATACAAGCGATTTTCAACATTTTTAAAATGGCACTAAAACTATCAAGTTTTCAATAAGTCACGTGACTTTTTAGATATGGCTAAAATTTTGTGAATTAAAAACGCATGGGTACAAGTTCGTGGACTGACATGTATACTACAAGTATTGTAAATTTGAAGTTTATTATACATGCACATACTAAATTTGTGATGATGACAATATGTTTTGAATGTTTTTGCAAATATTATCTCAAGCGTCTGGAAGCCTCCGCATAATACCAAACAAACGCCGAACAACTAGAAGACCCTGAATTGTAATATTCGAATAGTAGAAGTCTAGAAAGAAACTCTTTGTCAAACTCAAATATAGTGGCATCAAACAACCGCATGCTCTTCACCAATTCAATGGATAACGGGTGTGATATTATTGGGATGCATGTGGTTTGTTTATCTAGTCCTAGTTGCTTGAGAGTTTAGGCAGCTTAGAAGGTAACGTAGGTGATGGGGTCTCCCTGAAATACTCACTCAGTAAAGACTTTTCGGTACCCCAACGTTTTTGTGGATTTAGTTCTGTCAATCCCATAATCAAATCCAACGCCGATTCAGTTGCAGCCAAGAATCTATTCCTCAATTCTTGTTTTGTAGGACAAGGATAATGTGTTAGGTTATTATAACCGGGAAGACTCGATACATTAGGCCAAATATCTTCACTAGGTGTACCAAGTGCTCTAAATGTAACATCAACTTGATCGAGATCATCCTTCCCTGGCAGATAGGGAACTCTTAACATCAGCTCTGCAAAAATCACACCCACTGCCCATAAATCAACTGCTTCTGTGTAATGCCTAGCACCAAATAAGAGCTCTGGTGCCCTATACCATCTAGTCACAACGTTGGATGTTAAATCTTCATTTGGAGAACCTAAAGATCTTGCTAAACCAAAATCTGCTATCTTCAATTGCCCGTCTGGGGCCAGAAGCAAGTTATTTGGTTTCAAATCCCTATGCAGTATGAAGTTTCTATGGCAATGGTGTACACCTCTTAAAGTCATAAGTAACCATGACTTGACATCTGCAGGACTGAATAGCAGCTCTTTATCCTTGATTATCATCTCCAGATCAGATGGTAAAAACTCTAGTACCAGGTTGAGGTTGCCTTGTTCAGAGTATACATCGATTAACTCAATCACGTTGACATGCCTTAGTTCTTGAAGGTACTTCATTTCTCTTATAGCACTCATATCTAGACCATCTTTGAATTGCCCAGCTTTGATTTCCTTTATAGCAATATTTCTCTCAGTATCAAGTTGTTTTCCAAGATATACAACAGCATATGTACCTTCTCCTACCTTTTTGGCTAAATGGGGATTTATAATTCCATGTTAGTATCCATCTTTGAGAGCTGTGACAATGTGTGCAAGGCTTACATTTAGAGTACCTGTCTATTATAGACTGGTCAGACATCACTCAGCAGTTCAAGTTATAGGTATGTGTATGTCTATTACCTACAATTCACAATCAATGAGACGGGAAAAAATCATTTTTTTTTTCATTCATTTCAACATAAATAGTACGTAGTTTTAACATTTGAGCCATTCCACATCTGTATTTCCTACCTGACAGCTCTTGTACCAAAACTTCAACAGATCTAAAGGTTATACTATTAGCAATATGCTTCTATGCTTCAGGTTGGGCCGTTTTGTATTGGCAAGGCCAACAACTCAGACAGCAAGAAGGTGGAGCTCTGATCAGGCGTTTGATCTTCAAGATTGGACACCGTTGCATCCTGCTCTTTTGAAAAGAGCTGACTCGTTGAGTGAAGACTTTGCTCAACTACAGAAAGAGATGAATGATGGATTAGTCGTTGACCAAAAAGTGCAGAAAAAGTTGGCACATTTGAGTGCTGTTTCAGACTCTTTTTCTGAGTACAAAGAGCAATTATCAACTTTTCAAGAACTATTACAACTACTTGAAGATGAATCTTTAAGAGAAGAAGCTGCAAATGAATTATCCCCAGCAATAGCATTGCTATCAACAGTACAAGAGAAATTGAAGAGCAAGCTACTGCCTCCGCACGAACACGCTGATAAGTCATCGATTTTAGAGTTTAAGCTGGGTGTGGGAGGTGAAGAATCGTCTATATTTTTGGGTCAACTATTCAGAATGTATACCAGATACTGTGAGAGTAGAAAATGGCCATATGAGGTTGTTTCCACTACAAAGCATCCAAATGGTGTTGGTATATTGAACGCCATTATGACCATTGACCAACCGGGATCATATGGAAGATTTAGATTCGAGTCAGGTGTCCACAGAGTCCAAAGAGTACCCTCCACACAATCCAAGGGAAGAATTCAAACTTCAGCATCTGCCGTGATTGTTCTACCAAATATGACAGATAACACACAACCTGAAGATGCAGACGAAAGGGTATTTGCTGCTGGGGAAGTCAGAGTTGATGTCATGAGAGCTCAAGGTAAAGGTGGGCAACATGTGAACACCACTGATTCGGCTGTGAGACTAACGCATTTACCTTCTGGTATTGTTGTTGCCATTCAAGATGAAAGATCACAGCATAAAAACAAGGCAAAGGCATATTCAATTTTGCGTGCAAGATTGGCAGAGAAGGAGAGAAAGGAGATTGATGATATGGAGAGATCTATTAGAAAGGAGCAAGTTTCCTCTACAGACAGATCTGATAAGATACGTACCTATAACTTCCCACAGGATAGAGTGACTGATCACAGATGTGGTATATCTGTTAATGATATAGATGCTGTGATGGATGGTGACAAACTAGATGAGCTGTGGGATGCTATCGAAAAACAGGACAATGAAGATAGGGCCAAGCGTTTGTTGGAGGATCTAGAGAGATCTTCTGAATGAAAAGAAGTAGTAGCATATCATAAAACAACAATGTACATATTCTGAGGCTGTTACAAGACAGCCCATTGATCTCAGCATCAACTTTCATATATAAGTGGCCAAACCAATTTGTAGATGTGTTTTATTTTTATTTTTATTTTTCGTTTTGCTCTGCTCAAAAGGCAAACAACTCTGAAAAGGCTGTCAATAATATTAATAAAATTATTTGAGGTTGAGGTTACACACATTGAAGGAGGAGAAGTGGTAAAGAACATACATGGTGGAGTCAGATATATACTACAGATCCACTGGATCTGTGAAAGTAGGCCAACTGCAACGGTATATCATAACATATGAACCTTCTGATCAGAATGATATAACAAAAGTATCCCTTAACTCTCTGTGGTTGAAAGTGCGGAATACTGAGAGTATACCTCTACGTGCTGCTTTTTTGATGGGTCCTTATATTATTTATGTCGATGTCAAAACTGAAGAATATCACCACAATGTGCCAACGTTTGTCACTGCCGATCAACCAAAGTATGAACCAAATTTGAGCCCTAGCCAATCTTTTACAGCTGAATTATCAGTACATACAATCAAACAGAAGTATGTCTGGATAGTCGACGTCATCAGCCAAGTTATATTCAACACATCAACTGCAGTGAATTTTGATTTAACTATTGGAAATTCACTGGAATCTATCAATTCCAAATCATTCGACAAGCTTGGTTGCTTCACAACAGTATTGACTGTCAATAACCAAAATACATTGGACTTGTGGAACTTACCTCAACCAATACCGTCAAAGGATTTACACATGGTTGTTTTGACGCATGGTCTGCATAGTAATACGGGTGCTGATATGTTTTACATTAAAGAACAGATTGATCATATGGCGTCAAAGACAGGTGAGAATTTAATAGTTAGAGGATTTCATGGAAATGCCTGCAAAACTGAAAAGGGTGTCAAATATCTTGGAAGCAAACTGGCGGAATATATTGTTAATGAATTATACCAGTCAAATATAACAAAGATATCTTTTATTGGCCATTCATTAGGTGGGTTAGTACAAACATTTGCTATTGCTTATATTGAATTGAATTTTCCTTGGTTTTTCGCAAAGGTTCAGCCAATAAACTTCATTACACTTGCATCTCCATTCTTGGGTATTGTTACTGATAATCCAGCATATATACAAATTGCCTTATCTGTGGGTATTGTGGGTAGAACAGGACAAGATCTGGGACTTCAATCATCATACAAAGAAGAGCCGCTGTTGAAGCTACTTCCCACTGGCCCAACCCACAAAATATTGAAAAGGTTCAAGAATAGAACACTGTATGCAAACTCTGTCAATGATGGCATTGTTCCATTATATAGCTCAGCTTTGCTATATCTTGATTGGGAAGGATTGTCGGAAATCTCTGGAGCTCAAAAATTAGAGAACAATGAAAACAAAGAGAAGGTGGGAGAAATAACCTCAGTTATAGAAGATGATTTCATAACCAAAGTAACGAAATCGTTTACCCCATTTCAGAAGGCGTTCAATTTGATGGTTCCGTTCAATGCATCTAATAACCAAATCATAGAAGGCACAAAGGTACCTCTGGATCACAAAAATAATAGTTTCCCCAAAACTTCTATGATTGAGTCTGCATCCTCAATCTTACTGCCTCCTTCGCCACCTTTGAAGTATATTATTGACCCAAGTTCAAGAGACAATGTAATTATTCATGATCGAGTCTATACAGATGAGGATATCCCTGCTAAAGTCAAACGAAAGAGGAGCTTCATTGCCAATTTAGATCCGAATTCCAAGTTTGAAGATCTTGAAGAAGATATAGCCAGGGAATGGCATAAGGGAATGAGTTGGAGAAAAGTCTTAGTTCATCTAGAGTCTGATGCTCATAACAACATCATTGTAAGAAGGAGATTTGCCAACGCATATGGCTGGGGTGTTATCGATCATTTGATTGAGAATCATTTTGCTAGTTCTGATGATGCCTTGGATAGCAATACTGCTAAACAATTGTCCACATTAGTTGATGAATCAGACGAAAATGCTGATTTATCTTCAATTCTTGATAGGGACTCAATAAGAAAGGCTAATCACGAAATTGATCTAGTCGATATGAAATCTCTGATTCCTCGAAATGAGTCACAAGGTTTCGATAGCACTTCATGGTGTAATACGGAAGAAGGTATGGTTGGAGCCACTGGGCTGATATCTAATTTTGGAGAATTACTAGATAACTTCAAAAATTGGAATGTTGGAAACATTGGATCTGTTGGGATTGCTGAAAATGAGGTTGTTGTTGATGACGATAATGATAGAGCCATCAGAAGTGAATTGGGTACACCAGGGATTAACAATGTTTCTGAGAGTATGTATTTATAGAGGGTGTTATATAGTAAAGTACTGGAACCTTTAATATTGATGAATTACGAAGACTTCATAATGAATTTATGTAGACCACCGCTGATTATCTAATCAACGGTAAGTCTTTTTCGCCAAAAAGCCGCAAAAAATCAAAAATCACCACAAATTTTGGCGAGAAAAAAAAGGTAGTTGTATACTTTTTGCCTTAACAAACAGACAAACAAACCAACAGACATTGACAGTGGTTGATAGTAGCTCATTTTGCTTTATTTCTTCTTATCCTGAGGAATTAAGCACTATTTTTGATTGAAAAGGTTTAATACAGTCAGGCTCCATTCATATTCATCTACAAAACTATTTGGGGATGACGGTATGTTTTTTTGTTAGCAGTATCAAGCTCAGCTTCCATTTGGTATACTAACATTAGTGTATTTCGTTTTAGATCAACCAATCCACTATAAGAGAAGAGCTGGATAAGCTCAAGACTTCGATAGAAGAGGTGAAAGGAACGTTATTTGAACTTCAGGATGAGGGTATCTCCAAAAAATTGAAAGATCACATGGAGCTTAGTGACTCAAGGTTCAAGCAGGTGAATAAAATAGTAGACTCTCTATTACAAGAGAATCAGTTTATGAAGAGCATCATCGCCAGCCAAAAGATGATATATCAACAGGCTCAGGGTCCTTCCCAGCCATACATTGCGATCCCAAACCAGTTCCAGCCTCCTCCTCAATTTCCTCAGCAGCAACAACAACACCAACACCAACAACAACAACACCAACAACAACAACACCAACAACAAAATCAACAGCAACAACAACAGCAGATACAGCAGCAAATTTCCCAACAAATACCTTTACAAACCCAAACTCAACTTCAACTATTGAATCATCCTACAAATGGCTCAGTTATTGCTAATAAGAATAATCAAGTATTTGATCCTAATTTAGTTGGTAATGGACAACCTCAACAGGAACTGGCTTCCAATCAGGCTCCACATAACATAAACAACCCATCAGTTGCAAAATCTTCCAATATGGATACCAACCCTTCGAGTGGGATGTTGAGGTTCATCAACAATCAATATGTTGATGATTTAACAACTCAGACTCTACAGCAACAACAAGCTCTGAACAACAAGAGCCGTGAAATTGGCTTTGTTTATATTGACCCAAGCTCACAAAGAAAGCGTGGATTCAGCTATCCAAATGATGAAGACTCTATCGAAACTAGCCATGAGGCGTCACCACCTGTTGCATCTTCCTTAGCCAACGACCCACAGTCTCAGCAAGGTCAAGTTCTACCGATACGTCGAAACTATAAAACTTATGGCCCAAGATTGAAACTTAACAAACCGAACGACGATAATGATGTGGATGCTGAAAGTTTTGATTTAGTGATTAACAATGACTTTTCGAGCGTCCAAGAAGTTTACTTCGAGTATTACAATAACTTGAAACCACAAATCGAAAAGATACCAAAGGCATACAAAATCAGAAAGATCAGAAAATATCAAAAGATTAAGACTTTGGCTGTCAGAATAGATCGTTATAAGAGCCTGAAAAATGTCTCTCTGGAAGAAAGTTTTGGCTTTTTTGAACACTTGAGAACTACAGATGGCGGCAGAAAGAAATCAGTTGCGTGGTTATACAATGGACTTACCGACACATTGCGAAAGATTGGGCTTGAAGATGAGTTGAGAAAGACATCTTGAGTCTGAATTGATGATTGCTGATATTAAAATTTTGAGAGCTTTTGTTCATATACACCTGTCATGTGGGCTCGTCGTTCATGAACTATTACAAGTTCGACCACTAGTTAGTCTGTCCTTTATTATAGTCCTCTTGTTTACTTTTATTAATTACTTTGTGTTATATTATACTTATTTCTTTATACAATGATTTCCCTAGAGCTATTGTACGATTTAAGACTCTTAACTGCTTCATAGATAATGGCCATATATATATCTTACCGGGTACCCCATGATGATAATAGTCATGATTAAATGGCCAATCTGCCTCATACTAGGTCCGTTGCCATGGTAACGATAAAACTGCGAAGAAAAAGTAAACAAACAAAAAAACAAAAAAAAAATCACAAATCAAGGATTAACGTGTACTGTTTTGTAACAACATAGTAGTTCCATTCCACTCAATCACACAGACGATTAGGATAACACCATGTCCACTGAAGAACCCGATTACTCCTCTCTTCCATTGGAAGAACGTCTTTGTCATAAAGTAAGTGAATACAAAGCGGGTTTGCTTTTTCAGTCCGCCTGATTTTGAGACACCATACTAACGAAACAATTTAACAGGTTTGGAAAGCTCGTCTAGAGGCATACCAAGAGATAACCAAGTTGTTTGAGAAATCACCGAACGAACAAAGTGAGGTTTTTAGACCTTATATTATAAACCCAGATATATTCAAGAAAATAGTCACAGATAGTAACGTTGTTGCCCAAGAGACCGGTATAGGATCTTTGGTGTCCTTGTTAGAATTTGGAGGACCACAAGCTGCTATAAGATTAAGAACTGCTGTCATTCCGTTGCTATGTGAAAAGGGTCTTTTATCAAGCAGAGCTGGTACAAAACAAAAAGCTACTGAGGCCTTGATGTGGTTTGTGGAGTTAGATACACCAGATCCAGTTATTGAGCTAATGATTCCTTCTCTGAGTGCAAAACTGCCTAAGTTGGTTTCCGGTACTGTGAAAGCCCTAACTGATATATACACTGCCTTTGGTGCTAAAACAGTTAGTCCCAAATTGATTATGCCTTCATTGCCAAAGTTATTCTCACATGCTGATAGAAATGTCAGAAATGAAACCTCCAATCTTACAATCGAGTTATATAAATGGCTAGGCTCAGGGTTGGAGCAATTGTTGTTTAACGATTTGAAACCTGTCCAACAAAAAGATTTGACTGCTGCATTTGCGAAAGTTCAAGGAGAAAAGCCAGTACAAACTAGATTATTGAGAGCACATCGCGAGGCCTTAGAGGCTGCCTCTGCAAATAAGAATGCTGACTATAACGATGGCGATGTTGTAATGGGGGATGCTAATGGTGCTGAAGAGAACGGAGAACTTGATCCATACGATATGGTTGATCCTGTCAATGTTCTGGCTAAGTTGCCTTCTGACTTATCATCTAAAATGGCAGCTCCAAAGTGGAAAGATAGATTAGACACCTTAGCAGAAGTGCAAAAAGAGTTGAATGTTCCAAAGTTAGCAGATGATAACTACAGTGAGTTGATGTCAATATTAGCGAAATGTGTGAAAGACGTTAATATTCAAGTTGCATCTCTGGCTGCAAACTGTATTGAATCTATAGCTAAAGGTCTTAGGGTAAAATTCCATAAGTATTATCCTGTGGTCTTGAATTCATTATTGGAAAGAACAAAGGAAAAGAAGCCAAGTGTTGCTGATGCGCTTAATGCTGCTTTGGATGCTGTATTTCAGAGCACTAGTCTTACTGATATACTACCGGAAGTTATAGAGTTTTTGAAACATAAAACTCCCCAAGTCAGATTGGCATCTTCAAGATATTTAATAAGGTGTTTAAAGGAGACAAGAATTGCTCCAAATAAATCTGAGATTGAAAGTATCATCACCACTTCAGTCAAACTAGTATCAGATACATTACCGGATATTAGATCGAGTGGATTCGAATGTGTTGGTACGCTTATGAAAATAACAGGAGAAAGGGAACTAAATGCGTATTTGGATACAATTGATGATATAAAGAAAAAGAAAATCAACGAATTTTACGAGGAAGCTGAAGTCAAGTCTAAGTTGAGTGCTCCAAAGTCAAGGGCTGTACCAACATCAACCGCTTCCAGATCATCAAACTCTACAGCAGCATCTACAACAACATCATCTTCCACAAATCTTAGAAGAAAGTCTACAATCCCATCAAAGCCATCATTATCATCTACTTCATCATCCATCGGTAGTATCAAGAAGGGTATACCATCATCTACAATACCATCTAAGCGTGGCCCAACATCACCCTTGAAGAACGATCCTTCAAACCCAAGATCCATTGGAGGTACTGGTATTGGATCATTAGCTAACCGTGGACTAACAGGGAGATCGTTGCAATCGTCATCATCTTCCAATCTGTTATCTAAATCAAACACATCATTGAGTAGTGCTAACCCTGTTGATCATCATAGAACAACACTGATGAATGATGTTGATAGATTGGAGTTGGAAGAGTTGAGAAAAGAAAAAATAATATGGGCGAAGGAGAAAGAACAGTTCAATATTCAAATTCAGCAATCATTATCCGAGAGCTCTAAGCTAATAAAAGAGTTCCAGATAAATAGTAGTAAGATTGAGAGGTTGAACGAGCAACATACTGAGGATGTCATGACTTTGAAGGGTAAAGAAACACAAATTCAGAGGATTCAGGCGGATCTTGAGATCTCGAAGCTAAAGATTGGACAATTAGAAAGCGAGAATGAGCTGTTAAGAAAGCAGAGAACATCACACGTCAACTCATACTCAAGCGAAGATAGATATAAGTTCTCATCAATGGCTAATACAAATGGTACAACGGCTGTTCCACTACAAGAATCCAATATATTTAGAAAAGATGCTCTGAGTGCTAAGATAGAAGGGCTGGACCAGGGAGTTAATAAATTGAGCATAGAGAACAATGTGCACCATCACCAAAGTACAGCCGGTCTTTTGGAGAATAATGATGAGAGTTGGAAGAGGGCGGCAGAGGTTACTTCACAATTGAAGGCAAGAATCGAGAAGATGAAAGCCAAATCTCGTGGAAATATGAAGGTATGACCATTGTCGTGTTTAATGTGATACATATATATTAATTTTTGATTCTGAGCATATACGGGTAATTCACTTTGTAACGAGGTAATTGTTGATGTTTTCTTATACCCCTAAGTACTATTTTAAACGATGAAAGCCTTCATAAATTGCAATTTTGTAGAGACTCTGAATCAAGACCCGCAGAATTCCATTAAGGGAAGTAAAAAAATTTTCTCTGCCAAAAAAGAAAAAAAAAAAACACTGCAAAAATAAAATAAAGATAAAAAAAATCCTTCCTGAGTAACTTTAAAGGCTTTACAATACTCTATTCAAGTTAGAATTCATTCATTAATCAAAGCGTTAATCAGTCAATCACTTATAACACAATTACCAAAATGCAAATTCAACAAGTCGTTTCCTCTTTATTAGCTTCATCTTCATTGTTCATCAACCAAGCTCAAGAAAAGATTAACTCTGCTCTTTCCGTTGCTTCAACTGATAACCAAGACTTTGCTGTTACCAACGAAGAAGGTGAAATCATGAAGAAGAACGCCACAAATGGTACCAATGGTACTTCATCATCTACCAACGGTGTTGCTGGTATGAACTACGGTAACGCTGGTTTAGCTGGTGTTGCTGCTGGTTTAGCTGCTTTCTTATTATAATCTGAATGTGTGGTTTTAAATTTTATAATTTTATAGTAAGTTCGAGGAAAGATACCTCGATATACAAATAGGATGGTGTTTTTATAATAGGTTAAGAGAAGTTTTCAAGTCAAAATTAAATATATTCACGATATAGACTGTGCTAGATATACTGTATGATTTAATCGTTGAGTACTAAACATCAATCTATAAATTATTTAGATCGATATCGATCGAGATAGTCAACAGACTAGTAGTTAAGTTCCTGAGCCAATATTAACATGATTATAAATTTCAACATAGATCTCGAGATAATGCACTATATCACCAATTCATCAATGCCTATTTAAAGACGCGTAAACCACAATAGGCCATTGCACTTAAGATCAAAGTACCTTAAGGTCGCTCGACCTTGAAGCACTAATTAGCCACACCGTACACGTGGTTCTGATAAGGTTAAATTCCGACCGTCACGTGACAGATTTTTTTCAATTCCGGTACCCTGAAAATTTTGTGTGGGAGGATTGGCAGTGAAAGCGTGAGGACTGTTCTTGTTGTTGTTGTTGTTATTGTTGTTGTTGTTGTGCATTATATCAGATCAAGTAAAGATCATTTGACAATGGTGTCCACCCCAGAACTACAGAAGGTATGTGATGTTTGATTTGGAGTACTGGTATATCATGTTACTAACAATTTACGTTCTGTTTTAATCCAGCTTCTAGACAAGAGAGTCGTTATTACGTTAAATACAAATCGTAAAATGACAGGCTTCCTAAGAGGGTTTGATATATTCCTAAACATAACATTGGAGGAGACAGTTGATATCACAGCAAAAGACAAGAAAGTACAACTTGGTTCAAGCGTGATAAGGGGTAATTCTGTGATAGCAATTGAAGAAATCATTGAAACTTGAAGGGCGGTATGAATAATGTGTTAACAATTCATCATAAGGTGGAGGATGCCATGAAAGGTATATTTGGTACTTTATATGTTCTATAGAGATGTGCTTACTGCTAGTAGTATTATATGCACTTTTGTATTATGTTGATTACATTGAAAAACGTAAAATGATGAACTTTCAAGGATAACTCTACAAAACTTATTTGAGAAACAACCCATTTTTAGTCATATACAGCGCTATAGATCCATATCATTCATTAAATTAAAGAGATATGTTATCCAAACAGTTCAATTCTCAAAAGTTTAAGACTCAATTCGTTAAGTTCTATAATCCATTTCAATCCCTTTATCACTAAATCCACATTTCTCATAAAATCCAACATTTTTGGAATCACAATCCAGTATAATTTTGTAACAGCCACTTTTCTTACCAATCTCTACCAACTCATTGATCAAAATCTTACCTAACTGCTTCCCCTGTTGATCTTGGCAGACACTGATGTCTTCTATATGACCAACAATACCACCTTCATGGATGAATTTCTGCTCTAGTAATATCATACCAGTGGCAACCACTCTCTTATCCGTAGAGTCAAGTATGACAACAGGATTGTACTTATATGTGATATCATCCATCAATTTAACTGAGTTCCAGTAGGTCAATATGGATTGAAATGTGGTCTTTGAGATGTCACCAACGGTCGTGAGGACTTTCAAAGCAGAAAGCATACCATTCTCATAGTCTTCTTCGGACAACCTTCTAATGGTGTAACCTTCAGGAAAAGACATTGTTTAGCTGGACGTCTTTCACTCAATGGGTTGGATAGTGATACTTCTCTTTGAGTATCCTGATTATGTGTCAGTTGTAGCGGGTATTGTTGTTTTGACGTTATAGTAACTTCTGGGTAAGATCAGTTTCTGAATTCTTATTTTTTGAAGGGCGAAAAAGGTAAACAAACAAACCAAACAAACCAAACAAACCAAACAAACCAAACAACCACTGTACATTCTGCTACTTAGAATGAATGAATATCGGGCAAGGAACAGTGACTTGGAACTCAAGTACGAGATGCTAACTAATGATTCTATCAGAGACAAAGCTAAGCTGCTAAAAAGATTTATGGACCAGGATATGACTGAGGATCTAACAAAGGAAGAAGAGATTATTGGTTTGCTGCAAACCCTTAGAAAGCTACCCTATAGCAAACAAAGGATTGATCCAACAGATACTAGTCTTGCAGCAGTATATGCTTCTAATAATAACGTGCTAGATATAGAAGAGCTGAGGAGAATGAACAGGGAATATTTATCACGACTGAAGGTCCAAAGGTCAATTTCTTCAGATCTAGATCAATTAGTGGACTCGTTAAGATGCCAAAAGAGGAACAAACAAATGGAGATGGCAGCCAAGATGAGCATAAACAACACTGATGATGAAGAAGTTAGATTACAGGCAATCAAAAATACGATGAATGAGGACCCGAATATACAGATACAAGAACTTTTGAGGAAAGAGAAAGAAAGAGCTACGATTCTTAAGAGTCATTACAAACAGATAGAAGAGATTGTGAATGAAAACATTGGATGAAACTAATCTAAATATATAAGTTGGATTTACACTGATCAGTGAATGTATTTATTATTGGAAACCATAGGTAATTGTTATACAGGTCAAATGCACTATCTAGCGTTCCTAATAACCAATTGAGATCATATCAAAATAGTAAATAAGATACGAATAAACCAAGTAAGCCTACAGATGTTAACTTAACAGCAGAACCTTCATAGGCTGAAACGGCAACAACGGTTGAGCTATTCTCAGTAGAATTTCCAGAGGAAGAATTAGTCTCAGCTGTCAAAGAAGCAACGGCAGCAACAGTTGAGGCAGCGACTTGAGTCTCAGTAATGGTTGAATCAATTTCAGCAGCAGCAGCACCAGTGACAGTAACAGCACCTGATTCAATAGAAGCAGCAGCAACGGTAGAAGAAACAGCAGCAGAGTTAGAGCCAGTCAATGGACAGTAGGTAGTGTAGTCAGTGACAACACCAGCTAATGTTTCTGTCACAACTGTGAAACCAGTGGTAACAGCATTCTCTGAGCAAGCATTTTCTGAGCAAGAAGTGATGGTAATGACAGTGGTTGTTTGATCATTATCAGTGAGAGTTGAGGTTGAATTTGAGTTTTCTGAAATTGAAGAAGTAGAAGCTGATGAGATTGATGAGGCTGATGAGATTGCTGAGGAGATAGAAGAAGCATCATCATCGATAGTGCTTGTTAAGCTCAAAGTAATTGTACCTCTCTTAACAAACTTTTCACCACTTGATGTGGTGATGGTCAAGGATAGGGCGTTGACATTAGGAGCGCCAGCGGTAGCTTGGGTATTAATAACAAACTTCAAGATAGAGGAAGATTCAACAGAACCAGAGTATGATAATTCATAAGAGGAGTCTGTCAAATTGATTGTACCGTCAACAGAAACATCATCATTCAAGACTTGAGCACTGGTGAATACATAAGAGTCACCAGCTGTTGAAGAGATCTCAGCAGCATTAAAATCAACATAAGAACCTGGAACAACAATCTCCCAATGTGGTTGTCCATTCTTCAAGAATCTAGTAATGTAAGGAGTTGCAGTGGATGCGACGGATGATGAACCTGGGCTATCAAAGCTATCAGATGAAGCACTAGCTGAAACAGACAAGGAAGAAAACACTGAACTTTCACCAGGAACTGAAGCAACTGAAGCACCTTCTGAAGCTTCAGAGTAAACTGAGGCAGAGGCAAAAGTTGTGTCAAATGAAACAATACTTTCAGCAGAAGAAGTAGCAGAAGTAGTAGCAGAAGAAGAGGAGGAGGATGAGGTTATTTCGACATCAGAAGTAGTGGTAGTGCAGTCACTCTCATAAGAACAACCCTCGATTGAATAATCTGCAGTATAAGTGTCACTCAAGGTAGTTGAACATCTTAAAGTACCAGTTGGCTCAGTGGAAATGGTAGAGGTCAATGAGTTACATTCTTGTAAAGCGGCAGTCAAATAACTTTCATAATACTTCCATAAGGTCCAACCACATGTCATACAAGCAGAATAGTAAGATAAAAAGGTGGAGTCTGATGAACATAAACAAGTGTCATTGTATGGAGCAGAATAGGTATTGGTTGTGTTTTCATCCCACAAGAAGCGTGACAAGAGATGGAAGCACAGTCATCAGCAGAAGCTGCCATGGCGTATGCCTCTGGGTCTGGCTGTGCACTGGCAATAGCTTCAGCGTAGGCATCAGCATAAGCTCCAGCAGCAGCAGCAGCTTGAGTATTGGCATTTGCCCAAGGCAAAGCATCAGCAAAAGCATTGGCAGCAGCAAAGACAGAAGATGCCAAAACCAATAAAGTTATCAAACGAGCGGAAGTTTTCATTGGATTTTAGAGGAGGTTGTTGTATATGCTACAAAACTCAGGACACAACTTTTGAAAGGAATCTATCCACAATTTATAGCATTCTGATTGCCAAAAATGCTCAATTGTACCCTATTTGGTATAAGGCTTAATGGCTTAACTTTCTGGTATCCTGGAAGATTGTTTAGATTAAATATTAACACCCTTTTTATGAAGACTCGAGAGGTCCCTGACAAGTCAGATTTGGGTAGATCGTAGATCAATATATATAGATTACCAAGATCACCCATCATACCCACAGAACCGCATTCTCGTATCTCTCGTGATTAACACATTAACACTACAGTCACGTCAATGATTAACAGATTGCCTCTAAAGTGACTCTTTTAGTGCTGTTTAGGCTTCATCAAGGTCTGGCTTTGATTTCGCTATTATCGTGTCACCAGTTTCTCTAACTAATTTTTTAATCTTCTTGCATCACCCTCTGACAAGCTCATCAAACTCGACAAAAAGATCAACAACTGTGCGGTACGGTTTACAGTGGAATTACAGTTGGTTGGGTGAATAGATGAATTATATGATGACATGAATTATAGTATAGTACAACGTATATATCATGTATGACGATTATGATGATGACAATAATGACAATGATGACAATGATGTCGATGATTATGATGACCAGTCAAGTGATAAAGGAAATCAAAGCAATGGAAGAATAAAACTCTCTATGAGACATCTTCTGTTAAAGAAAGACCATTCAATAGAACTGGAATTTGCGACTGAACTTAGCAATTTATCAAGCAATAGAACCAACCAAGCGTACTGTTATTAGGCATAAATAACTTGGTATGAGGTATAAGCCATTGAAATACCACCAATGATAACCAAGACAATATCCAATATCTGGCCCCAGATATCATCTTTATTACAAGCCTTATAATGTAACATTGGTGGGTACATATAGACCAGTGGGATACATGCAAAACAACCAACAAATGAAACAAATTTATCCAAGTTATCAGCTCCATACCATGCAATATTGGCACAAAGTACAACAAATAAAGTTCGAAAGAGATTTTTGAACCATTTGATCTTAGTATCATATTTCCCAGATTCACCTCTATGAAATAATCTCTTTTCTAAAATACCAATAGCTGGAAATAATTGTAGTGGAACTGATAAGAGTATAGCTAAAGAATAAAATAGCTGAATAAAATTTACCAAAATATTTGATTGAGGTAGATTTAGTAGAATGGCAGTTTGAATGTCTTCACCGTAGGCCAAATAACCAATTGTTGCCACCGTGATCATCAATATGGTGATGGTAATAATGACACATGATAAAACTAGCGGAAATTTCTCTGGATTTCTCATGGAGTCTTGAATTGGTATAATAAGTCCAATTCCTTCAAAAGCAAAGATAGCAGTACCAATAAATAATGAGAAACTTGACTTATTGATGAAGTATTCCACAGGTTTTGCACCGTTTGTGATGATCTCTTTTATCGTGAAAAAAAGAACAATCACCAAACCTAGAAAAATGAACACATTTGAAGTCAAGGAAGTTAGTGATAACCTGGAGACATTTCTGATAAATGATAATGGGATGAAAACCATCGTTTGAATGATGAATAAATACGTATGATCAATTTCATAGTGGAAGACATTTTTGACAAATGCTGCCAAATTATCAGTGACAAAAATGATATATGCGCATCCAAATCCAATCTGGGTTAAAACTAATGACATTAGGATTAAATGCTTCATCCATGGTCCATATAGTTTCGATCCAATTTCACCAAAACTAGATACCTTGGTGGTTAACTTGGACTGGACCAAAATATAGTAGCAATAAAAAGAATAAATACCAAAGATGAATAACATAATGATACTAAAAGTTAACCCACCATTGCTGAAAGCTTTTGGCAAAAATAAGACACCAGTACCAACGAATGACTTAAGCATCAAAAAGAAGGCTTTCAATGTGGATGTTGTTCCTTTGGCTTGATAAGATTTTATGACTTTTGGTGAAGCAACTGATGTACCCTGTATCAATGGAGAATTCTCATCATATATAGCGTTTGAAGAAGTAGAAGAAGATGATGAATCATTTCCATCTTCGTCGTCGGTATCGAAATCATCAAACTCCTCACCAGCAAAATGACCATAGATATACAAGAATTCCATAAAATTTTTTGTAAGAAATGGGACCTGTTTCAATTCCTCATCATTCAACTTTCTCTTTTCCTTTCTAACTTTGTTTAAAATGAACTCTCTTCGAAATCCACCTGGAACATTTATAGCACTAGCTGTGGAGTCTCTTCTAAAATCGAAGACATTGGATGATGATTTTGATCTCTTTACCGACAAACTCCCACCCCTACTCAATCTCAATGATCTTGCAATATCACCACCTTCAGATCTGATGTTATCATTGAGATACAAGTTTGTAGATTGGTTGATCAACTGCTGGTCCTTCTGATCGGAAATAAAAGAAGGGGTGTCGATATCAACAAGCACATGATGGTTTGTTGAGGACAGAGATGAGGATGGAGAAGTAGCCTCATTTATCAAGGGGCTATTTGTTATTAGATGCGACGAATGGGTTGTATTAGCATTGTTGGTGAGACTATTGTTGATGATTGTTGCTTTGTAACTGTTCAAGAAGGAACGGGGTCTAGGGGATTCATCTACCACAGAGGTGCCTAGTTTGACTGTGGACATTCTTCTTGTTGATGACATGCTTGAGCTGAGATTGTTGTTGATGTGGTTATTGGTGCTGCTGTAGTTGGTATTGTAGCTTGAACTTATAGGAATAGTCTTGCCCTTGCTCTTAGCATCAGGATCATTTGTTATCGCCCTAGGGAAGCTCATCATGACACTGAATTTGGTTCAAGAAAGGTTGGGAAGAGGAATGTGTTGTGCTGAACAGTATGCTGCTGATGCTAGTTGGGTATTGTGTGTTTAAGAATGGGTTATGAATGCTTATTAGGAGGGCTGTCGTCTATGTCTAGCGATTCTTCTTTTTGTGTCGATTGTGTCGTTGTTTATGGAGATGTTATCTGGGACACGGATTGTTGATAAAATTTGATCGGCGGCATCTTGTTGCAAGGTGTTCGGATGTACAGGGTTTAGATAAATACCCCATACGGAAGGTTCCTAATCAGGAAATACAGGGGATAGCGTGTATTCTAATATTCATGAAATTCAGGTACATTGTTGTGCGGTTGTGCAATATATGATATTGTAATGTGACTTGTCATACGGTATACCGGTATACCATACATGAGGCCAACGGTTTGATCGGAATGTGCCAATTTCTGACATGTGTACCTCAAATATTTGCGAAGGTGCAGTGAATCTGTGATGCTTCATTGTATCGTGTTTCCAATCATTGATATATGATATATGGTTGTGGAGCGGATTGAACTTGTATCCAGTTGAGCGTTAACCGATCTGGAGTCTGGAGTATACTGCTGAAATCAACTTGACTCTGTTTATTCTAGTGCCTTGCTGGCTCAATGATTCCTTCATATATCACATAAATATATCATCCAGATTCCTGAGACCTGATGGGGCAATCGCTGATCTCCTTAGAACGACACATCTCATCAAGGTACTACTAGGCTCCATAGCAGCCTCAAACTTAAATACTAATGATCACTTCAACAGCCATTCTGGTGCGTCATCTCTAACAATGGAAACGCTCTTTTTATCAAAGGCCTGTTGGTTAGGAGTTGAACCCTGTTAGTTTTTATTCTGTATTGTGAAATAGCAAAATTGTAGAAAGTCACTTACCTCAATCAAAAGCTCTACCAATATTCTTCCACCTCTTGAACCTGTAAATCGTCTATATTCTTCAGAAACGCTGTGAGTAGTTGAAATGTTAGTATTTGAGATCATTTGAACTCAACTGATGGTTTTCAAACATGAAAACATGAAACTTCAGTACATACCTTGCCAAATTCCAACCTTGTAATCTTCTCAAACAGCCGATGACTGTACCAGTTCTATGTCTACCCATACCACAACACACCAAGAGAGGATAATTACTTTTATCCACTATTATATTCAATGCTTGTATTATACTGTTTTCGTTCAACCCATCCCATGGATTTGTATCCCCACCATCAGGATTTATACCTGCAAAGTAAAGATTAATATCTTGATCTATAACAAACTCATTGAACTCATCAAGTGGATCTTCAGATGCTAACCAGACAATGGATTTGAGATGTAACTCCTTCAAGAACTCAAAATTAATCTTTGAAGGTTGACCACTACGATAAAGTTTTGACTCCACGGGGCAGAAATTCAGTGGGGGTATTATTTTCAGTATTGGAGGGTTTGTGATTGATACCAGCTTTACATGTTTGACCTGATCTTTATGGTAGTGTTCCTCTTGTAGTTCATCCACAATGTAATCTTTCTCGTCTTCTATATCATTATCATTGAAAGACATTTTATACTTTATAATTCGATCGTTTGGCTGCTGTAATAACAAGAACAATAGGGCCTTGTGCGATATAGAAACTTTGGCTGTTGTTTGTTGTGTAAAGGTTATCCTGTTCTTGTTCTTGTTCTTTGTTCTTGTGCTCCTGTTGTTTGGTTTTGCAGGTTTCGACCAACTTTTCAAGACGGGTAAACTCAGATTTTCACACCAAAAGAAGCTCCCCAAATTCCAAAATAAACCAAGTGGGAAGGGATCAGAGATTCGAAAAGGTTGAAGAAAACAGCCTGTGTCCAGTTTCTCATAAGCAACTCAACTTACAGAGCACCATCAAGCCATCAAACATCACATCCACCACAATCAGTCTGTCACATGCAAATCTGCAAATCTGCTTACATAATCTCGAAATCGTTTACTACTTGTTCTCTCCAAAAAATGCCACTATATAGAAAAATTTTCAACACGAGGACCTCCTTAACATCATCATTGTTATCAAGATATCATCTCAATCACTACTCCACAATGTCTTTCCCATTAGTCTGTTTAGGTAATCCATTATTGGATTTCCAAGTCAACGTCGAAGAAGAATATTTATCAAAATACGGCTTGAAGGCCAACGACGCCATCTTAGTCGAAGAAAAGCATATGCCAATTTTTGCTGAATGTATCAACCATCCTTCTGTTGTTTTCGTCGCTGGTGGTGCTGCTCAAAACTCCGCCAGAGGTGCTCAATACGTCTTACCAAAGGACTCTGTTGTCTACTTTGGTTCTGTTGGTAAAGATCAATACTCTGACTTGTTATTGAAGGCCAACGAAAAGGCTGGTGTCAAAACTTTATATCAATTCCAAGATAAATTCGAAACTGGTAAGTGTGCTGCTTTAATCTCAGGTCATAACAGATCTTTAGTCACAGATTTAGCTGCTGCAAACCATTTTACTCCAGATCATCTAAAGAAGGAAGAAAACTGGAAATTTGTCGAAAACGCTAAATTCTTTTACATTGGTGGTTTCCATTTAACAGTCAGCCCAGAAGCTATTGCCACTTTAGGTCAACATGCTGCTGAAACCAACAAAGTTTTTGCATTAAACTTGTCAGCTCCATTCATCCCAGAGTTTTTCAAGGACCCATTGGACAAATCAATCCCATTTGCTGATTACATTATTGGTAACGAAACTGAAGTTGAAGCATATGGTAAATCTCACAATGTTGAATCAACAGATTTAAAGGAAATTGCCAAATACATTGCCAGAGAACCAAAAACCAACGAAAAGAGAAACAGAACCGTCATTGTCACTCATGGTTTGGAACCAACTATCGCCGTTTCTTACAACAAATCAACTGACTCATACGAAATTGAAGAATTCCCAGTCCATGCTTTGGAATCATCAAAAATCGAAGATACCAATGGTGCTGGTGATGCATTTGCTGGTGGTTTCTTAGCTGGTCTAGTAAACGGTGACTCTTTGAAGACATCAGTCGATAAAGGTCAATGGTTAGCTAAATTATCTATCCAAGAAGTTGGTCCATCATATCCAGCTGAAAAGCAAACCTACGCTTAGATTTGCATCTTATGCTATTAACAAACCAATAAATATATAGTAGATTGATTAAGATTTGATTAGGGTATTGTAAATGTCATAGCAAAATATAACCGAAATAATCACATCTTACTACATATTGCGGAAGAGGAATTCATAATGAATAATTTCAATTGATATAATATTAATGTAATGAAAAACTTGAGCAATTAGAAAAAATATAAGCTGTTTGATATGACTTTAGCTGCGTCTTAAAGAATTGCGAATGCTATAGCATATTTGATTGAATGGTGTATGATTGCCATTATTTTCTTCATAAATCATTAAACGGTTATTAGTGGCCTTTATTGGCACTGATAACCTCAAGTGCATCAGGGGAATATTCGCCATAATTATTGACAATCTCTGAAGTGGCAAGCGCGTTTTGAAGCTCAAGACGACTGGCAGTCAATTGTTCATAAATTCTTGCTGATGTATTGTTGGTAGCAACCGCTTTCTCGGACTGGCTAGCTGGGGTTACAACTTCATGGATGGTTTCTAATGTGGCAGTTTGGGCACTTGGTAATGCAAGTGGACTTGGAATGACCTCTTCTGTAATTTGGCCTGCTGAATTTTCAGCAAAGCCTTCAGATTCAGCAATCTCAATATCAATATCCTCGTCAATCAAAACGGGAGCGCTAGAGCCAATGACGGTATCTCCAACAGCAACACCTCCATTTCCCACTGGCTCAGTGGTTGTTTCTCCTGTTTGCATTAATCCTGAACCAAATGGGTTTATTCTGAGCACACTTAAAACATGAAATACCCTTTTTTCAACTGACGAAACCCTCTCTTTGATATGAAACTTTGGAATATCAGAATTAGTGATCTCAATATAGCCAACAGAAGGTGGAATATTATCAGCTAATCTTCTCAATAGCCTATTTAAGAACAACACAGTGTGATCATACTTTGACGATGCAATATTAAAAGTGGCGTAGCTGAGACCACTGAAAATCACAACAAATCCTGAAAAGACAAACGAAAGCAACAACATTGGTATGATGAACAACGAGGCAAAAAAGGAAACCGTTGCAAATACTACCGAAAACAGGATAAATCTGATAGGGTTGAGAATAGACTGCAAACTCATATTGGATAGTATGATATCAAGTTGGTCTTTCAAATCTATTACTTTACTGTTTTCAAAGTTGTTGATCTTTAGTTAGTCCTTAGCCGCTCAGGTGAAAGATGTTCAAGGGATGGGAATATCAAGGATCATTGCCTTAGGTAATTGTTACGTACATCACGAATGAGTTTAGAACTGGGGATGTGTTGATCCAAGTGAAGATGATACTGTTGTTTTCCTGATCCACAAATTCAAAGAACATTCACTGGAGTAACGAGAGGAGGAAAGGCAAGAAGGAAGGAAAGAATTTGGGAAAGATCAAATAATTTATATTTTTGCCAAAATCTCGCACAAAAAAAAAAGTCACGTGAATTTTTTTGGATATCTATACAAAAAATGTACTTACCTTATGGACGCTGTCTTTTCCATATCAGCTTTCAATTAACCACTCTAGACACTCTTCTAGTTGCTTGAAATCCTCAAAGTTCACATCCAAGATTTTCGTTTGGCCATTTTCAAAAAGTAGGTCATCATTTGACTTGAAAGCAGTTGTATGGATCACCAAGTTTATGAAATCAATACTTTTCAAATTAATCTTGATGGTCAATGAATCATGTATGGACAATATGAACTCCGACTCAGGTGGAGTAAGAATTCTTTTGAAAGAATCATCCTTGTAATCCTTTTTAGATAAATTGGAATATCTATGTATCTTAAACTTGATGTTTGGCGATTCTTCAGAAATTTCCTTCACTATATGGTAGAGTCTGTTAAGGTTCAATTCGTGCTTGAAATGACCAATTATAGGCTTTAGAATTTGTTGGTTACTTGAGTTGGTTGGTCTGTTGCTTGATTTCGCTACTGATAATTGCTTCTTCTTGTCCAGATTTCTTTTATGACTAACAGTCAGCATCAATCTCAAATATGTGACTATCAACTCAGCTCTTGAATCTTCTTCTCGTGTCATATTCAAATCATTATCCTCATTTGGTGTTTCTCCAGTGATGTATTCCATAGCTTCAATCTCAATTACCTCATCTTTCAAATCAATAGACACTTTTGTTTCATATTCATTGACTTTAACATTATAAGCGATCAACAGTGCAGCTTCAAAAAGAATTTGATTGAACAACTCTTCCTCAAATATGAAAAATCTTGATCTCTTAATTTGTGATTTGATGGAGTTTTTATCATCAAGCTTCAAATCATTGATGTCAGTATTGGATTCGCCAATTAGTGAATAGTCATCTTCATCCGTCTTGTGATATAATCTAACTCTAATATATCTGTTGAGGTTTGCTGATGATACTAGTTCAATATTGTTGCTACTTGATTTGAGGACTGAGCTACCTCTGACTTTGAAGTTAGAACCGGAGTCTTCATAACCGTATTTGATTGCGAATATTCTTTTTCCGTTGACCTTGTCCCTCGTCTTGTATAAGATTTCCTTGTTGTTAAAGTTCTTCTTGATCAGATCCCAAAATCTTTTTTCTTTCTCAACTTCTTTTGATAATCTTTGTCTTGAATTTTTCAACAACTCTGATGAAATCTCTAAACTCTGTAACTTCCATCCTTGACCAATGATTTTCTCCTCTCTGAAAATCTCAGCTTTGTTTCTTGTAGAGTCTATTTGAACTTGATCTGATGTTAATGTACCAGGTGGTATGAATTTTTTCAAATGTGCAGACATCGAGACAGTACCAGCTGCAGGTCTGACTGAACTAATCAACAACGATACAAAGTCCAAAGCCAACGATGATTCATTGATGGAGACATAAAGACTTTTCATTAATTCTGCCTTATTCTTCATAAATTCCTCATTTATCACTACTTGAGAGTCCTCTCCTTCCAAGTCATCATGCCCACTGTTTATCATATTAGGGTCTTCTTCGATGGCATCTTCATTAGTCGAACTTGTTGGTGTGCTGTTTTGTTCATCTTTGTTGAGACTTTTACTCTCTCCTTCGTCTTCCCCTTGCTGTAGTATGTCATTACTTCCTGATAATCTCTCAATCTCCTCCTCTAGTTCAGTCTCCTCCAGATTCACAAAGGATCCTCTTTCTCTTATGATTCTGGGTATCAATTGTGCCAGGGTTAACTTTGATCTGTTTTTGATATACCATATGGTTAGTATCGCCATTTACTTATAAAGCATGCAGCAAAGGAACTTACTCATCTAGAAGAAAGGGATCAACGTGCTCATCTATCAATTTGGAGTCCAGTGTTATACGTATGCCATCTGAGTCCATCTCTATCTGCTCAAAATAACAAAAGTTGCAAAAGCTCAGTGAGTACTGTTTTCATGTTTTCATTTCAAAAAGTCAAAAAAAGTCAAAAGCTTTTTTTTTGGCCCTTTCAAAACTTCAAAACTCCAAAAACTCGCCCTCAGCATTGTTCAACATATCCAACTTCAAAGCTTTCAATCTCAATCACTCTTTCGAAGACCCCTTTCAAGGTTTGATACTGGCAGCTGCTTCTATACAATTACACAATGCCTCCTTCGTCCACCAACCAAAAGCCCAAGCCAAAGTCTGCTTCGAAAGCTGCTGCCAATAAACCAAAAATCCAAATCCCACAGAAGGATCATAGAGGCCAGAAACCAGCGAAAGAGCACCACCATGACAATAGCAGTAGCAATAGCACTCATATTTACAACAACAGCACCAACAATAGCATACCTCCATTTAATCATCTGAATAACGACTTCAACTCATCGGAAATAAACCAATATTTATCAGATCTGGCTAAACATCTTACTAAGTATGCGGTTCCTTACAAGTCATCAGGTTCAGATTGGATAGAGAATACAAAATCAAACAAGCATAATAATAATAATAATAATAACAACAACAACAATAATAATAATAATCATAATAACAATCACTTCAATAGAGATATTGTCGTATCTGAATTTCAAAAGCATTTAGCAAACAATAACTTCCACAGAAGATGAGGAAGAGAATCAAAGAGTCTGGTACTTTTATAGAGATCATGAATGGAGATAGAAGGCCGAAAAGATAGCTGATAAAGCCATGTTCATCTCATTCTCTCTTCATATACATATACATGAATATATTCCTTCGCTTTCCTACAAGTCTTCAGTATAAATTGAACTCGATGCATTTATAATCTGTTGAAAGTCAAATCCGGTGTAGTTCCATCAACTATTCCAACTTTTTCGTTGAAAATGGCTCTCTATCTTGTAATCTCAAGAATAGTACATACAATTGTGGCCACTAGCCACAAGCTTACCATACACCAGCCAATTGTTTTGTTCATTCTCCATCTGTTCAATGGAACCACAATCAACAAGAAGAGCAAATTGATCAATAATGTAAATACACTGATCACTAACGTGCTTGAAACATGGAACTCAAGAACATCAACCTTCTCAAATTTTGGGAGCAGAAATACCCCACTACAACCTATACCAAGTAAAAGATTCAATAATGGACCACCAAAACATGCTGATAACGCCATCATGGGAAATCCCATCTTTGCAATAGTAAAGTTGGAAATGAAATCTCCTAAAGAATTACCAACAGCAAAAACTGTAACTCCTAGAATAGCATCCGATAAGTTCAATAATATGGAGAAGAACTTGATAATGGAGATTAACTCAGTGGCAATTGTAGAGATCCAGGCAATTGAGACAACAAAGCCCACAATGGAAAATAGTATGTAAAAGATTGATACCGCTTGGTAATGTGATGTCTCGTCCTTCATTGCCCTCTTGACTAACACTAAAGACACAATCAAAGCAACTGTTATCAAAAATGGGAATAGAACAAACTTGTAGCTGAATTCATCTTCATAAAATATTAGAAATGTTAAGATCACTGGTGAAAACAAGCATTGTAATACTAAAAGACTGATTTCTCTTGTTAACAAACTATCTTTGTTTTCAAAATTCACAACAGGAATGGTGAGTCTTAATACTGTTACCAATGGCAAACAAAGAACACTAATAAATTTATCAAGGACAGTCTTCTCTGCAAATTTTCGTAGAGTGGGAAACAATATGAAAAAGAAACCAGAATTCTCGTCCAAAATTTTGCTATTTTTGAACATATTAGCCAACTTCTCCTTCAATATCATATTGGAGTCATAAAAACCTGAAGTTGTATAAAACTCTGGGTTTGAAGTTGGGTCATCATAAAATGGTGAGTATGTAGCTGGTGCTGATAATGAGTGTCTATAACCACTATTATCAAGATGATCAGCTTCATTACTGAAATCTGAAAACTGTGGAGAGGGGTCATCTTTGAATATAGGCTCTGAGCTCAGTCTAATATTTGTAGTTTTCTTCAAAGAAAATGGCTTCAAGTCAAGAGTATTCAAACCTATGCTCATATTGTTTGAGATTTCATGATCATGATCATTATTGTTACCGTTTTTCTGTGTTTCTTCTATTATATCATTCATTTTATTGTTGAGATTAATGGCACTCAATATAGAAGGTCTGATAATACTTTGGAAAGATTTCTGAGTCCAATCATCAAGGTTAAAACGACTTGAATGATCGTCTAAAGCTTCAATGTCATTGTTGTTTATATCAAACCCATTAAATATATCATCGTCATTCACTTCGTTATCGTCTGATGCTTTAAACTGTGCTCCATTTGAGTCTAAATAACTATTTCTTACCTTTTGGTCCAACAGCTCTGATCTTCTTCTCTTTATAGTCATCCAATCCCAACAAATCACAAAAATAACGTATAATATGTACATTGAAATCATTCCTAATGATTCCCATAGAGATATTGTACCGTCATGTAAGAAAACAATCAATAAAATCAAAGACACTAAAAGGAATGAAACGTCTCTAATGAATGGCTTTTTAGCAACTTCGAATGGATGGATAATGGCCATACTACCAACAACAACACAAGTTATAAACAGTGCAGCACCTACTAATTCAGCAATAGCCAAACTACCGGAGTTGATTTTCATGGCTTCAAATGTTGAAAATACATCTGGACTACCATTACCTAATGCCAAAATAGTAACACCAGCTAAACTTTCACTCATTTTGAAGAATTTTGAGATTGTGTTCAGATTTGGACATAAAAACTCAGAGGCAGTCATTCCTAAAGTAGTGAATAGGATGAGCAATATCATAATGAATCCAACAAGTGTTATAATTTTGAGATTTGAATGACAGTAATAGATTGAAACAAAGTTAAAGAAGCCTATCTTATAGTCTTGACAGTTCTGACCAGCAAAGAGACATTGATCTTTTAAGTCAACTAAATGTATATCATGACACGAATCGCTGATATTGTAACTATATTCGTTTCTTTCAATGTCATCCTCTGTGTATATGTCAACATTGGGTATTTTATAAGAGGTAGATGACAATGACGATGATGATTGACTTGTTATATTCTGGAGTTCACCTCTGTTAAGTTGTTCTTTTGGCACCTGCCTTACCCCAGATGAAGACTGAGCCTGTGTGAAATGACAGAGCAAAAGGGTGAACAATGCAGCATTCCACCAGTGTCGTATTGAGAGCACCATCCTGACAGCACAATCAGTTCAATACAAACCAACAAACCAGGAAATGGATACTATGTTCTTGACACTTGTTGATGATTTGTGCTTTCCTGTCCTTTGTGGTTTTTGGCTTTTTGGCTTTTGACCGGAACTCGTTTTTTTTGGAATTCCGACCATTCGTCTTTTTTATGAAAACACGTCAACAACAAATCGAATAAGCATCAAAGCTTGAGCTCTTCACCGATAAACCAGACCATCCAGGGTACAATCAAAACACAAATGAAGCTAATCTCATCAATATCTTTATTGGCTGCTGCTGCTTCCTCAGTATTGGCACTACAGGTCTCAAACGGTGCCCTCAAGAACGAAGCTGGCCAATCATTAACCTTTAAAGACACTGCACCAATCCAATTGACTCAAGAAACTTCAAAAATAGATATCACATTCAATATCGACTCAGAGCCATCGCAGTTGTTTGTTAGACTAACTAATGAAGACGGACTGGAGAAATCATACAAACCAATCTTGAAGAGCACAGCTGATGGTGAAGCTGGTTTATTGGCCAAACTATCCATCAAATATGATTCTTTACCAAGTGCACTCAAATCTTCATCAAGTTTAGATATCTCTTTGATTGCAGCAAGTGCTAGTGATAAATCAACATATCTTGAATCAATTGGATCAATTGCCATTGCTAAAGAATTGACTGATAAATCAACCTACGTCAAAGCTGAAAGATTTGAAGCAAAACCAGAAATTCATCACATTTTCCAACAATCACCAAAGACCGTTGATTCATCAATTGCACTGATCTTTGCAGCATTTTCAATTGGTGTATTATTCCTTTTGATAAGTACCTGGTTTGGTTTAGGTTTAGTTAACTTGAAGAACTTACCACAGAATATAACATATCATTTGGCCTTTATTGCTTCAATTATTGGTTATGAAGTCATTTTTTTCCAATATTATTTGAGTTCCTCAATTTTTGATACCATCTTCAAATCATTTGCCTTATTGGCACCAGCCGTTTTTGTTGGATCAAAAGTTTTGAACTACCTGGTTGACTTAAGATCTCAAGGTAAACGTTAACCCAAAAATATCAAACAGGAAAGAAAAAAAAAAAGTATTTTAATAGTTCTTACAAATATTACTTTCATCTCATCACCAACTACATTATATGTTCTCTTAAATTAGTGAATGGGTTTAATTAAATTAGTATACATTGTTTTCAATACTATATTTTATAAATCAATTAGAAAATATATTTGAATCCTAAAAGAAATCGTCATCAAATCCATCTTGTAAGGCATTGATCAATGCTTGTTCATCATCTTGTGTCTGTTTGTTGACAGCCTGTTCCTTTCTATTGACACTTGGAGGGAATCTCATTGCCTTCACACTATCATTATGTAAGGAATTGACAAAATTAATACGTTGATTGAATTGTTCATGAGGTTGAGTTGTAGAATAGATATTTGAAACTTCATTGCTTTCAACATAACCCAATTGATGATTGATTTTAGCATCAATAACACCATCTCTAATAGCTTTTGAAACAATATATTCTGCAGATGCTTCATTATCTAAATGTAATTTAATGCAAATATCCTTCAATGAGATTTTATTATAAGACAATGAAATGATTCTAATACCAGTTTTAATAACATTTGATCTTAATCTAGTAACCAAACTATAATTATCATCTTTGATTAAGATATCACGATATTTATTTAAAGTATCAATGAATAATTTTAAATCACCTAATTTGACAGCCTTAGTGATTTCTTGATATGGTAATAAAACATTTTCAAAACCTGATTTCTTAAAGAATTGTAAATCTGGGATATCACCAGTTAATAATTGAATACAAACACTTAATTTATGAGCAGATTGTAAAAATCCTATTGAATTTTGAGTTTGTGGAGCCTTTCTAATAGCAGTTATAACAAATTCATAAGAATCAGAATAATTCAATTGAATTGAATTAATCTTTGCTAAATAATAATAATATCTTGATTCAATTGAATTTGAGATGTTTTTTGGGAATTCAATTTTCTCAATAAAATTTGAAGCTTGTGAATAATCATGAGCCAAGATATAGTTTCTAAGTAATAAAGTGATTAAAGAACCATAAGTTTCATTATCATGTTTGATATTGGCAGTTCTTAATGCAATTGATAATTCAGGTCTAATGGAAACTAAATCATTTAATAATTCTTTTGTTCTTGAAATATAAAACCAAATTTTAGCATTAATCAAATCTAATGAACGTCTATTATAACTTTTCATTAATTTCAAGATATAATTTATGTTCAAATCATCTAATCTTGATAATTCTTTCAAATCTAATAGATATAATTGAACCAAAAGATGAATGGCAAAGTTAACCTCTGGTAAGATTTCTCCTTCAATATCAATTTCAATTTCATCATCATCTTCCTTTGAACCATCAATGAAGTTTAACAAGTATTCTTTATAATTTGGAGCCAAGTATCTTTTGATTAATTGTGACAAAACATTGGCATTCAATTGTTTTCTACAACTTATCAATTCTCTTAATGTTTTAAAGATATAACGTTGATCAAATGTTTTAACAGTCTTTGAAATCAATTGAAATGAGTTTTCAATTCTGGTGATTGTTTCCAGGTCAATTTGTTCAGGACTGCGCTCAGTATCAATCTCTATCTTTTCAACAGCGGCCTCTGTTTGAGTCATATCCGTATTATTGTGTTTATAGTTGTCTTTTTTGAAATATTGATCTTGTTTGTTGTTGTGTTAAAGGATCTGTAAATTATGGTGGCAAAATCCAAAATCCACCAAGAATTAAAAAAAAAAAAAAAAAAAAAAAAAGTTGGACAAATTCTGTGGTGTTCGGGTGTTATTGGGCTAGTATACGGAATAGTACTCAGGTTGTTTTATGTTGTATAATGATGTTAAGAGGAGATCCTATCTAAGAGATCCTATCTAATTAGCTATGTTAAACTCTAGTTCATTAAAGTTCAACTTCCGAGTGTCCATTGTTCTTATTTTCATCAAATCATTATGATTTAAAGTGATCAATTGATCTTTTGAATCAACATCTTTAATATAAATTTGTAATATTTGAATCAATCTTGATAAATAATGAATTATACCAGTTAATTTATACTTATTCAAGATTGTTGGGGACCAATATTTATGAATTTCCAAGATTTGTTGAAGCATTATATTTGATAAATGTTGTTGTGACATGATGGAAACATAATTTGTATCATCATAATTCAAATCATTATTAATGTTATTAAGATTGATTAGATTCAATTTTGAGTTGTTGTTTGTACTTGACGTCTCCATGTCATTCTTCTTCTCATTATTAGCCAATATTTGATTATAATATTGATTTAATTTATCTTCAGATAAACCTTGTAATATACATGAATCATCATCAATATTATTATTCATGTTATTATTATTTGAGCCAGCATTTTGATTAAAGATCATTGAACCCAATGTGATGATTGATTTTCTTAAAGCGTATTTCATTGGAGGTATTAATGGATGAAATATTAGTGGAGAAGCTAATTTTAACTCCAAAGCTCTTTGGAAAGTCTTTATAATGATTGGAACTGAAGATAATAATATTAATGAATATTTTATTAATGGTGCCTTGTAATTTGTTTTGTCTTGGTCTTGTTCTTGGGTTTGTGTTGATGATGGTGAAGAAGGTAATGATGATGGTAAAGAAGGCGATGAAGATGATGAAGATGCTGTTATTTTATAAAGCATGTAGTAAAGAGATTGAATGATTGAGAAAATCATCAATTTTGCACAAATTGATTGAGCACAATGAATGATGTCATCTTTTAATAGTAATGTGGCTTCGTCGTCTTGATTTTCATTCAAAGTTGGTTGGGTAATATAGTTGTCTAATTTAGCTTGTAAATTGATCAATTCTTGTAAGATATTAATTGAATTAAATTTATCATTGATTATATTTTTTAATTCATTGATTTGAAAATTGATATGATCAGAGTATGAAATGGTATTACTATTGTTATCATTTGATGCTGTTTTGTTGTTGTTATTATTATGTTCTAATATATTGTTTAATAAATTTGAAGAATCTTCAAAGCATTTGAATATTTGAAAGAAGGAGTTATTCAAAATATCATTTTTTTGATCATCAACATTGTTATCATCATCAGTAAATTCATGTGGAGAAGAATAATCAAACATTTCAAAGGCTTTCATCTTTGGAGTTATACCAATTTCTAAAGATTCCATTAATTCTAAGAAATTATAATTATACCAAATTGATTTTAAAAAGAATTTATAATTTGATGAAGCATTTTTAAATAATTGATCAATATTTTTATGAATACCTAAATTAATACCATAAGCGACACCTCTCTTTAAGCAAAGAATATATTCATTTGTAAATTCTAAAGAATCACTAAATCTTGAAATTGGATAATCAATATCAAATATAAAATTAGTTAAAATTGCATTAACAGATTCCATTGATAAAGAAGAACCAAATAAACAATCATGACTTTGATTTTCTTCATCATTTAAACTTAATAATTTTTCAACTAATGGATTTGCACAAATGATTGATCTTGAATATTCAGACATTAATCTATTATTCTTTTTAACTGATAAAGATAAAATTGCTAAAATATTTGATAAAGTTGTTAATTTTCTAAAATCTTTAACCACTTTAAGATCAATAATACAAGAACCATTTAAAAGATTTGGCTTTATTAAATCATTAAAAGAATTTAAAAATTCTAATTTATCTAATTTAATAAATGAAATTGAATTTTTAAATTTAAAGAATTGATTTAATTCAAAAATTAATTGATTATATTTTGGTAAATATAATTGCATATCTTCAATTAATTCATCTAAAATAGCACCATTATCAAAAGGTGTTAAACCTAAAGAGATTGAACAAAGTTTTTCTTTAAAGATTGAAATGATTATATCATTATTTTCTCTTTTTGATTGTAAATGTTCTAAATTGATCATTGTATTTGATAAATCAATCATGAATTTTTTGAAGGGTAGTTCGTTTTGGGAGATTGCGCTTGTTGATATTGGGTTTGAGTGGTGAGAGGTGTAGCTAAATGTGTTTAGACCTTGAGTTTGTAGTAACTTTGGGTTATCATTAATATCAGTGTTGGTAGTGTTGGTAGTGTTGGTAGTGTTGTTGTTTGAAGGGCTGTTGTTGTTTGAAGGAGATGAAAAAGGTGAAGGTATATCAGTAACAACGGTAGTAGTAGTACTAGCAGTAGTAGTACTAGTACTAGTACTAGTAATAGCAGTATTACTACCCAGACGTAGTCCCTGTGTCCTCTCTATAAGCAATTTTGCCAGGTAAAACTGCTCCCTTGCAAGCTCAGAGTTCTGCTGCTTCAAAAGCATGAGGTTTGTCTTTGAATTCTTTGACTTTCTGCCCATGCGCTTCTCCTTGTAGAGACAGAGCTCTACTGGGATCTTGAGGTCCTTGCAACTTGAGCAGATTGGTTCCTGTTTGTCACAGCGTCTTCTTCTTAGTCTGCAACCGATGCAACTGAGGCGCTTTGGGTTCTTTGTGTTTGTGTTGCGGATGTATGTGATCTTTGTTGAAGTGACTGGTTCTGGAGATGACTCTGTGTCTGAGTCGTATATTTTGGGCATTTCTTTGTTCATTGTTGATGATATTTGTTAAGAGATATTTGTTAAGAGATATTTGCTAAGAGATATTTGCTAAGATGGTTATTTTATTTTAATTTGTTGATTTCACAAGATGAAAAGATGAAAAGTGATTTCTAATCCGCAGCGGGTCCTTGCCACTTGCCACTCAGACTGGACCGACAAACACAACGCGAAAATCCGAAATCCGAACACTTCAAATTTCAAATGCCGGAGAGTGAAATATCATATCATATCCTTAGTTATAGATTATACTGATTTACTGATTTATACTGATTTATACTGATTTATACTTGTACTTATATCTATACCCTTTATGCTATAACACATACCACCACTCAGAACGTCGTGAAAAACTTGTCGTCCAGCTCAAGATCGTTCCAGTCAAACAGACTCAGGTCCTTCTTCCAAAACTCATTGTAATCAAACTTGTTGTAATAGCCATACCCGTTACCACTATTACCACTATTACTACTATTACCATTCATATCACCACTACCACTACCACTACCACCACCATTCATATTGCCACCAACACTGGATCCAACACCCATATCCATCATCACAGGACTCGTACCATTACTCATACCACCACCACCATTACCATTACCACCACCATTACCAACAACTCCAACACTATAATCAAACTTATCATTGAAATTGGAAATGGAAAAATTATAATCAAATGAACCTCCTGTACTGGCCCGAACTGGTGGTACAGCACTAACATCAACACTAGTACTGTTATCATTATTATTAACAGCAGTACTACTAGTACCATCCATCATTACTGATCCAGTACTTAATGCAGCAACAGATATTGGTTGAATCATCTCATCATGTCCTTGTGATGTCACAGCCGGCATTGGACTATTATTAACACTATTACTTGCACTAGTAACCATATTGAAATTTTCAACCAATGGATCCCCAGGATATAACCAATTTAATAAAAATGAACTTAATTTTAATATTTGATGATAAGTATAATTATCTAAAACAAATTTAATATTATATTTATCATTAATAATTAAATGATTATATCCATTAACAATCTTATATGCATTTAATAACAAAACTTTAAAATTTAATATTTTATTACCAAATTTTTCTAATAAATCATTAGATCTCTTATCAATTGAATAATCTTGTAATTCTTCTAATGTAAAAAATTCAGGTATAATCTCCATTATCTTTGATTCATTTAATTGTGGATTAGCAAATGATTGAATATCATTCTCAACTTTATTATAAACTAATTCTGGCTTTATTTGTGAATAATCATTAACTCTTGCTCCAACTGTTAATGCACTTCTTCTCATACCAATATTAAAAAAAATTGATAATTTAATTAATGATTCAATTGGTAATAATAAATCACAATTTTCATCTTGGAAAATCCTTTGATAAATTAGTAATATTTTGGAAATCATACTAACAATAAAAAATGCATATTTTAATGATAAAATCTTGAATTTATAATGTAATAATGTAATGGCATTATTATCTTCATCATCAACCAGCTTCTTATCATCATTATCACCAATATTATTAATATCTGGTACTTTTCTAAGACAAACACTATAAAGTGTTTGAATTATTGAATAAATAAATATAATAAGGCCAATTCTTTGAATCTTTGAATTGAATTCCTTTAAATGTTCTTCATCAATCTTTATACTCAATAATTCATCAAATAATTCACAACAAGTTAATTCATTCATCTCTTTATATATTAATGAATGTAATTCTTCAATAAATCCATCTTCAATCTTGGAAATTAATTCTTTATTCTTATCTTGTTTGACTTGTTCTTCACTTTCTTCCTCATTATCCTCATCATCATCATCATCATCATCATCATCATCGTCATCTTTTTTTTCATCATTATCATCTGACTTCTTTCCCCTCTTATCTTCTTCTTTTTCTTCTTCTTCTTCATCATCTTCCCTTTCACTATTCAATTCATAATCATGAAATTCATCCAAGACTCTCTTAATACCCTTCATTAAATTTAATGATATCTTATCATAAAGAAATGAATCATTTTCTATCTCTGATTTCAAAAGTTCTTTATCTTCATATCCATTATTATTATCATTATTATAATTACCATCACCGGCTTTATAAAAATAATAATCAAATATTTCAATATCCTTTGAACTTATTCTTGATTTAATTCCAATTTCATATGAAATTATACAATCAAATGTCATTAAATTATACCAAAGACTTTTAAATTCCATTAAATCTTCAACTTTATTAAATTTCTTATAATCAATCAATTTTGCTAAATTAATAACAAATGATAAATAATTTTGTGATTCTGATCCATCTGTACCATCATTTTTACCATGTGGATAAAAATATTCCATAAAGCATAATTCTTTTAATATCCAAATTATATCTTTATTATATGGTTTTTCTAATCCTGGTAATGAAAAAATACTATAAATAATTAATTCTGAATAACTTAATAATAAAAGATAATTCTTATTATTGTTATTACTCTTCTTTTGATCATTATTATTTAATGAATATTGTTGATAAGTGATTGGATAAGTTATAATGATTAAAAATTTTGATAATTTAATTAAAATATCAATCAAATTTTGTGGTTTAATGAATTTCAATATTAATTGACCTGATTCACCAATTGTAAAAATTTCATTAAAATTATCAATTTGATCTTTTAAATTAAGATAATTATTTCTTAATTTATTCAATTTAAAATATTTATAAAGTAATAATTTTGTTATGTTATATGATGGTAAATTAACAACTATTTCATCCAATAATTCATATAATGTTTCCACACTTGAAGTAGTATTTGGATCAGTAGTATGGTCATTCATTAATGGTGGATTGAAGTTGTTCTTGTTGTTCTTGTTATTGTTATTGTTATTTTTATTATTGACAAAGTCCATATCAACATCATTCTCATAATTGATGTTTAAGCAATTGGCTAATAATTTATCCCTTAAGGTATTTAATTTAGTCTTTGATCTAATTCTTTGTAAAATATCATTCTTTGGCTTTAAATATTTATTCTTTTCATTGTTTATAATCTTTGTGATATTTAAAGTCAATAATGCCAGCATTTGTTCAGACTTTAAATGAGCACCCCAACTCAAGGTACCAAAATGACCAAAGGCTCCATTATGATAAAATTCTCTTAATTGATAGCTCAACTTGTCATAAGATTTCGGAATACTTTGGTGTTTCCTTGTTGAAATGGTGTTCAGTTTGTTGTTATTGCTTGTAGTGACGATCTTGTTGATGTTGGAAATAGTCCTTGTTGACGGGGAAGATGGTGTTGTTGGATATCTGTTCTGGTAGGACACCTTCTTTGCCCGCAGCTGCTTGTTCTTGTTTCTCAGCTGGAGCAGCATCTCCTTCGCGTCGCCCTGTCTCTTGCCACACTCGTAGGACCTACAAAGGTCGTGAGGGATGTTGAGCCTTTGGCAGGATTCGCAGGGCCATATCTTTGAGCACTTCTTTCTTCTGATTCGACACGCGGTGCAGGGAGATGTCAGGATGTGCTTCTGCTCTGTGTGGTCCATGTTGTTCTATTTGTATTAACAGAATTTGTAGTATTTGTAGTATTTGTAGTCTTGGTTGTACCCAGCACGAACCGCCAAGTTTCCCTTTCAAAGAGATGATATCCTGCGCTTTTAATTAATTCGACTTTCCCTGTCAGATTCAATTTCAAAACTTTGCGAGATCCTGAAAAACACCTGGACACCAGCTGTGGGCGGCGAAACAACAATTTCTGGTGGCAAATTGAATTCTTAACAACAAACCATCAACAAGAACAGGAACAGGAATAGTCAAAGGAGATGTCTGCAATTACAGTGCAGTACGGACTCAGGTTTACCAAGGTACAGACAACGCCAGGAACATCCATTGGCCAGGTCGTCCAATCAGCAGCCAAATCGCTCAAATTGTCGTCAAATAATCTAGCTCTTTACCACAACAATATCCAACTATCCAATTCACTATCCATAAGACTAGCAAACTTGCCCAACGGTGCTAAACTACTCTTGAAAGAATCATCACTATCTTCCCCTGCTTCAGTAACAGTCAAACTACAGTTCATCAACCCTCCAACAACACTCAATCTATCTTCAAATTCAACAATATTGAAAGCTTTAAAGACTGATTTAACAATTGATCAATTCATCACACATGTTGAAAAAACTTTAAACATTCAAATATTATCATCAACACATACAGGTCTTAAATTAAATTATTTGTCAAGAACTTTAGATAACTCAATCGAGGATCAATTCGAAAAGACAACACTATCACAAATAGGTCTAGAAAATAACGCTCTATTAAGATTATCTTTCTATAACAAATTAGAATCAACAACAATAACCAATGATACCTCTAATAAAGGTGTCTTTAACCTCACAAATACAAAGAAGACAAAGCTTGCCACTCCTGAGAACAACAGCACCGAAGACATTGTCATGACTGATGCTACTACCGCTCCTGCTTCTCAAGAAGCTGCTCCTGTTGTTGAATCAACACTTGAACAAGAACTTCCAGAAACAAACCCCCAAACAGCTACCAATATAACTTCAACTCCATCTTTTATTTCAAAGCCAATAATCAAAGAAAAGGAAGAACTTAAGGAAGAAATAAAAGAAAAGCCATTTGAAAAACATATTTATGTTTATAAACCAACAAATAATCATATTTCTACTCGTGATATTGAAGAAAAGGTGGATGATAATTCTTATACTTTTACAGTAGATCATGCAAAGAGTTATCAAAATCTTTTGGCTAAAAAGGCTCATGAATCAAATAGACAACGTTTATTAAGATTGGAATCTGTTAAAAAATCAAAATTTTCAAAAGATGTTATTGAAATAAGAATTAAATTCAAAGATGGTCAATTATTACAACTGAATTTCAAATCAAGTGAGACTAATTATGATTTATACAAAAGTATATCAAGTTGTCTTGAATTGAATAATGATGATGATGATGATGTGTCAAATAATATTGATGAATTTCAATTCGAATTATTTGTACCGATTCCACCTTCATTAATAAAGATTAACATTGATAATAAAACTCAATTATCATCTCATCTTGAACCAAGAAATTTGTTAATTATCAAACCATCAAATCAAAAGACTTATCTAAATTTGAAAAAGGAATACATTGATATTTCAAAGGATATTGATCAAGTTGAAGAATTACAAATTGATCAAATAAATGATATTACCACTCCTTCTTCTTCTTCTTCTGCTGTTGATGATGATGAAAAGATACATAATGGTATCTTACCTACCAAGAAAACATCAACAAACTCAAGCTTCAAAAGTGATGCTAATGGTAAAAAGATTCCATCCTGGTTAAAATTAGGTAAAAAATGAATCATATCATGAATTAATGATCTTGTCATACTAATTTCACATATCTGTATGCATATTGTAACTAAACTTATAACTACCAATAGACTAGAATATTTTCAAGAAGAGTACATGTATGTTTTTCAACTATAAGACAATGTAGTTATACAAAAAAAAGGAAGGAATTATATGTTATCCTAAGACGTGATTGTCAAGTTATCGTAACTGAGTTTTCAATAGTAATCAAATCATGATAAAAATAGGGTATAGTAGTAAACGGATGATCTAACTCGCATCATAGTATAATATTGTTATTGGATGAATATAAGGATGATGAAAAAGATCATTTCAAGAAAATAAATCTGACCAAACACTTATATATGCAGTAAATGCGATATAATCAGATATGGCCTGCAAAACGTATAAAAGAAGAGGAAAGTAATATAAAGGTTTGAATGTACTGTGTTGGTTGTAATTCAGATTAGTATCACCTTAGAGATGATGGAAATGTCAAATTTGGTTTTTGAAGGGTATAATCACCTAACCACCGTATACTGAAGAGAAAACCTTCTTGATCTCATCATCAGAATAACCGGATGCTAATGCAACTTGTAATAAGATTCTTGACTTGATTGGATCCAAGATACCACCAGCAACCACACCTGAACCAACATCAGTTGGTACTACTGTAGAACCGGCAATATCATTGCTAACAACAACTGAAAATTTAGATGAAAGGGTAGTCAATGATTTTGAAATTGAGCTTGAGATATCAATTGATGAAACAAAAATCAATCCATCAATTGAATCACTTAAACTTAATGATTCTAAAATTGCTGAATCAAATCCTTCATAGTTATAGAGAATAACAACAGATGGTAAAATATCAACATCAATTATATCAAAGGTGAAATTTGAAGTTGGTACAGATGAAGCATCATAATACCATTGAATTTGAGTATCATTTGACGTTGGTACAATTGAACCAATCAAACCTTGTGGATAGGCAATGATACTATCACCAACAGATTTTCTTGAATAAAATCCAGAAGTGATCTTTTTATCAACAACAACCAATGAACCACGATTTGAAGCACCATCAAAATCAGATGCAACCTTAATGGCATTAACAAAATTTGAAATATCACCACTAATGATATCATCTAATTCAGGCTCCACAGTGATTACAATTGGGATTTCAATTTCTGTACTGTTTAAAACCAAATCTAAAAAGAAGGCAGTATCTTCAATGACATCTAAGTCTTGTAGAATGACAACACCATCATATGAACCTAAATCATCAGTTAAAGCAATGAATAAATCAAGTAATTCCGTAGTGTTATAATCACTAAAGTTTCCAACTTGTTCATATTCTAGTTCAATGTCATTTTCCAACCCAGTCTTTTCCAAGATGGATTCAAGATCAATTGTAGTACCAGTGGCAGTACTGGTTGTTGATGATTGAGCCTTTGAAACAAATGCATTTAGGGCAGTGGTATTAATGACACCATTTGAACCAACTGATTCCAAAATTTCAGCAACTGTAAGGTTGAGGTAAGCAGATGTAGAGGCAGCTCCAGATGTGGTGGTGTTTGAGTCGTATAATTCTGTGAAATTGGTGGAGAATGAGTAAATCTTAATCAATGGTAATTCAATAGCAGTTGATGAATTTGTTGAGTTGGTGGAATTAGTTAAATTTGAAGAACTTGTTGTTGAATTTGTAGTATTTAAATAAGGGGATGATGAGTTTGTTGAGTTTGAAGTGTTGAGAGTTGAAGCTTTAATTTCATAAAAGGATGTCAACTTGTTAATATTTTCTTCAAGTGCTTCTCTTGCCCTTAGGTCGATTGGAGCAGCATCACGACGTTGAAGAAAAGATAAGATATTCAATGGCAGGGCTGTTGCCAAAGAAAGAGAGGTTAGCAAGACTGGAATTCTCATTATTCTTTGTGATTGATGAGTTGTTCACTGTTGATGACTACTATTACGATAATAATATTTGGGACTCGAGGAATGGTTTAATCTGAGGAAGGAATCTGTAGAGTATTTATACAAATTGTGAAATTTCACTGAGATTGGATGCTTTGTGGAAGATGAGGAAGAGCTCGAGACAATAATGGCACATTGCCCAAAAATGGGGGATGAGTCTCAAATTAGTCTCTATTCGTCCTTAATTGAATCACCAAATGAGGACAGGAACAACTCAAACGGGATTGGTCTCAAGACTACGTATCTGTGGGATGGTCTAAAGGTCTTTTGAGAGAGGTTTACCACAAATATCCTGCTGTCAATTAAGCTTATCCTAATTCAATTAACTCTCGCTGTAAATATTGAACAAGCTGATAAACCATACATTGGGTGCTCTTAATTGCTGTACTTGATAATAATCATCATGAGGATTAATGTAATTCCACTATTACTATTAAATCTCGAGGCTGCCAGTTCACATTAATTAATGCATGTATACTGACATGCTACACTACTAGTACTGTCTGGTATCGTCACCAACGCTGTCATAGACTACAAAGCCTCCAACCTCCAACAATTACATATATATCAGTTGAGACAACAGCGTAGTCTCCCTAAAATCCTGGTGTATTCAAGTTTGCTATCCATAATTCGAGCTAGTCTTCTTTTTGCGGGATCTCAGCTTTAATTTCAGCTGCTGTGGCGCCGCCTTTCGCCTTTTTTTTTCTGTCACAAAAACTCGGTTTTAATTCTCGGTGCTCGGAGATAATCTGGTGGATGAGATATAATGAACGGTAGATCAATGGGACGTGTTGTTGGCGTGTTGCTCCTTGGCACTCTTGAAAAGCATCTCCAAGACAATCTCAGAAGCAGCATCAAAATAAGCGACTACCTTCTCCTGATCGTTCATATCAACAGCAACGTATTTCTTCTCCTTCTCGCTGAAATCAAGCGCAGTCAACGGAGCCCAATCTGCAAGATCGTAATCTTTCAACGTTATCACAGGAGGTTTACCATCAACATATTCTGGTAATACTGGCATGGTAAAACAATTACACAGTCTTTTATTGCGGCTAGTCTTCACTTAAATTTTGGTTGAATTTGGCTGTAATTTGTAATTTGACCTTTTTTTAAAAAATTTCTGGATGAGATTTTTTTTTTTTTTTTGGAAAAAAAAATTACTTTAACCATAGAAAGGTAGTACTACAAACTGGTATCATCAATATCATACAACCAGACTCAGCATATATTACATTAAAGATGACAAGCATAGAGATACCGAAGTTTGTTTTACCAGGACAACTGATTGCTCCAGCATACAAGAGAGAAGGCTCAGAGAAGCTAGTGACACAATTTGAAGCTGGAAATGGAACAGTACTTCAAGAAGTTACCATCAAGAATCAAAAGACTAAAATAATATCAGCTACTTTAATTGGTAATATCACAATTGAAGAAATCAAAGAGGATGAAACCATTAGCAAGGATAATGATGAAGAAGAAACAAAAGTAAAGAGCGACTTCCAAATCCAAAAATATAGAATAAACGTTGTCCCATCAACATCAAATGAATATAAAGAGTTCCAAAATGATGATGATAATAATAACAACAAGATAAAATCATCAACAAAGACTGACTTTGCTACCAATTTACCAAAAGAAGGTGATATTGTCTTGACAAGAGTCACAAGATTAAACTTAAAACAAGCTTATGTTGAAATTTTAGCTGTTGAAGGAGCAGGTAATGTCTTATCAGATTCATCCATTGGAACTAATGGTCATGGTATAATTGCACCAGGTGGTGGATCTGGAGCTGCCACCTTTTCTATTCATCAAGGTTCTTCAGACTTGGGAGAAACTTTCAAGGGGATTATTAGATCACAAGATGTGAGATCAACAGATCGTGATAAGGTCAAGATATTAGATAGTTTTAGACCAGGTGATATTGTTAGAGGTCAAATTCTTTCGTTAGGTGATGGTAGTAATTATTATTTAACAACAGCAAGAAATGATTTAGGTGTGGTGTTTGCCAAATCACATAATGGAGTTGGTGGTATAATGTATGCAGTTGATTGGCAAACAATGGTTTGTGCAAAGACTGGTGAAGTGGAAACAAGAAAATGTGCTAAACCATTTTAAATAATTAATTAGATGTTTGAATCTCATAAATTAATCAATAAATGTGCATCTCTTTTACCTAATTGTAATAACATGAAGCCATATAGCAATCAACTTGAGTTCCCTTAACAGTACTTTTGATATTCCAGCCTACCGTACGTAACGATGATCAAGCGAGAAATCACAAAAACCGAAAACCTCAAAAATTACTATATTTTTGAGTATGAGAGGTTCAATTTGCTTTAATGTCGAGTCAGGACTCAGGAATCTCTACAAGATGAATGGTAATCAAGTTTAAAGCAGAAGCAAAAAAAAAAAAGTTAAGAATGACACGGACAGGAATTGAACCTGCAACCCTTCGATTGCACTTAGATTCCTTAAATTGGAGTCGAAAGCTCTACCATTGAGCCACCGCATCATCTTGAAAAAATAACACACACATTGCCATCCAATCGTCTTTGCACGTGTCACGTGACTTTATCCGTTTTTGGGAGCGCGAAATGAATGAGAGTCTTGAGGCTAAAAGCATATGAACAGGTTCAGGTCTTATGTAAGAGTATAACAGCATTGTATTAAACTAGTACATTCATCAACTTCTATGATCTCTATTTCTCCCTGTTCCCCCTAGTAACTCCCAATCCCGGCCTACAGTCAGATCGTGTGAGCCCAGGGTCCAGGGCGGGTCCAGGCAGGGATTGTCTGCCTGGCGAGATCGCTTCCCTGCCTAGCTGCTTTTCTGCTATTGTCTTCTCGGTCCGGAAACGCTTCGGAGCCTGTCCCGCCGCTGTTTCCGCAGATCTTACCGATTGAAAAAGATTACCAATTCTGCAAAAAAGTTCAACACGCTTTTCCTTTGGGTGTGTCCTCTTGAATAATCCTCAAGCTCAAGAACTGCACATTCCTCTGATTGGAACATCACCGGACCTTTTGTTGCAAATCCCCCCTCTCCCATTACTTATAAGCACACATCATGGCTCTCTTTGGAAAGAAAAAGGTTGAAGAACCAAAAGTTGACACATCAAAGCTCATCAAGACAGATGTCCCATTTTCTGATGTACCAACAACCTCAACAATCCCAACCCAAACTAAATTAACTGAAGAGGAAGAAACTAAATACAATGTGGTCCTAAAGCATTTCCAAGACCCTAGTATAGAAGTTTACACTACAGAAACATCACCATCAAAAAAGGCCAAATTAACCTCTCATGAAAAATCATGGTTAACAAAGGAGTGCTTTTTAAGATATTTAAGAGCTACTAAATGGAATACTGCTGATTGTATTAAAAGAATTGAAGGTTCATTATCTTGGAGAAGAGAATTTGGTATTACTGGTGAAAATGATATTGTTACTCCTGATCTTGTTTCTGAAGAAAATGAAAGTGGTAAAGAAGTTATTCTCGGTTATGAAAATGATGCTAGACCAATTTTATATTTAAAGCCTGGTAGACAAAATACTAAAACTTCCTTTAGACAAGTTCAACATTTGGTATTCATGTTAGAAAGAGTCATTGATTATATGCCAGCTGGTCAAGATTCTTTGGCTTTATTAATTGATTTCAAACAATATGATGATGTTCCAAACACTCATGGTGGTAAAATTCCACCAATCAACACTGGTAGACAAGTTCTGCATATTTTACAAACTCATTATCCAGAAAGATTAGGTAAGGCATTATTGACCAATATTCCATGGTTAGGTTGGACTTTTTTAAAATTGATTCATCCATTTATTGATCCATTAACAAGAGAAAAATTGGTTTTTGATGAACCATTCCCAAACTATTGTCCAATTGAACAATTGGATAAGTTATATGGTGGTTATGTTGATTTCACTTATGATCATGATAAATATTGGTCAAAGATGAATGAAATTGCTGATGCCAAGAAGAAACATTACTTTAATAGATTTGAAAAATTTGGTGGTATTGTTGGTTTAAGTGAATTTGATTTAAGAGGTGAAGGTGAAACATTGGCTTATCCAGTTGAACAATTATATCAAATCAAATCAGTACCAACCACAGCTAGTAACTCGATTGAAGGTAATGAGAAATTGAACGAATTAGTAGAAAGGACTGAAGATTTAAAACTAGAAGAAGTTTCAGTTTAAAGGAAACCCAAATGACTGCTATTTTCAAAAAAAAAGCTCCCAGTTTAAAGATTCTCAAGCTTTCTAACTATTCATTCGCCTTATATTCAAAGAATTCAATTCTGCAGATTTCTGTCATGGTTTCTGCCTTTCTGCCCACCATATTTTTGCTCTTCACCGTGTCAATTTCTCTCTCATGCACATACATACTCATAGAGCCTATATAGAGAGATAGTACACCTGTTTAAACGGAACGGAAGTCTGATGAGTTCATATCTCACCTATCCGGTGTTTGTTACTAATAATATATATTCATGTGCCATTATCTGATTTTGTAGCTTTTATTAAATCAGTGTCTTTGAAATATTGAATAGTACTTTGATTACCTGAGTGAGCATTTGAGAAAAAAGACACCAATTTTTTTTTTTAAATTTTTGCTTTTCTGACATCTCACCAAAACTAAACCAACTAGAAAACTAGAAAACTAGAAAACATCAAAACCAGTTCAAATTAACAATATTTATATATTTATATGGAGATTGATACCAAACAACAGCTTTCGAAGACGTTGCCAAGATGCCAGTGCTATCCCTATCCATCATCTGCGAAAATGTGTTGATGCAAAACTACTGTCTGCTTCGCGACTTGGGTGATATCAGATTCTCGTTGATAGAGAGGGTCTTGTACAAATTCACATCTAAACAGTTGATAAACATCGAAAGCATTAATCCAAAATTGATCCTAGATGATGAGAATATCTGGTACAATCTCTTGAAGAAGGAGTTCCCTCAAAACATTCATGAAAGATACACAACCAACTCTTCAAAGATTAAAGAGTTCTTCAAATTTCAACTAGATGAATTGAATTTTGATTACTCTAATTTGAATCTAGATAATTACATCAAATATGACCAACCATCAGGATCTCACAACATTAATGCTAGAAAGTTCAGACTTCCTTCAAAACTTCTCTTTTTGAAATATCAGGAGGATGATCTAAAGAAGGAAGAGTTGGTTATCCAGAACTTACAACAAAGAATGAAAGATCATAAAGATTCCAAAAGTTCAAATAAACTTATACTTATTGATGACATTATACCGGTTAATAAGACAAATCATTCGAGGCTCAGATCGACTAATAACTCCATCAATGCTGAATCACAACATAGATCCAAACTATTCATGAAATCAAAGATTGAAGCTAGGCAACACAAGACTCTATTTAAAAATCCAATCAATATGCAAATCTCTAGACCAAATATTCGACCACCTTCAAAGTCTTTATCAAGTTATGAATCATTACCAATGAAGATGATCAGTGCAGATAAAACATTTACAAAGAAATTAATCACACCTCTCAGCTCAACACCAATTGGTCAACTCAAAAGCCCATCTCAATCTCCTCCTCCCTCATTACCATCATCACCGCTGCGGCCAACAAGAACCAACAATACATCTTCAATCTTCATAAGGAAACCTAAACCTGTACGATCAATGATAAAGAATAAAAGAAAATATAATGAAGTAAACGTTAATAATGGGAATATGGAAGGTAAGGAAGAGAAAGTTAAGGGTAATGATATTAACGATAATGATGATAATGATGATAATGATGATAATAATGATAATGATGATAATGATGGTATCAGAAATGAAATTCAAGATGAAAAAAGTAAGAAGGATGAGGTTAAAAGAATAAAATTTGGGGAGTACATGGCATCAAAAAAAATGGCACTTAAATCACAATCTTCATGAATGCAGATTGATGTATATGATATTATTTCTATATCTAATCTTATAACTGTTAATTGATCTATATCTAATTCTATATTTAATTCTATGTCTAACTCTATTTCTATGCTTTATATATTGTATAACTGCATGATCATGTTTGCAAATATAAATGTAACTGATCAACCTGTTGAATAGTAGTAAATAAGTTACTTAATCTATTATTCTATTAATATTTTTTTGATTCAATGATTTTTTCTGTATTCCAAGATTTGGGTAACAGCATCAAAGATAGTTTTATCTAATGGAATCCATTCAAATCCAACAGCCTTTTGAGTTGCAGAAGTATCAGCTAATGGTAAGTTTTCTTCATGGAATTTTTCAGTCTTTGATGGATCACCAACAGCAACTTTACCAGCTAATTGAGGGAATTGTTTATTGATTGAATCTAAGATGGATTGACCTGAGAATTGACCACTTGATGGGAAAAGTCTTAAACCAGCTAATGAATCCATTTCAATTGGTAAAACGTGTAATTTAGCAACATCTCTAACGTCACAAGCTAATCCACATGGGTCAATAACAAATTCAGTACTCTTTGGATCAATTGATAATGAAGCATTAACCATTTCAGCAGAAGTGTTTAAAGTTGGGTTGATTAAAGCATCATCAAACATTTGAGGACCAAAGACATATGGAGGATTAACAGTAGTTAATGTGAAATTGACTTTATTTTCCTTTACAAAATCTCTAGCTACCACTTCAGCTAATTTTTTGGATGCAAAATAAGCTTTATTTTCATCATTAACTAAATCCCAAGTAATTGGATTCCAAGTTTCTTCAGTATGAATAAAATCACGTTTATGCATTTGAGCAGGATCAATGATGGCAGCAAATGAAGAAGTCACAACGACATGTTTAACTTGAGGAGCAAATTCCTTGACAGCAGATAACATGTTTTTAGTACCTTGAGTGGCTGGAATCAAATAAGCTTCTTCTAAAGGTTTATCTAAACCAAATGAGAATGGAGAAGCTGTATGTAAGACTTGAGTAACTTCAGGATGAGCCTTTAAACAATCATCAAAGGCTCCAGGAGAAGAGATATCAGAGACTAATTCAAAGGATAATTTACCATTTGGGTATAAAGATTTGAATTGAGAAGATAGTTTATCAGCCTTTACTTGAGATCTAACAGTACCAATGACAGTGTATCCCTTTGATAATAAAAGATCGATGATGTGATTTGCAATGAACCCAGAGGCACCGGAGATTAAGACAGATGGAGCAGACATTCGTTGTATTGATATATTTTATTGATGATGAGCAGAGATGCTGAACACAAAAGAGAGGATGTTGATGAGTTTAAATGGAAATCAAAACAAATCAAGTCAAGTCAAGTCAAGTCAAATAAGAAAAACTTTGACATGGATGGCATTACTAAGAAGAATTATTTGATGTCCGGTTCGGATGCCTTTTCCTAGTTGGGCACGCTGTCACTTCGGACTTCGGACTTCGGAGTTTGTGGCACTTGAGTTGAGCAGGGTAAACAGGTTGTACAGGTTATGAAGAGATGAAGAGAATGTCAAGGTGTATATGTTGAAGTGTTGAAGTGTCTTTAGAGTTCCACGCTGCTCACTGGTCACTGAGTAATTCTCAGGACAGAAGGAGCCGCCGCCAAAGAAATGAGCCAAAGATTCATTCCGTGCGCATCACTTGAACAATAGTCATATAGTCATCATTCATCAAGGTATACTATATTGGTTTATGGAGCAATACCTTCCACCAAAATACACTGGTCTAATACTTATAAAGGGCAATTTTTCAGATGGAGATTAGTACAATGGTACAACACAGCTGGCTGTGGTCACGCTGGGCGTGTTGTTGAATAAAGCGTGGGGAGTAATTGATCTTGTGAACTTGACATCTTGACCGTCAATCGGTTATTCAGATTCAGCAGCTCGTTTCATAACTTGGTATTGTATTTCAAAGAGATGAATAACTCGGTGTATATATCTATTGATCCAGAATTACTACTTGTTTGTTCATGCTAAGATGTAAATATTCATGACTTATCTTTTTTCATTTCAAATACTTCTATTTGTCTAACCTTACTAACATCAATACCAACCAGCTAAATGCATACAATATCTTTCAAACTATTGATCCTTTATATCCCAAGTAATCATGAGCTGATTTGCACTAAAGACAGCTCTGTGAAATCTACTTGCAGGTAGATCAATTTAGATCAAGCTCTACAAATTACTTTTCTGCTTCTAGTCAGTCTCATTACTCATAAAAATGGATATTATATGTAGCTCTTGTACTGATTAATTACAATACAGATCAATACTTTTACCATCGATTAACATCTTGTTGATGCTCGTATCTAAGAGAGTATAATCGCTTGTATTCGAACTCAAATTCAGAATAATTTTTAGTTCTTTGATCTATCCAATTAAGTTATGGCATAATCAGCAAGCTGTCAAAATTGATTTCATTTTGAAGCCCAAGCTACTGAACATGACTTCAAGTATAACAGGGAAACACAATTAATTAACAATAAGCATAATGGACATATTTAATACTGATCTCTTTCCATGATCTCTCTAGCACTGCTCTTGTATCCTTTTACGTTAAGCAGGATCATTTAGATCACCAACGTCAAATTAACTAATTGATACTCTTTACTGACATGACAAGACAAAACTAGCAGCTCGACTTGTTATCCAGTTCTTACCAAATCAGCATGGTGCGGTCATGAATCTACAAAAAAGTATCACTTAAATTCAATTCAATTTGCAAACTCGGCGCGAGAATCAACAAATTTAAGCGGCACGGTCTTAAATCGGATTTACCTCGGGTTTATCTCGGAGATGGAAAATTGATACTACTTCCTGATTGTTGTTGATACATCTATTGACATAGTTAATATTAAAGGCTTTCTTCTAAACACTTCAATTAATGTGTATCTGTGAAACTTTTAGAGGAGCTACCATATTTGTTGATTTGTTGATCTGCTGATCTGTCGTCTGTCGTCTGTCAGAATTACTTGACTGTCAAAAAAAAAAACGGAAACAACGATCACAACAGAACAGATAGTAAGGCAATATATGCTTATTGGCCTCAAAACTAGGGATCCCGAGTACACGACATTAATTAATTCTTCAAACCATTGAATCCAGCTTAATCATTCCCAGCCATCTGCTTTAACTGTTCTACTTTTACTTGTGTGCTGACGTGTTTTTAATATTCTAGAGAATTCCATTTCACAATTTGCCACCCATCATCTTTCAATCATTTCAATTACAAATCAGAAAAATTTTGACATAGAGTATAAATACTCCACATCGAGTACTATCGTTTAATCTTCACTTATTGATCACTCCAAAATATCGAAGAATCAAAACTCAAAAGATCAGATTACATTAAACTAAAAGACAAAACATTTGCACAACATTATCAAAGAATATGTCAGGAACTACAGAATTGATGGAAATCGGAGAACATTGTTCATTATGTGGACAAATTGATTTCTTACCATTTAAATGTTCATGCAAGCAAAACTTTTGCTCCCAACATCGTTATCCAGAGAGTCATAACTGTGTTAATCTTTTATCCAAGGATTTAAAGAGACATACGATATCATCTACAAACAAAACAGAGGCAGTTTCTTCCAAATCATTATTCCCAGATAGAAGTAATTTCAAGGTTGAATTGAATATAGCGAAGAAGACCAATATTAAACAACAGATTGAGAATAAAGTTGATGATGGTTCGTTAAGTAAGGGGAATGCTTTATATAAGTTGAAGAAATTTTTTGAATTCACTAGTGCAAAGGACAAATCTACAACTAAGAAGACTAGAGCTGTGAGCAGTGCTACAAAGAGGATTATTGAAGTGAGTAAATTGAAGTCAATTGCCAAGGGAGACAGTCGAGTTCCAGTCACTGAAAGAATATATGTATGGGTTCAAGTTATTGATGATCGAGGAACAGACGACGAAAGCGATGAAAGCAAGAAGTTTGGCAAAATTGAAGACAAGAAACCCATGTTTATAAGTAGATCATGGCCAATTGGGAGAGGGTTGGACAGTCTTGCCTCTGAGCTCAAATTGAAGAATGTCAACAATCAGACTAACGACGCTGCGCAACGGCTATTTCTTTTCGATGACAAGGGCAACAAGTATTCCACGGGGGACCGTTGCAACAAGATAGAGGATGGACAGATATTGTATCTAGTGAGAGGCACAGACGTATAGAGCATAGCACATAATAGTATACAAAAAGTATTAATACTATCAAGGATCTTGATTCTTTACCTCTTTACTCTTTACCGCTTAATTTACCCGTGAAATTCTTAGATTTTGGCAGACTCCAAAAAGGAAAGAAAACTTCGACAAAAAAATCAAAACATCAACAGATCCCTTGAAAGTCGATAATCAATCAGAACAATCAACGATTGACAAGTTGGAAAGCCTGCCTGCCTACCGAGCCCAATTGCCACACCTACTTTTGCTCCATTACCGTGCACGCTCTTTTTCTTTAATAGGCCAGCACCATCCATCAACCCCTTAGATTCATTCTCTGAATTCCATCTTTGTCTTTTTGGCTTAGTATTTGCTTTTTTCATCCAACAACACAAAAACAAAAAATCCAAAAAGGTTCCCCCCAGAACTTAGAAGAGAAAAGTCATCACTGTTTTCTTCAATTCAAGGTCTATACTAAAATAAGCTCAATACTCAGGTGTCTCCAGAAATATCGCTACCGTTGCTGCTGCTGCTGTGAACTCGTGTTAGATATCCAACTCCCAGACTCCCCTATTCTCCTCTGTGTTGTCCTTTTTTTCGTTGACTCCAATTCGTCAAGAACAACTACTGGAAAAGGTTATCAGATCAAGTCAATTCATCCTGCATCTTTTGAGCTATCAAACTTGTTTCTAATTTGAGAAGTTGATTGATAATCACGTTTATTTTTCCACTGCTTTTTTCAATTTATATCACAAACCCAAACCAGAATGAGTACTTCCCGTGTCAATAACTCTGCTGCTGCTTCTGCTGCTGCTGTTGCTGCATCATCTGCTGCTGTCAACAACCTAACCAACACAAATAACCACACTGCTTCTAATATCATCAACAACACAAATAGCACAATCACAAACAACCCAAATAGTTCATCCACACATGCTAATACAAACAACAACAACAACACCACTGCTGCAACAACCACTAATAACACATCATCATCTACAGCTAACAGTGGATCTTCTACAATTGTTGGTTTACATTACAAAATTGGAAAGAAAATTGGTGAAGGTTCGTTTGGTGTCATTTTTGAAGGTACAAATATGATCAATCAAATGCCAGTGGCTATAAAATTTGAACCTAGAAAGACAGAAGCACCTCAATTAAGAGATGAATATAGAACTTACAAACATTTGGCAAACTCATATGGTATCCCTCATGCTTATTATTTTGGTCAAGAAGGTTTACACAATATTTTAGTCATTGATCTTTTGGGTCCATCCTTAGAAGATTTGTTTGATTGGTGTGGTAGAAGATTTAGTGTCAAGACAACAGTTCAAGTTGCAGTTCAAATGATTACCCTTATCGAAACTTTGCATTCTCATGATTTAATTTATAGAGATATAAAACCAGATAACTTCCTTATAGGTAGACCTGGGCAACCTGATGAAAATCAAATACATCTGGTAGACTTCGGTATGGCAAAGCAATATAGAGACCCTAGAACTAAGCAACATATTCCTTATAGGGAAAAGAAGTCATTAAGTGGTACTGCAAGATACATGTCTATCAACACTCATCTCGGTAGAGAACAATCAAGAAGAGATGATCTAGAAGCTTTAGGTCATGTATTCTTTTATTTCTTAAGAGGACAATTACCATGGCAAGGGTTGAAAGCACCAACAAATAAGCAAAAGTATGAAAAGATTGGTGAAAAGAAGAGAACAACACTGTTGACTGATTTATGCATTGGTATACCTGGACAATTTGGTCATTATTTAGAAAGTGTCAGAAACTTGGCATTTGATGAAACTCCTGATTATGAAGGTTATAGACAATTATTTATTAGTGCATTAACTAATATGGGAGAAACTATGGATGGTCAATATGACTGGATGAAGTTAAACGGTGGTAAAGGTTGGGATTTAAGTATCAATAAGAAGCCAAACTTGCATGGTTATGGTCATCCTAATCCTCCAAATGAGAAAGATCGTCATCATCGTTATCAACAAAGAAAACAAAGATACCAACAAAATGGTACTACTGCCAATGCCAACGGTCAACAACAACCATCTCAACAAATCAATTCTGCATCACACGCTCAATTGCCAAATTCTGCACCATTGCCTTCTACCTCTCAACAGCAACAATCCCAACACAACTCTCAACAAAAGCAAGGCGCTGGTTTAGCTTCATCTCCGTTGAACAATATGGACAATGTCAACAACGCTGTTTCAGCACTGAGCCAACAACAATATCAAAATAAACAACCTACTCCAATAAGAGAAAAGGCCAATACTCAAGATCAAATTGCCAATAACAACCAAAATAATGAAAATCACTCATCCAAATCAAAGCGTGGATTCTTCTCCAAATTACTATGCTGCTCTTAGCTTTGAGAATCAATATAGAACAGTTATAATTTCTAGAAAAAGAAGATGTTTGTTCCATCCCATTCTGTATATCAATGTGTTTTAATATGTATTGCTCTATTTTTTTATAATCTTTTACCATCATTTTGTTCCCTATCGTCTTTATTATTGATCACTCCTTCTTAAATTGATTCTGTATCCAATATTCATCTGCTTCGGCACTCACAACGAACTTGATTCTTATCCTCAGTCATGGCAAGGTGATTGCTTCTTATAATCACTCGCACCCAATTAGCTTTCGTATTTTCAAAGAAAACCTTTTCTTGTGTTTCAATTCACTGGGGTTGTACTTATAGCTACAATGTTTAGAGATTAGAAAGCCCTTTAGCAAGCTGGGGATATTAATTCCTTCAGTATATATGAGAAATAGTTATCTTTACGCCGTTAACTATCTTGACCATTATTCACAACTTCTTGGACAAATTTTGCCATATTAACATTCTTCTCAATCATCTTCTTAATCCATGGATGATCCAGCATTTGTCTTGGGGAAGCTCTTGCCATTGGGTCTCTTTCAAGACAATAGTCTAAAAATGATTTAAATAAATTACTCCACTTGATTTCATTTTCATCTAGCTTTGGAGTGAATGATATTATAGTCGTTAACATCTCAATTGGTGCCACTTCTTCATTATCACCCGATCCATAAGGAAATTTACCATTCGCAACTTCTAATATCGTTAAACCTAGTGACCAAACATCTGATGTCACACTATATGGTTGTCCTTGTATTCTTTCAGGTGCCATATAGTAAGAAGTACCAGTAAATGTAGTGGCTAATGAATTGACAACATCACCAGATACCCCAAAGTCACATAACTTAACATGACCATCTAATGCTAATAAGATATTATGTGGTTTAATATCTCTATGTATGATTTTGTTCTTATGTAGATATGATAGCCCACGAAGTACACTGATTGCTATTTTTCCCAAGACTTTCTCCCCAACTGTATATCCAAATACATTTTTAGCCCTTTGATAAATGTAATACAATGATCTACCACCCATGTATTCCATTGATATTGATATTGAAGCATTTGATTCGTTTAAAAACATCCCGTAATATTTGACAATATACTCACTATCACAACTTTTATTGAATTTCAATTCTCTTAATATTTGTCTTTGAGTTTCTGGGCTGCTTATATCAGTTATTATTGTCTTCAATGCAAATATTGTGGAACCATTTCTCAATTTACATTTGGAAACTGAGCCACCAGCACCTTCTCCTATTCTATCCAATTCTATGATATCTCCTCTCTTATTTACCAATTTCCAATCCTCCTCATCCAAATCTTCAACATCTTTATACTTGTTATTGTTATGGGTATTTTGTATCGTGCCTATGTTGTCATCATTGTAGTAGTCATTAATATTGTTGTCATTATGTTTCATGTAGTTGCTAGTATTGCTTGTGAGGGTGGTGTTCTGGTCACTGTCATTGGACATTGAGTTGCTTCGTGTATCTGTGGAAGTGGAGCTATAATTAGATGAGCATGATTCTACTTCATTGACAATCTCTTGTCCAAAAATTCCACTCTTGTCGCTGTTTGCAGTAGATGGTGTCCTTGTTGATGATGTTATTGATAAATGGTTTACTGCATCAGTGACGGAAAGAAGTGAATCATTTGAGCTAGGGTAAGGGCTCGATGTCGATGTTGATGTAGTTGATATTGTTAATGGCTGGCTATTCAAGGATCTGGCATTGGAAGGGTTGAGTACGCTGTTGTTGGTGTTGATATCCAATGGGGATGGTGCAGTGTTAAGCTTCAGTCTTGGAGATCTGGCTGTTCTTTTGTTAAGATTGCCAGGAATACGCAACAAAGGAGGTGCAGACATGTTGTGAGATGTTAATGGCAGGTAATAAGTGAGCTCCTTGATGACGATATCTCAATATTGTGCTTTTCAGCTGTGTTGATGTCCTTCAAATCCACTAAACAATAACTAATCAAAGAATCTTTTTAAAATCAAAAAGGGTCTCGATGAGCTCAAGCAGTGAAATAAGAAAGATAAAATGAATAACCAGGTGGCTGTTTATGCTGAAATGCTGCAAATCAGACGCGTTTACCAGTTCAATAGGCCACACCAGAAGAATTGTTGATCTCAGTCCAGTCTCGTGTTAAGGTAGCAGCGAGCTGCCAAATATTTCGCGGCCTTTTTAAATTCGTCGATACGGGTAACCACTAAAAAACAGAGTAGCAGAGCAGTATCTAGCTTACATGGTATTTGGAGCTTTAACACTTCAATAAGTTACTATCAAGTGCACCATTGTCGATAATATAGTCGTCTAAGCGTCCTACTTTGCTGCTCAGAAGAATACAGTCAAATTGGTTGATTTTTGGTCGTCTTTTCTCAGTTGATATGTGCACAAACTTTATACTAAGACTCAAAAATGTCTTCTTCGAACTCGTCTTCAACCACTTCATCATTGTCTGGATTATCCTTCTTTGCCTTGGTGACACCTGTAGTTAAACCTGGTCTGAATATCGACATTGGATGGGATTTTGAATTATAGGCTCTAGTGAATTTGGATTTGACAGCAGTTGGAACCTTCTTCAACAATCCAGTGGTGTTAGCATCACCAATAGGGAACTCTAATAAGTAATCCCAATCTGCCTTACTCAAGTAATAGTAATCCAGCATATCAATAATACCTGGAATGGCATCAGCTCCTTCTTTGATCAAAGGATTCAGTAATTTTTTGGCCAGTAGCGGTAAATATTCTAATCTCAGTTCAACTTGATCAGTAGATGTACGAAGTCTTGAACGGTATTGTAATTCAGTCAATAATCTTGAATATTTCCCTGTCTTAGAGTTCTGGCCTAACCAAGTTGTGAAATTGACTCTTCCACCCAAGTTACCAGCAACAAAGGATGCAGGTCTTACTGTGGACATAATAGCATGGTAAGGCATTAAACTCCACTGCTGTTCAGCACTATGAATCTTAGAATCAACAATATCACCCAAACTGATTGAATCAGCAGCTTGAGCTGCCAACTCCAAATGTTTCAATTTTGTGTTACCCTTTGTAGGTCTTGAGTTTAGATAATTTTCTTGCATCATCAATGGAACAAATGCATGATCATCAAAGTAGTATTCCATCTTCTTATATAAGGGAACAGTTGTATTAGGGCCATACGCCTGTCCACTTAACAATCTTGGTATTATATCAAAAGGTTTCAATGCAATATTTTTCTTCCAAGATTCTGAAATTGATCTTGAGTTATCTGATGATATATTCTTTTCTGTGGTTGAAACAGTTGATAAAAGTGTAATAATTTGTCTGATATCATTACTTGTAGCTTGGACCAATTGATCAATAACATTTGGATCTAACTTTATCTTCTCTCTCAAAGCAATTGTCATCAGTCTAGATTTCATTTCTTTGGCACTTGGTCTTCTAAATGGTAAATCCAAAGTAACTCTATCAAATGGTCTCATCTTTGGTAAAGACTTATCATTACAGATTAAAATCAATGGAGCTTGTGTCTTACGACAATATGATGCCAATTCACCTACCCCACCTCTATCACCACCTGACATACCATCAACTTCATCCATAATAATAACAAACTTATCACTATTGGCAGTCTTTTTATCTTTACTGAAAAACCCAACAACAGAAGTATTGTTCAAGATGTTCTTTACACCACTTGTTAAAAGACCTTTACTACGAACATCTGATGCGTTCTTTTCCAAGACATCATATCCTAGTGATTTGGCCACTAGATGTGCAGCGGTTGTTTTACCAATACCAGGAGGGCCATGGATCAAGACAGCTCTCATTTCACTTTCACCTTTCTCAGGCTTTCTAGTACCAAACCTGTTTGGCCAGTCTTCCAGCCATTGCTTCAATTTTTGAACTGAGCTCTTGTTACCACATATTTGAGCAAGATCAGTTGGTGCATACTTCGCTGTCCATAACTTCTCATCATCAGATTTCATATCATTTGTTATTGGTTTACCTTCTTTGATTGCCTTTTTCATATCTTCTTCTCTCTTCTTAGCATCTCTATCAGCTTGTTCTTGTAACTTTCTAGATTCCTCCAAAGCCTTTTGCTCTTCTTCCTCTCTTTTCAATCTAGCCTTTTCAGCAGCTTCACCAGATCCACCCTCTTCAGGCATACCTCTGATAAGTTGAATGAACCCATCTTCATTAATGGCTTTCAACTTGAATTGTTTGATCTTTTTGATTTTACTTGGTCCAGCTTCTTCACCAAGTACCACAACAGAAGTTTTTGAGGAAACAGATTTTGTAACCTTAGCACCATATTTTTTGGCGACATCCTCAGCCTCTTCTCTTGAAATATTTGGCATTACACCAGTAAAAACCATAGTAAGACCAGTTAAACAATTTGGGGCACCTTCAGGTATTTCAACAGATCCAGTTTGAACAGGTAACGTTGACTGTTTAGCCTTAAATGCTTGATAATTAAAAGGAGTCCCAGAATCCTCAACTTCTGGTAGTTCAGCATCTGGGATTTTGGCCAATATATCAAATGAATTACCTTCACCAACCTTAGCTTTAGATGTGACAGGTTCCTTTTTGGTCTTTTTGGCTGCACTTTTAACAGGAGATGATAGTGTTTTGGCTTTTTCAGGACTAGCAGTTTCTTCCTTCTTTGTAGGTTCAGTTGGAAGAGTTCTTGCTCTTCTAGAGACTGGAGCTGGCTTTGATTTCACTATTTCGGTAAGGTCATCGTCATCATCGTCCATAAAGTCATCTTTACCCATAATCATATCATCGTCGTCGTCTTTCTCCTTTCCATCGAATTTGTAGTCATCATCTGCATCGCTGTTATCGTGATCATCAGCAAAATCGTCGTCAAAATCTATTTCATCATCATCATCATCTTCAATGATCTTTCTCTTTTTCAATACTTTCTCCTTTTTAGGAGATGGTGTTGGTTTCTTTATTGTGGAGCTTACTTTTTTGGTTGGAGATGCTGTTGCTGTTGATGAAGATGATGATTTCTTAACGTCAAAGAAGCTTGAAGTCTCTTCTTTTTTGGCTGTTATCTTTGGTTTTGTGATTTCCATTAATTCTTCATCATCGTCATCATCAATGTCAATGATATCAGCTTCTTCATTCTTCCTCTTTGCTGGGATGGATGAAGGAGCACTCGAAGGTTGCTGAAGAGCCTTCGCTGTGGAGGATTTCTTTGATGGTTTCTAGTTTCTAGTTAGTAAAATCTTCTCAATTGACAAATGCAGTTTCTTAGCAATTAATACATACCTTCCCCTTTGAGCCAAAGAAGTCCCTGATGTCCACCATTTGCACTCTTTATACAATGTTCAAACCACCTTTTGCAACACGAACGCGTCTCATAATTCGCAGCTCTGAAATAATTTCTGCTGCAAATCTGAGTTACCCGTGAAATTTGAAGTTTTCAAGAAAATGGCAGAACAGTCAAAGTTGGAAAAGCCAAAAGATCAAAACACATCTTGGAAGACAAGTTGATAGCCTGGAGATTTGAGAACACAGAGATGGCCAAGAAGAAGAACAACAAGGGAGGCAAGAAGGTTTCTTCTCCTCCTCCTTCTACAGAAAGCACCAATTTACCAGAAACAGAGGCCTCTGAAACTGTGAAAGAAGATGTTGTGTCGGTGGTGGAAGAAGAACATCAACAACAACAAGATCAGCAACTGGGTGAACAAGATGAAGACAAAGAGGAGGTACCACCAGAAGAAGAAGAAGAAAAACAAGAAGAAAAACACATATTGGATTCACCAGTTGAACTTGAGCATGTGAATGGCAATGGCAACAGCAATGGCAATGGCAATGGTAAATCTATTTTTGCAATCGAAGAAGAAAATTCACTTAAGGATGATCAAATAACAGAGTTACAAAAGAAAGTTGCTGATCTTACATTGGAAATAACCACAATTAAATCAACTAAAGTCTCAACTGCTGAAGTTGATACAACCCATACTGATCAAAAAGATGATGAAATAAGTCTGTTGAAGTCAAAGTTGGAAGAAACTGAATCTGAAAAGGAAAAAATTGAGGAACAGCATGAAGCCTTGTTGAGTAGATTAGGTTCAATGAAATCAGTTTTCAGTAAGATGAAGGAAGCACAGAATGATTTAGAAATAACTCAAGAGCAATTGAATGAATATGAATCTCAAAATTTATCATTGAAGCAAAAGGTTGACTCCTTAACAAAAGAAAATCAAGAATTAAACAAATCGATAAAGTTAATAAGGGAAGAATCATTAGATTTGAATTCAGAATGTGAAAGACTAAGTGTTGATCTTAAAGAATCAAGAAATGAAGTTGAAAAAACCGAAAATGAATGGCAAATGGCTAAGGAATCTTTATTGATAACGCAAAGTAAACAGCTACGTGAAATTGAAGTTTTAAAGCAAAGCAATGAAGAATATCTTATAACGCTGGAGAACGATAAAATCATTAACTCGTCATTGAATGACGAGATTACTCTTTTGAATGATAAGATCAGAGAGAATGATGATAAGATGGAGGAGGTTAATAATACAATTGCTAAGATAAGAGCTGAAAAGGATTCAATTTCATTGGAGCTATCACAGTTGAAAGAGAAGTCAAAATCTGATACGGAGAAGCAATCACAAGATTATAATAAATTGAACATTGAGTTACAATCAACTAAGCAACAGAATGAGGAATTGAACACAAAGATTGTGGAATTGAGTCAAGATTCATTGAAGGTTGAGAAATTGGAGAATGAGATCAAGGAAAAACAACTCCAAGTTGGGAAATTACGTCATGAAGCTGTGATTTTGAATGAGCATCTAACTAAAGCATTACATTTGATCAAGAGAAGTAGTGATTCAGAGACTGTTGATAAGGAATTAGTTTCTAATCTGTTTATATCATTTCTCAACATTCCAAGAGGAGATACAAAAAAGTTTGAAGTATTACAGCTTATTGCCAATTTTTTGAGTTGGGATGAAGATAAAAAGGTACAGGCAGGATTGCAACATAATAGTAACAGTGGTTTTAACGCAGGCAAGAGAACAGCATCGAGATCTGAAAGTTTTGTGTCCTTATGGACTGAATATTTGGAGAAGGAAAGCTCAAAGTAGGTACTAGTTTGTGTGGATTGCAGACAAACTGAAAAAAAAAAAAAAAAAATAGACAAAAAGTTCATCCACTTTTTTACCTCATTTAGTTCTTTTGTAAGACTTATTATTATCACTTGTAACCATGTACACAGCCAGATCATTACTACTAAGATCGACCTCTTCTTCTTTGAGATTTGTTAGATATCAAACTAATGGGGCTCCATCAGTTTACCAAACCTTTCTTGCCGGTTTGAAGACAGATTTGAAGAAGGCCATGATTGCCAAAGACTCTCTTAAGTAAGTAGATACTTCAAAATGGAGATCAAACAATTACTTTGATACTAACATAGCATCAATCTTCAACAGAAAGGATACCATTAAAGGTCTTATGTCAGGAATCAAGAACAGAGAAATCGATACAAAGCCAACTGATCACAATGAGTTTCTATTGTTTGAACTTTTCAGCAAAAACATCCAACAAAGAAGGGACTCTGCTGCTGAGTATATCAAACTAGGCAGAGCTGAATTGGCTGAAAAGGAAGAGAAAGAAGTAGCCATAATTGAAGAATACCTCAAGTCGTTGCCAGTGGCTTCTAAGGAGGAAGTTGATGCCAAAGTACATGAGTTGTTAACAAAGCTTCTTAGCGAAGATGCCAAACTGAACCTCAAGCAAATATTCAGCAAGTTCGACTGGGCCACCGTCAAGACCGAGTGGAAGGCCTCTGAGAACACCATCAGAAGCAGTGTAGCCAAGACCTTGAGACAGCTCACATCAGCCAAATAGATACAACAAAATACACTTCCTGTAAATACAAAATCAAACAATAAACAATAAAGATTGAACATTAATCCCAATCCCTTATTAAAACCGAAAACGGAAATAATTTTTGCATTTTTTTCGCGTCGAAAAAAAAAAAAAAAAAAAATTAAAAAATTGAAAAATCTCGAAAAAGACACACAATAATAATGAGGTGAAGGTCACAAATATATTACGCTGGAAGTCTTTTGAATACGGTTTGCAAATCTTTCCTAAGCTCTTCTATTCGGATTAATTTCAGAGTCATATTCAATAATTCTTGCATCTTTAACTCAATAGCATAACTACACAATGAGAGGTAAGTGTTTTTGCTAAGCATCAGGACAGATCACAGATCACAGATCAGATCAGATCAGATCTTGCCTTGACCATCCATGATTCCCAAGAAATGGACGTGCATCTGCCCTTGAAACTCATCCCATATCACCATATCACCAATGTCATACTAACAGAGAGATAATACATCAATTAATAGACTACAAGATTGTCGTGTTGGGTGCAGGTGGTGTTGGTAAATCTTCATTGACCGTACAATTCGTACAAGGTGTATACATTGATTCATATGATCCAACAATTGAGGATTCATATAGAAAGCAAATCGAGGTTGATGGCCGTGCATGTGACTTGGAAATACTGGACACTGCTGGTGTCGCTCAATTCACAGCCATGAGAGAACTTTATATCAAATCTGGTAAAGGTTTCCTATTGGTTTATTCAGTCACTGATGAAAGTTCATTGAATGAATTGTTAGCATTAAGAGAACAAGTTCTTAGAATAAAAGATTCCACAAATGTACCAATGGTATTGATTGGGAACAAATGTGATTTGATGGATCTTAGAACTTTACAACCAGAAGATGGTATCAAAGTTAGTGAAAAATGGGGAAGAGTACCTTTTTATGAAACAAGTGCAATGTTAAAGACAAATGTTGATGAAGCATTCATTGATGTAGTAAGACAAATCATGAGAAATGAAGTGTTGGAAAATCAACAAAATATTCAAAATCAACAAAATATCAAAAACCAATCGATTGCTGGTGGTCAGGTAAATAGAAATTCATCATCAAAGCAAAACATCATAAATAATGGTAACAATGCTACTAATAACGGTAATGGTAAAAGCATAATATCTTCAAAAAATAACAATAATAATAATAATAATAACAATAATAGAAATAATAACAATAACAGCAGATCAAACCAATCTAATAACACAAGTATCAAACAACAAAAGAAAAAGAAAAAATCATTTTGCACTATTTTATAGAGGAGCTATTTAACTACATTGGTAATTATATCTTGTTACTTTGTCGTTAAGAACTATTTGTCAATATGGTATCAAACAAGGGGATTCTGGTGGTCTTGGTGTTTTCTGCTTTGTTATTTGTGCGTGTGTGTTTTTCGTTTTAGAATTACAGTTATGAATAGAATATGTCTTCAAATCAACTTTCATACCCTTAGAGATAGAAATAGAGATTGAGGGGACATATAAGTTACTGCTATTCTTACTTTTATCAAAATTATTTATTGTATAATGTTGTTAATTAATTCAAATGGACTCGTATTTAATTTATGAGAGAAAAAAAAATCAAGGCATCTGTAAGATGAAAGAAACAACTACAGCAGTAACAAAGAGAATAGAAAAAGCTTCTTCCTATATGAATAATAAATTGTTACGCAAATTAATATGTGACCTGTATCTATTCTTTGTCATCTTCAGGTTTCCAACTACCTTCAAACATATGTCTAACAAAAGCCATTGGATCCTTTACACTTTTGGATCCCATATGCCCCACATTTGGACTAAAACTAGTTATTGGCAATATTAGCACATCATCAATTAACACAGGCTCTTCCATTAAAGTAAAGAATTTCCAATCAATTCCATCCTTTGCAATGTTTAAACCCTTACTATATTCATTTTCAGGAGTTGGGTTTATAATTTTCAAAGAATTGGTATCTGCTTTCAACTTCAATAATTCATTGAAATAATCGAATATAGCATCTGTAAAAATCCCAGGACCAGTCCAATTCATAATATCATCCCCTGAATTCTTACCTGCAATCTTATTCAGCATACCACTCTTCTTCTTTTGCAGTGTAATTTCAGTAATCTTTGCAATTAATTCACCTAATACAGGATGTCCTGATTTTGATTGAATAGTCCATTGACAAAATTGAACTCTTTTAGCATAATATTCATTCCAATCTGGTCTATCAGGATCAGCTTCAATACCAATGACAAACCCAACATTACTTCTTGATAATATTTGTGGATCATTAGATGACCAAGTATCAACTGGTTTTAAACAAATTGTATCAATATCAGAATAAACACCACCGCGAGCAAATAAAATGAGATATCTAAAGAAATCTGCCTTCAATATTGATTTTGGCATTATATCAAATGCATGTGCCACTTTAGGGATTGGTTTATAAAGATAATCAATCAATTCATATGACATTTCATCAGGAATCATATTATAAAGATGATCTGGATTTAATTCACTCCAAGAATTTGAGAATTCAGTGAATTTTTTACCAAACTTTGATGAATCTTTTGGATATTTCCATGTTTGCCAAATAGATTTAGGAATTTTAGCTTGCTTTATTGATGTATTATATGGATATTGAACAATCAATTGTTCTCTTAATGTTAATGGAGTTGATGATGATGATAATGATTTTGTTGATAGTGATTTTTCTAATGAGGAGAGATCTTTCCCATGTTGAGCATATATGGCAGCCATTGAGCGTCTTTCTGTATCTTCATCGTAGTTGATCAATGTATTCGTTATTTTCCTTTGATTTGATTTCAATCCATATATTGATGAATAGATATTTGAGCAGATCAGCAGACTGATCATGGCATATATTATGAGCTTGGTTCTTCTGTGGTTTCTGAAGTATTTTGAGACACGGTGTGTCTGTGGTTTCAACATAGTAATATGACAGTTCCTTTCAGCAGAATATCGACTTGAACACGACACGTATTTATTTATTTCGTTATTGACTTTGTTGATTTCAATTTCAATTTTTGATTTCGTTTTTTTTTTTTTAATTTTGATTTTGATTTTGATATTTTGATGTTGGAAACTACAGATACTCTCTTACCTTTGGAAAAACATGGGATGATGGTTTGTTCTATATTGAATCCAATCCAAATGTAGATCTTCAAGATACTCTATAAAGGTGTATGTATCCAGATGAACACACTGCCAAGGGCCTATTTCCCAAGAAAAAAATCCAAAAAGAAAAAAGAAAAAGCTTCAAAAAAGTGCCAAAGAAGGCATTCAAAATTAATAAAAGATTAAAAGATGTGTCGTAAAATGATAAAAGTAATAATACAGGCTCAGATAGAAGCCTTAAAGAGAAGTGTGAAATAAGAAAGAGGAGGTGAACTTTTGGAGGATTGTGAGTGAAAAAAAAATCAAATAATATGCTAATGAGATGAGATGGGATCAATATTGATGGGTGTGGATTTCTTCAACATGTTCAACCTTGATCATTGGTCTATATTCAGGCTTCCACATTTGTGATCTGACCCATTCAACACATTCATCAAAATCTCTTGGAACCTTGACGTATTCATCTTGATCTGGTTGGATTTCACTCTCAATTCTAGCATTACCTTCCTTCAAAGCTTGTAAAACAACAGCAGCAGCAACCTTGGAGGATGTGTCATTGATAACTTCTAATGGAGGTAATAAACCGGCCTTAGGATCTTGTGGTAATGGTGATAAAGCAGCTAATTGATCAACAGCGGCTGAAATCATGGTATCACTAATAACCTTTGATCTTGAAAGAACAGCACCTAAACCAATACCTGGGAATGAAAAACAATTGTTGTTTTCAGAAATTCTATATCCATCAACAGGTGGGAATGGAGAACCTGTAGCAACAAGAGCATCATTATTAGTCCAGGCCATAATATCCACTGGGAAAGCTTCATGTAATCTTGTTGGGTTTGATAATGGGAAAACAATTGGTCTTGGGTTATGAGCATACATTTCTTGGATAATCTTTTGAGTAAATGCACCAGCTTGAGTAGAACAACCAATCAAACATGTTGGTTTAACTTTCTTAACAACTTCAAACAATGATTTGGTATTAACACCTTCCCATTCAGCATCAGGATCAGCAAATAAATTTTGATCATGAGTTGAATCAGCAGCCATTGATTCTTTAATTAGACCTCTAACATCTAATAAATGGATTTTACTTCTAGCTTCCTTATGAGTGGCACCATGAGTAACCATATGGTTAACGATTTGATCAGCAATACCTAACCCAGCTGAACCAGCACCATAGATCACGATTTGTGAATCCAATAATTCTCTGTTTGTATGCTTTAAAGCAGCAGTTAATGAAGCCATAACAACGGCACCAGTACCTTGAATATCATCGTTGAAACAAGCAACTTGAGATCTATATTTTTGTAAAATTGGTCTACCAGTGGTAACACCGAAATCTTCGAAATGTAAGACAGCAGATGGGAATCTTTTCTTTAAGACTTGAATGAATTTATCAACAAAATTATCATAACCTTCACCTCTAATTCTTGGGAATTTATTACCCATGTATAAATCATCTTCATAAAACTTCTTATTATTTGTACCAACATCAAGACAAACTGGGATAACACGACCTGGATGAATACCACCACATAATGTCATCAATGCTAATTTTGAAATGGCAATTCTAACACCACCAACACCTTGATCACCAATACCTAAGATACCTTCACCATCAGAAACGACAATGTAATCGATATCTTTATCTTCACCAAAGTTGGCTAATCTTCTTTCGATTGAATCTGGATCAGTGATATCTAAGAAACAACCTTCTGGCTTTCTAAATCTATGAGAATAAGCGGCAATAGCATCACCTTCAGTTGGAGTATAAATGATTGGAACTAATTCTCTAATATGTCTTCTAATCAATTCATAAAATAGAACTTTATTTTGAACTCTCATTGAAGTACAGAAATCATTTTTAGCTAATGGAGTCTTTAAATAACAAACTTGTTTATAAGCTCTTTCAACTTGTTCATTCAAATTGTTAACTTGAGCTGGTAATAAACCATCAAGACCAAAGGCCTTTCTTTCTTCCAAAGTGAAAGCTGAACCCTTATTAAACAATGGGGAGTTTAATAGTTGGAAACCAGTAAGAGTACATTCGATAGGACCTTCAACGGATAATCTTGTAGCCTTTGGATTGTTTAAAGAAAGTTTAGCAGCTTCACCGATTGGTTTTTTCAAGGTTGGGCTTTGATTTATTTGAGTAGCATGAGAGTATGATCTGTTTGATGCCAACTTGTTGACACAACGCTTGTTGTTTCTAGAGAGTGTCTTCAACATTGGTGTAAGTTGTGTTTAATCTTCTTGAATTAAAAGAATAAGAAACTAATGAAACCTTATTAGCGAAAGGGAAACAACTAAAAAGTTTTGAAAGATGCTTTTGCCAGTCCTTCCTTATATATGAAAATAAATGAAATATGAGTCGCGTACGGTGTGTCGCTTACCGGAAAATTTTGAGAAGCCAATTTTATCCGATGGCCCATGAGGGGGTGTCTGGATGTGGAGGCCTTTGGGACATGCTATGAGCTGGGAGATTGGACTGGGAGGTGTGTGTGCGATGGTGTCGTCTGCCCAGTGTCCATGTGCTCCTTTGGCGTTGCTCTTTCCCTGCCAAACTGGCCCATCTGTGCTGAAACACCCGGACACCATTGTTAGGAGCAAGTCGGGATGCTTTTCCCACTTTGGCTGTGTTTATCCGGACTTGGTGTCGCTATTTGTCGAGGAGAGTGGTTTAATACGTTGGGACTTTTAGGTATGTTCCCGCTTTGGTGGTGGTGTTGTGGATCTTGTGGTGGTGTGTTTATACACCTCTGATACTGCGATTGTTGTTGTCATTAGTATCGCTTCAACCTACAATAAAATCAATAAAATCATTAAAATAATATTTTCGGAGTAATGGGAGGGAATCTGCCATTTACGTGGCTGACTTGACAAGCAAAAAAATAACACAATAGGATCTCTGAATCAACAGAGAAACTGCCCTTTTTGACACATAGATTAGAATCAAACCAGGCCTAAATCGTCCTCCTGGTTCCATATACATAACCATCAGCTCTCTTCTTTTATACTTGACATCTCTTGAACAATACTTCCAAAAATTTCTATCAATCAACCCTTTCTTGGATCTACATTCCATTCAAATTGTCATAAAATTGGGTGTTTCTTCACTTAACTCTCCAGTCCGAAACTCGAAAAAGATCAAAATAGTAGGACAGTAGAATGGCAGTATTGCAGTATTATAACATTATAGCATTTGTTCTTTTCTGTCTTATAACGCTCAGTTGGTTTATTTTACTTGGATTTTCTCCTTTTAAAGATTTCAGAGCACTTTTAGCTCTGCGAGTCTGCGACTAATTTGAAGATGCTTGGACTTTTCCTTTTCGCAACAATATCCCAACTTATCTTGAATATTCCACTAGGCCATTCACTTTTAAAGCTAATTACGTTTATGTTTGGTCTAGCTACTAGCGGCATTTTGGGACAAATGGTGATGTCTATGTGCACCTTTTGGTGCCATTAACTCGTGCTCTCTTCACTATATAACTCTTCATATTCAGCTACCAGAATATCAAACTGCCTCATTTCCTTACCACTCTTAATCAATTCACTTGTATATCATACGTGTTTTTCATAATTCAAGCTCTTTAATTTCAAGCTTCAATGTAGCTCTAGAGTCTATTATTATTTTTTGCGCGCGCTGTGTAGCTGAGCGTTTAAAAGCTAAATTATAAATTACATTGAAAACACCCAATAACAATACAACAATATTTAGATGAAAATAATGAGAAAACTCTCTATATTTTCGTAGAAACACTAACTAAAGAACTCGGAACTGATTGTAAAATTCTTATAAACCTGATCTATTTAACGATATTCAAAATTCCACAGTACCTATTGATACATGAAAAAATTCATCAAAATTTATTAAAAGTTGGCAAATCACTCTATAACTCAAGAATCACATAGAGTAGAGTAAATTACATGCATTGGCCTTAAAACCAGAAACAGATAGCTATTTTTAAAGTCAATAGATCGAATATCAAACTGATTGTATTACAATTTACCAGAAGCTAAATTCGTTCGGGATCTCGCAAATCAGCGCCAGTAATTTCTCAAAGAGGAATATTTGCGGGATCAGTCTAATTTTCTCGCAAATAAATATCACAGCGATTATTTGTTTCTGTTAATTCTGCCCCCTTGAATATTGAGGGCCGAGGCTCAAACTGCTACTGGTCTACACAAATACACAAATACACCGTTACTAGTTATCATTTCTCTTAATGCCCGAAGCCGCAAATGAGTGCACTGTGAGACTGTTAAACTGTGTCCTTGTGTAATTGAAAAATTTGACACAATTTTGACTTGTTTATTGAGGCTCAGAGGCTTTGAGGCTCCAAGTCTCAAGTCTCTTTGATCTCGGAGTCTGAAAGACTGCTATAAGAGGTAAGAAAAGTTAATTACACGTGTTACAACTTACGTGTACGCGTTTCAAACTGAATCAAATAGATTCCATGTTTTGAATAGATAATGGTGAATCAAATAAAAATGTGTTATTAAACGGCGATACATTAAACGTTTTCTCATCGACTTTTTGTAGTTCAATTGGATCTTGGAATCTGACGTCCCTCAAAAGAGCAATGATGACGGAAGGCATGGAAAAAATGGTTTTGAAATCTTCGATTCTGTTTTGTACGTGATACCTTCAAGCTTTATTTCTTTATTCACCAATTACTTCTCTTATTGTTTATTGTCTCTCCCAATTTGAGGGAGCCTCAATACAAAATATTTTTAGGCAAGTCTACTTCAGTCATTTTAGTGATTTTTCATCATCCTTTCCGAGGAGTCTCATCATGAAACAAAAACAAAAAGACACAGCCAATATTGTGAAAAATCTTCTTGCTACGTTGCTCGTTGCTCTATATGAACTCCTTCCACTTTGATGATACTCTGTATACCTAAACAGTGAATACCACAGTCTACATATCATCACTAACACTCACTTTGTTGGGCACAAAGACGCCATACCTTTTTGTTCATCATTGAGCTAAGGTATAACCGTAGCCAAATGGCCTGATTGCGATTTTGAGGTGCTAACAAAATAAATCAGGTGTAACTTGTAAGATCAACGCTTTTCGCTCTTTATGGACTGACTAACCACTCTGGAACTCTGGAAGAGTCAATATTGTCCAAGTCTAAGGAATGAAGGCTCATTAGGATATCTTTCTAGAAATTGAGCAGGTTGATCTGGAAAGGGCAGCTGGAATAGGAGAAATGTTGGTACAAAATCGTTACAATGTTACAATGGAATGAAAAAAGGGGATAGAAAGGCACAAACACTGTTTAATGAAAACTATAGATAAATCTCTCCTTCAGTATAATATAATGATATTGCTTGACTGACTGATTGAAAAAATTGGTTCTTTAATGATGTAAAAATAAAAAGTATAAGTCTCTTCTGTATAAAGAAAAAAAAATAATCACAAAAAAAAAATAAAATTGTTTTATGAAGAATGATATTCTTATTGATTGTTGATTTTGATGAATGTCATAAGGGTCATGAATAGAGTATCAACTAGCTAGCAAAGATAGTAGAATAAATATGTTTTTGTATATATAAAAAAAGGCAAACAGCAACGAAAAATAGAGATGAAAAATAATAAACGCCATGGTGATTTTTTTTCCCTTTCTTCTTCTTCCTCATCCTTTCAACAAGTAGTTATGTGAAAAGTTGTGAGAAATGGAGAGAGTGGTAAAGTGATAAAGAGCAAAAAGACAAAGTGAAACAGAGCAAGAGGGAAACTTTTTTTTTTTGTGAGGTTAATTTGATGATTTTCTTTATGATGAAAGTAAATGATGGTATAATGCAAATGAGAATGATGAGCAAATTTCTTCTTAAATCAACTAGTTTGATAATGAAGCTCTCAACCATTTCTTGTAGTTGGTACTGCCCATGTTGAAGTCGTGAGTGAAAGCAACGGCTTCAGCTGTAGATGTTGTGGCAGCAGCAGGTGTACTAGTGGTAGTGGAAGAAGAAGAAGAGTTATCATTCAAGTTCAACTTCATAACGTTATCAATGACTGGATTGTTGCAACTCAGCAGCAATGGTGACTTGATCAAGTATGATTCCATGAGATCCAACTCATCATCTATATCTTCTTCAGAGTCCTCCTCTGTGTTGCAATTGTTGCACTTGTAGTATGAGTATGAGTTTGAGTTTGAGTTTGAAGACAGTGTAGGAGCGGCACATGTGCTGGTGGTTGGCTTCAAGCATGGCGATATCAACTGAGGCATGTTGTTGAAGTCCTGAATGAATTTGGATTGAGAATCGCGTATCTGACATTCTCTTGAACAGTATAGAGCGTTTGTGTTTTGAGCTTGGGCCTGTCTCTGGTTTGGGTGTGGATCTGAGTGGTCGCACTGCTTTTCGCAGACGATGCAGAAGTCAATGAAGGCGGACATGTTTGCTGATGTGAGGGTGTGTAGAGGGATAAACGACGTGGTGGATAGACCTTTGATGGAGGACTATTGAGGGATGGTTTGGTTACTTTGTAGCGTTTGCAAGAAATCAGAGAAAGAGGGAAAGGTGTTTGTATTTATATTTATAGCCAGGTTACAAATTTTTCCCACTGAAAATTTGGGTGCATGTGTCACTATTTGCTGCCACACTTAGGCCAGACCCGTTTATTATTATTTTCATATTTGCTCTGTGGACTCTGGGACTGGGGTGTGTTGTAAATTGTGATTTGTGACGGACTGCCTGGCTGTCATGGCTGCCCTCTGCCTAGCTGCTGCCTGGCTGCCACCTTGTAGGTGGTGGTTATTGCTTGTGGGTGCTTTTACCGTTTGGTTGTCTGTGGCTCAAGAAGCTACGTTGCTCCCACTTCCTTCCAAGAAGCAGCAGCAAGACGGCACGGTATAGTAAAAGCAGTCAGAGGAACCCAGTACATAGCTGCGAAGCTGCGAACCTTGTACCACGTTGGCTGTACTGCTCTTTATTTTTTTTTCTCTAGAATGCTCCATGATCTCTATCTATTCCATCTAGTCCGCAGTGCTCTGAAAACTTTTCACCAAGAGACTAGTCCCCGTTTCCAGGCCTAGGCTTCCTCCGGTACAGGGAGGAGGAGAACGAAAAAACTAAAACTAAAACGAGATGGGATGCTATACCCCATTGTTGGAATAATCCAACAAATATGAAGCTATATCTTTGGGGGAAGAGCTGGAAAGTAATACAGTGAGGCACCAATCTAGAATAATGAAATACAGTCAATTCCATCTACAATAGTAGGTATATCCGACACAACTAGCCGGTCCTAGTAAATATATAATCGCTCCTATCTTCATAAATAATTGTTGCAATTAACCAAATGAGAAGTCCTTATCGCATTGGAAAAAGTTGTGGAAAAAATTTAATCTTATTGATAATGTGAGTATACTGATACCTAAAATTGCTGGTTAACTAGTGGTGACTGCTGCCTGCTGCTAATGGCCAGTTAATTTATGGACAATGGGTCAATTGAATTGCGATACTGTGGTTTCATCCTTCAAACTCCTATCTTGTAGATGATTTAGGGCTGGTTTTTCCAATAGGGGGCTCCAAGCTTCAAGTCACGATTTGCAACTCCAACGACACGCTTGACCTCTCTGATCAGATCATCACCACATATCATGCTGGGAGGTCATTGGGCCATTGTTGCAGCACATTGTACAACCCATCTACGATCTACGATCCCCTAGACAAGCCATCGACGTGATATGGTAGGTTACTTGATAGGGGAATGTTGGGCCAGCTAAATTATTTGAGCTCGATCGTACGCTTCTTCGACTTTCAACCTTTTTTTTATCGTGTTGCTGTAACAACGCTAGCGGCAAGAAAATATTCAGAAATATTTCTCAAAAAGACCTCATGATTTGTGTAATTTGATGAGCCATTCATTACAACATTACAACCTGTAAATAAGGATATTGATTATATATTTGAGACTGTTATAACAGCATAACATCAAAAGCACTTGTTTATTATTAGTAACCTTATAAGTAGGGCTTTGAAGACTTGATCAACTTCCCTTTACAACCTACTGAAAGTATATCCTTGAATAACCCAGCAATGACATCAATTCAAATCAATTCCTCGAGGAGTATTCAAATTTAGATATTAAGGTATACTATGAACTAGCTCGATTCGAATTTTCATGAAGTTTCCATCTAAGATCATAAAAATAGTAGGAAGATTCGGTATGGTTGTTGAATAATTTTTCAGTCGGGTCTAGAAATCCAAGACTAGACCTTAGAAAGCCTAGCCTCTCTTTTTTTTCTAATTTTATGCTCTTGAATCACCTTCATCATGAATCATGAAGATCAAGTACGCGTTTGTTAGGGAGAGAAGATATATATTGAAAACCGAGTACATAACAGTATGACTCACTTAGTGAGAATGTTACAACTTATCCATAGTGGATTTGTCAACCTCTTGTAATGCTAGTTTCATTTTATTTTGGGTTTTGAAGTCTTGATGGATCAAAGAACCATGATATTGTAAACGTAAATGGAGAAATATTTAACAAGTCAGAGATACAGCCAATTGAGAAGAGCAAGTCTTTCATTTGATGATTACTAGATAAACAGCCAAAGATGTTCAATTATGCTACAGAGTTGTCTCGATTCATCTTGTCACAAAAGAATCAAGAATTAAAGCTGACAAAAAAAAGGTCTCAGCTTTCAGGCGGTTGTTTTGTTGTTTCATTGAGAAAATTTCGATTATCCAGCCGTACCATGTACTTCAACATCATTTTGTGAGGTCTATAGGTTAAAGCCATTCTACTTGTTTCTAGAACATATAAGTAAAATTCCAAGAAAATTAGGGCTCCTAGTGAGCCTTCTAGAATCTAGATGTAAATTTACTTTTGAGCGGGCAATGAACAACAATTATATCAATGAGTGAAAGAGTATTTAATTTTCTATACAGATTGGTGAAATGTAAATGGGTAAGACGGTTAGAACAAACTCATTGAAATGGTATTAATACAATTCAACCAAATCCTGCCCATTCAATAGAAAAACAAACAACTTCATCTTCTTTTTTGTTTAGGACTGGCTTGAAAGAATCTTGATCATTCTTAGTCTCATTCTCATTCTCATTATAGTTAACATCGTCTTTATCATTATCATTATCATTATCATTATTCTTATCACCATTATCCTGTTCTCTAGGTAATACTCCAAACTCATCTTTCACACCACCAATTAACCAAACTTTTTTAACACCAGTAGCCAATCTCCCACCATTGATCATATGCATTAATCCAATATCATCTTTTTGATAATCAAAGCAATTTATGATCAAATGAGCATGATATCTTAATGGATCTCCAGGATAACCAATGAATTTCCCACCAAATCTCAATCCTGGTGCTAGATAATAATTAGCCTTTTTCAAGTGTTGAAAGATTGCATATGAAAGTTTGTTAAAATTTGAAGATGTTATTAAATCAACTAATGAGCTCTTATTATTGTTGTTGTAATTGACAAGAACTTTTGAATAATTAGGTAAGGTATTGATTGATGAATCATGGATCTTTATGAAGAAGTTTTGATTTATGGCATCTTGATCTATTGGGATATCATTTTTGACTTTATATTTTGAGTTTTTAGCATTGAATTGATCAATCTTTAAAATTTTTTGATCTTCAAATTCCTTTTCATTTTGATCTTGAATGATTCTCAAATCATTAGAAGTGATATTTGCAATTGCAGTTGTATGAATTGAGACATCATCTATTAATGTAGCTATGCTATTTACCACCAGCCATATCACTTCTTCAATCATAAGTTGTAGAGGGATGCTATGAAAGATGTTTTGTTGTGGAGCCAAGGGCAATGTCCCGTTTAGAACTCCTGTTATGCCATATTTGTACCTCAAGGTTTTGACATGTTCTAGCTGAAATATAAAGAACTTGTTGTGGATGAGACTTATGGGTATCTTAGCAGCATCCATGTGTGAAGTAATAGTAAAAGATTCCAATATCCAATAGTATTCTACTTCAACCACAAAGAGATGAGCTTGATGTTTTTTTTTTCTGAATCCAAAAAATTCAGGATTACATAATCAATTAAAATCACGTGACCAAATCTGAAAAGTTGAGTCGGCAGAGGAAGAGGGAGTGAGCAGAGAGTGTTGTGAGTGTTCATGTGCAAGATTGCCTGGTGGACTGTGTAGTCAGTGATATCCAATGACACTCCACAGACTGTACCCAGTGCCAGACAACTCCAAACAACTCCAGACACCACCTCTCTGCCCAGAATCGAAGATGTTTTCGATATTTGCCAAATTCGCAGCACTGCCTCATTCCTCTCTCAGGAAGGGTCCCACCAAACTGTACCAGAAACACAAACACTCAGCGTCTACCCTGTCTACAAACGCGATCCATCAAAGACAAATCAGATACTCTTGCTAGCAGCTCACCATACTAGCCGCCCTTGCTACCATCTTCACATTTGCACAAGCTGTCCTCCTAGAAGCATCCCCAGATCCAACATCCTGGCCTCAGATCTCAAGGGTCCTCAGCACACAAACAACACAAGTAGTGGCACAAGCGCGCTACGTTTGCTTATCATTACATTTCCTATTGGATTTATAGACACCTCTTTCAAAATTCAAACAAGGCCAGTCCAATTCAGGAACAGCTCTTTTCTATTTCTTTCAAAGACATTGGCCATAACATAGACTATTAGTATACTGCTCTTGCTCTCAATAAAAAGAACTAACAACACATACCAAATTACTACTCAAAAAAGCTGTGTTGACACCCATATCAGGATTCAGGGCTGTACAACCAAGATTTAAATATTTATATCACAATTCCAAGAAAAGTTGGCTCTTGCTCTCTCCTTGCTTCAAAAACATCAAAATATTCGTGAATTCACTTCCTCTGCCTGCAAGTAAAAATGCCATCACAACAAGAACAGCATCAACAGTTCGAGGATATTGAACTCAACGACGTCAACATGGATATAACCACAAAGGAACATTCAGAAAAGACAAATATACCACAATCCTCTTCAGATTCAACAAGTTCAAACTCAATATTACAGCAAACACCACAAAATAATGATATCTCCTTTGACGTTAGTAATGATGAATTGGCTGAGCTTTATGATCCAAAATCAATAACTTCATTTATAAAAAACTATACATCTTCTTCAAACATCAACCATATAACACTGTTTGATAAACTACACACTGATAAATCAAATGGATTAAACCCTACATTACCTGATTTAAAACATCGAATTGATAAATTTGGTATAAATAAACTTCCAGAATCAAAACCAAAATCATTTTTGAAATTAGCTTGGGAAGCCTTACAAGATAAAGTATTAATATTATTATCAATTGCTGCTGTTGTTTCATTTGCATTAGGTCTTTATGAAACTTTTGGTACTCCAACAGATTATGACGCTGAAGGTAAAGCTATACCTAAAGTTGAATGGGTTGAAGGGGTTGCCATTTTAATTGCAGTTTTGATTGTCGTATTGGTTGGTGCTGCTAATGATTATCAAAAGGAATTACAATTCGCTAAATTAAATGCTAAAAAATCTGATAGAGAAATCGTTGTAATAAGAGGTGGTGATGAACATGTCATTTCTGTATTTGATTTATTGGTTGGTGATATTCTTATCATTCAAACTGGTGATGTAATGCCTGGTGATTGTATCTTGACTTCAGGTAGTTGTGAGTGTGATGAAAGTTCAATCACTGGTGAAGCTGATACCATTAAAAAATCTACAATTTCGAATGCTCTTGTCAAATATGATAAAGATTACCCAAATCATGATGTTGAAATAGGTTCTATAAAAGGTATTCCTGATCCATATTTGATTTCTGGTTCAAGAATCAATTCTGGTTTAGGTAGATGTCTTGTAACAAACATTGGTCCTTATTCAATGCATGGTAAAATCATGCTTTCATTAAAGGTGGAAACTGAAGAAACTCCATTACAGATGAGATTAACTGCTTTGGCCGATGGTATTACTAAATATGGTTTATTAGCTGCTTTAATCTTATTCATTGTTTTATTCTCAAGATTCTTATCCTTCTTACCAAAGGGTAAATCTTATCATGATTTAACCCCTGCTCAAAAGGGTTCAAAGTTTTTGGATATCGTTATTGTTGCCATTACAATCATTGTTGTTGCTGTTCCTGAAGGATTGCCATTAGCTGTGACACTGGCATTGGCATTTGCCACTACTAGAATGGCTAAAGATTCCAATTTAGTTAGAGTGTTACGTTCTTGTGAAATTATGGGTGGTGCAACTGCTGTTTGTTCCGATAAGACAGGAACTCTTACTGAAAATAGAATGAGAGTTGTTAATGGTAATATATCAGGTTTAGAATTTGATGACAATTCAACTTCAGAAATAACACACTCAGATGGACTGGAATTAACAAATGAAACAAAACTAAATATTTTGAGAAATATTGCCCTGAATTCAACAGCCTTTGAAAATAAAGAGTTAGAAGATTCATCAGCAAATGAAAATCCATTCCATGTTCCGAATAAGAAACATTTCTGGAAATTTGGAAAGGCAAAAGTTGAAGAAGAAAAACCTGCTGTCACAATGGATAAAGTTGAACCATTTATTGGTTCCAAAACTGAAACTGCCTTATTGGTAATGGCTCAAAAATCTTTCAACATGAATGGTGATTTAAAACTTCATAAGTTACGTACAAATCCCAAACTATTAAAAGTGGAAGAGATTACTCAAATAATTCCATTTGAGAGTTCAAGAAAATGGGGAGGAATTGTTACAAAGTTGAATGATAATCTTTATAGATTATATGTTAAGGGTGCTGCAGAAATCATATTTTCTAAATGTCAATTCAAAATGACTTCAAATGACCAAATCAAAGCTTTAGATAAATCATCACAATTAGAGATCAACAATAAGATTAATTATTACGCTGAGATGGCTTTAAGAACGATATCATTTGCTCATAAGGATTTCGAAGTATCACACTGGCCTCCAAAGGAATTGATGAGCTCCACCAATCCAGAAGAAGCAGATGCTGAATTGTTATTAGGTGAATCAATTTTCTTGAATGATGATTCAGGGAACACTGTTGAAATGCCAGATATTGTTATTACAAATGAATATCAAGATTCTGAAAATGTGGGACTTATATTTGATGGATTGGTTGGTATCAAAGATCCATTAAGAGCTGGGGTCAAAGAAGCGGTGGCTCAATGTAAAAGAGCTGGTGTCACTGTTAGAATGGTAACAGGTGATAATATAACAACTGCAAGAGCAATTTCTTTAAACTGTGGTATTCTATTGCCAGAGCAAAAGGATCAATTGAACATTTGCATGGAAGGTCCTATTTTTAGAAAGTTATCACGCTCACAAAGAAAAAACATTGTTCCTAACTTAAGAGTATTGGCAAGATCATCTCCAGAGGATAAAAGAATCCTTGTTGAAACTTTGAAGAACTTGGGTGAAGTCGTTGCTGTCACTGGGGATGGTACCAATGATGCTCCTGCATTGAAACTAGCTGATGTTGGGTTTTCGATGGGTATCTCAGGTACTGAAGTGGCAAGAGAAGCATCCGATATCATCTTGATGACTGATGATTTCAGTGCTATCGTTAGTGCTATCAAATGGGGAAGATGTGTTGCCACTTCGATCAAAAAGTTCATTCAATTCCAACTGACTGTTAATATTACTGCCTGTATCTTAACATTTGTATCAGCAGTGGCATCATCAGAAGGTAAATCAGTTTTAACTGCTGTTCAATTGCTATGGGTTAATTTGATTATGGATACATTAGCAGCATTAGCATTGGCAACTGATAAGCCAGATTCATCTATTCTTGATGGACCTCCAGCTGGAAGAACTGCTCCACTGATTGCAGCTTCTACTTGGAAGATGATTATTGGACAAAGTAGTTTACAATTGGTTGTCACATTAGTCTTACATTTTGCTGGTAAAGAAATCTTTTTTGGAAACAAATCAATAACGACACATCAGCAAACCCAATTAGATGCAATGACATTCAATACTTTTGTTTGGTTACAATTCTTCAAATTATGGGTCACTAGAAAATTGAATGAAGCTGATGGGATTTCAAATGTGAAGGATCGTATCACTTGGAACAATTTGAATTTTTTTCAACACTTCTTCAGAAATTATTATTTCTTGGCCATTGCCTTCTTCATTGGTGGTTGTCAAATCTTGATTATGTTTGTTGGAGGTTCTGCATTTTCTATTGCACGTCAAACTGGTCCAATGTGGGCTACTGCTATTATTTGTGGATTGCTTTCATTACCATGGGGTGTTCTTCTAAGAATCATACCAGATGAATGGGTTATCAAAATCTTCCCTAAGAGACTGTTTTTCATATTCATTGATATCTTGACATTCAAATGGTTACATTGTGGTAAGAAGAGAAAGAATAATAAGATAAGATTGGATGAAGAAAATGCACCATTATTTGCTAATGTTCCGATTATTCAAAAGACTAGAGAAGATTTGATCAATTTGAAGGAGCAAAATGAATTATCGCCAGATTATAATCCATTACACATATATCAAAAATGGAGAACTTCAAGATCTAATTCGGTGAGTTCAAGTAATTCCAGTACAATTGGAGAAGAAGCACCATCATCATCGTCATATACTATTGCTGCATTAACAATGGTACCTACCGTTGTAGGTGGTGCTGTTGCTGGTTGGTCACCATTAGGTCCTTCAACAGCCACTCCTTGAATGCTTTAAAGAATTTTGTTTTTTTGCCTTGCTGCTTTGTTTTCCTCTGCTTTGTTTTCCTCTGCTTTGTTTTACTTTATTCTGTTTCACATAATACTTTTGTCATAATTGATTATATATCTTTCTATACTTTCAATCACTAACCAGTCAACCTTTTAAGTGTATTACATCGTTTACATTGAAACATTATGATTATAAAAGCTTTATTTTTTCATTTCTATTTTGAGGACAATATACTCTTGAATAACCCATCATTTTCTTCAATACTAACGTCTTTATTCTTCAAATAATTATCTTTTTCAGTCGTCAAGCTTTTGGTGAAGTTATTATAAATATAATAAAATTTAGATAAGCCTTTGAATAGTGGCAATAAGTCAATAAGATTGTCAATCTTGGTTAATAGCTCAAAATCAATCAAATCCTTATCACTCTTTGTCTTCACTAATTGATTTATTATGGAGTCCTTTAATGAGTTCAAGGCGATTGTAAATTCATTTGGCTTCAATGTCAAGTCTTGAACTGTCGATGAAATTTTGGTGCTTGTTGGAGCAACTGTCTTGGTTTTTGAGGAAGAGGACGGTGGTGCTGTTGATGATAAATTATTAGTATTAGTGATATCATCAATATTTGGTCCCTTTGAGCTGACTATAGACTTGATCATTTCTAATACTTTTAAAACTTTGATTAGATTTTTCTTTGAGGTATTCAGTTTTATTAATTTATCAGTTATTGAAGATTTGTTCTCTTTACTAATTTGATCCATCTCCAGAGAAACCTGGTTGATATCATCATTCAATGATCTGATTGAGATTGACAATGAATCCACGTAATATTCTAATCTCGTTATGCCTTTTAGGTCTTTTGTTGGTTCGTATGAATAAGAAATAACAGAGTTTGAATTTTTCAGGTTTGTGATTTCAGTTTCCAAATCCGATGTCAATTCATTTGTATAGTAGTCTAGATGGGTCAACAAAACATTCGATCTGTTAATGAGTAGTTCAAGTGATTTATTTGATGTCAGATATGCCAATGGGTTTAGATTTCTCTTGATATTTGTTGATGTTTTTGATGTTGATGATTCCATGGTGGAGGAGAACAGGACGTCCAAGTATGCATGCGGCACAAATTCATCGTCAAAGAACATAGAAAGCAATTCATCGCCGGACATTGTGGTAGGTATTTGATGGTGATATTGATGAACTTGTTGACGAAGTTGGTGTGGTGTTTTCATAATTCTGCTCTGGATTCGGAAAAAAAGACACAAAGTCTCCTCGTAACTCGTAACACAAAATGAAAGACTGACTAACCGCTGAGAATCACGATTTAAGGATATGCCAATACTGTTGAGCTTCAAAGAAAAAGCATAGTGACTGAATGGTAACTACTACAACATATGGAAACTAAATATAAAGCTTTACCATGTTTAATTAACCCTTTAAATGTAAAAAATCTGGAAAACTGGCGGTGTACGGATGTTTATGCGCAAGTTGGTGTATAATTTTGCGGAAACTTATATTTCATTAATGGGGGCTTGGCCGAGTGGTTAAGGCGTCAGATTTAGGCTCTGATATCTACGGATGCGCGAGTTCGAATCTCGTGGTCCTCATTATTTTTTTGCAAAATTTTTAAAAAAACGACCGATGGATGGATGAAGCTTTAGTACTTCTTTATTTTTTTTCTTATTTCATTTCTCAAAATAGGTTGATAGAAAAGCAAACGAATAGATTCTATATTCTTTGTTGATTAATTATAGTTAGGAAATGAACTTCTTCCTAATTGAAGAATACCAAGCAAACGCAAAAGTTGATTTTTCCCCATAGTTAAGAAATCATCAAAAAAAAGACCTTATATCGTGCTGCAAAATCATTTCATAAGATATCAGCTTCAAACCACTTTCATATGGTGCGCAATGTGTGATTTGTGATTGGGGTATGCTCATTATGGCATATTTGTGAGCTGGTGGAAAACGGGAGCTTAAGGGGATCAGAATTTAATGGGATAAATAGACTCAAAAAACACCAAAACAGACTTAGAGTGACAAAAATGAACGAACCGGAATTCAGAAAGATGACCATTCGAACAAGGGAACGATGTTTGAGGTTGGTG